>WAAB01021699.1:66131-87143 GCA_013389865.1 Piaya cayana | reverse complement strand
AGGAGGTTGTGGAGAGGAGGGAGCTGTCCTCTTCTCCTAAGTGACAGGGGACAGGACAAGAGGAAATGGCCTCAAGCTCCTCCAGGGGAGGTTCAGGCTGGACATTAGGAAAAATTTTTCACAGAAAGGGTCATTAGGCACTGGAACAGGCTACCCAGGGAGGTGGTTGATTCACCTTCCCTGGAAGCGTTTAAAGGCACAGGTGGACAAGGTACTGAGGGGCATGGTTTAGTGTTTGATAGGAATGGTTGGACTTGATAATCCTGTGGGTGTATTCCAACCTGGTTATCCTATGATTCTATGATTGAATGATCTGAGACTCCAAACCTCAGACTGACCCTGTTTTTCTTTTTAAGTTTGATCATGCTACCATTGAATGCAACAGTGCCGTGCAGTATCTCGCTGAGTTTATATGCCAGTTGTGTTAGCTGATTAGTACATTCTTCCTCTTCTATGTGAACTTTTTTCTGATTATCATATTTTCAACATGATTTCAATATTCCACATATCTTACCTTTAAAAAATTTACCTAGATCTAACTCTGTTTAAAAAGTGTACACAGTAAATGTGGAGTTCTTTAAAATGTTTTTCAAATAAGGGGATAAAATTTCTTTAATCATCTAATCTTCCTGTCAGCATTTGAGACCTAAAACCTATCTACCTAACAAGTGAATGTCCCCATGTCTCTAAAGATGTACCAGCACTGAGAGACAATGGCAATGGAAGACCTCCTGTCAGAGTTAAGAAACTCCATTTTTGAGGCTGGATGGCTCTGAAATTGGTATTTTCTTGGTCTTCAGAATATCTCGGCAAATTAAACTTGTCAGGCAGAACAACATATTAAAAAATGAATGTCTCCTTCATAAAGAATCAGTTGCTGTATTGAGAAACAACTAGTTTTCCGAAGTTTCCAAAGCCCGTGTGTGGGTCTTGCTCCATATACTGAATGATGCCATGTGGCCTGGTCTTCTAGACTGGATGCCTATTGAAGAAGAAGATATTTAAGTAAGCCTTCATTCTCTTGGAGTTAGTGCATTACAGTAACTAATAGGTGAGACTCATGTGGATAACTGGTTAAAGAGTACAGAAGGGCTGCTTCACCTACTGCAAGCAGGCTTTTTGAGAAGCTTTCTTTGTATAGATTAGTACCATTTTCCTGGTGTAAAATCTCTATGCTTTTGGGCTCTTTGAATCCTGAAGGAACAGTGTTAGATAAGGTATTCATATAGGGGACGACCCTCTCCTTTGGGAAATGCCAGAACAGTCCAGTCTTACTTATCTGAGCTAAATAAGCCCCAAAGAATAGAATCAATAATTTACCTTAAAGTTACAGATTTACTATAAGGTAAACAATTTATCGTTTCCCTCTTTATTTTATTTTAATTTCTAGACTCTAAAATGTTCCATTAAATAAGAAGAACAGTTGGCCTGCTTATGAAGGCAGTTGGGACCATGTTAGGCTAACAGTTTGGATTTTGTCAGGTCATGATGCTATCATACAGCATCTGTGTGTGGCTAAAGGACTCTACATCATGTACAGAGAGGTCTCCCATCTCAGACCACATTCAGCACCCATGACATTCTTCTTGGAGTGCTTGGAGAACTTTACATCCATCTGATGGCAGCAAAAGCCCCTCAGGAATCACTGCAAGTGCCTGCGCAGGGCAAGACTTAGTCACTGTGATTGCTGGCTAAATACACTTTGGTAAATTATAAGTCTAGCAGAGGCCATAGTTTTGGAGAATCTGACTTTCTCTGGAGTGTTCAAAAGTTTATATTTTCAGAAATGCTTGTGAGTTTTAATTTAAGTAGAATCACCTGTTCCTGCTGTTGCATCCATCTGTATTTTTAAAGCAGATGTCAAACAACTCAGAGGCTAGAAATCCAAGTCAGAGTTGACATCTGTGTAAAAGACTTCATTCAGCCCCAAAAGACCACATACCATTTTGGTTTAATCATCAGTATTTATTGGGGTGTGAAACTTGTTTGTTTTGTCTTTCCCAGTTCTACTGGTAGCAAAGCTCCTTGGTGTCCACAAGTCTGAGACATCCTTCCTATTAAGATGTATTTGTTTATTATTTTGGGTTTTTTCCTCTGAAGAACTGCACTAATTATCTACTAAACAGTCAGCAACCATATCTGACTAATCTTCTTTGACATTTAATCAAGAAAGGTAATATTTGTGAAAGGGAATGAAACAAGTCATCTCTGTTCCTCTGTGTTAGTCCTTGTTGACTCTAGAGAGGTAGGTTATGAATTTGTTTCTTAGGATTTCAAACTTTAAAAAGGAGTAATGTAAAACTTTGTGCATTTTTCTTTGTGAAGATAGGTGAGAAAAATTAAATATACTTAATATCTTATTGCTTGTTGGGATCAAATATCGAAGATTCTTTGGAAAATGCTCTATGAAGAGCCCATTTGAACAGAAATACATTTCTATTTAAAAACAATGCAGCCATCCATTCATAAGAAAAGTTTTAATGGCCTCGTAGTCTCATTAGAAAAACTTTGTCAGAATGCTAAACTCATCTAATCTACATATAGTTTATGATGACAAAAGAACAGTTTTGCTGGCGGAAATCCATGGCATTGCAAGTACACACTAAACAATAAGTAACTGAAGTACTTTAACCCTCATGTTATAACTGAAAAGCCATTATGGCTTTGTCACTTAAAGAAATATATCATCCACCCACACCCTGCAGTACAAAGCTATTAAAAATTTCTATGCAGACCTGGGATGACACAGTTAAAGGAAAATGGCTCCATGGTACAGAGGCACGTATACTAGTAATAAAAATACTCTTTTGCCTGTATGAGCTATGAAAAACACTTTATACTGCTTTAAAAACTTACACATTTGAAGAAAGTCTTCTTAATTTTCTTTTTTTTTCCTGGTTTTTTTAACCTATATCTATAGTTTGATCTATAGCTATGTTTTTGAAAGCACCGACAAAGATGTGAGAGCTTTTGTTGAAAGACATTTTGGGCAGCCATTACTTGATTGGTATTAGTGGACCAGAGAAAGCTTCTCAGCACATATCAGGCAGGATCAGATTGAGATCATTAAAGAATCCTTGTGTAACCCATAAAGCAAAGCATGATGAGATGAAATGTGTGTGACTATTTATTTACCACTGTTGTGTGGTTTGAAGAAAGGCCCAAATAATGTTTTCCCTGGTCTAAGAGGTAACTTTATTTCCTCCACCGGAAAGTTCATGTTGGTCCAGGAAGCAGGATTTGGACTTTGTTTTGTTAGAAAAACATGTTTTATTGCATTCTAAGTAATTTTCCTTGGCAAAAATTATGGTTTTGAAAGAAGGGTGAATAATGCTTTTGGGATCTTCAGCACCTCTCAGGGGAAACCTGCCTGTGTTTGTTAACCTATGAAAACGTAAAAATAGGAAATATAGTTGGTTTTGTTGAATTATTGTGAGTAGAGGTGCTCATAACAATTATCAGCATATCTCTGTTGATTTATGTTGATACAACACCACACTTTGGTGACTGAAGCACAGAAATGGTGTTTGACACAGTGCTAGTTCTCTTCAAAACAGGAATCAGCAGATTAAAGAGGGAGTAAATCCAGCAAGGAGAAATGGATCAAGCAATGCAATCACCACTTGAGCCTGTGAGAGGCTCTGTTGAATGCTCCCTGAGATCCACAACTCCCATTGGGAAGAAATGGAAGCTCAGCCTACAGTGGGATAACATTTCCACATGAGTTACAGGTAAGTTGTATCAATATGCCAAGCACTGGCATCACTGTTTGCTTTACCTCATCTTGTGTTTGCAGTAACATACATCTCTTAGGGCTATGTAAGCATAAGGATGTTTGTGCTGCTCTGAAGACCCTCAGTTGTCTATGGAAGGAAACAAATTAGAGATTAATGATAGCTGAAATATTTAACAAAGTCATGTGACAGGAATAAGTGCAAGATATATGGTTGGACTCGATGATCCAGTGGGTCTTTTCCGACTTGGTGATTCTATGATTCTATGATTCTATAATATAAGTATCTTAGCCTTGACACCATGCATACCATGCACACCGTGGAAAATATTTTTTGTTCAAAAGCTGGAATTGACAGAAAGCTACAAGCACCTAACACCATATGTTTAGATTATAGATATGTTGGCTACTGTGAAGTATTAATTGCTGGTGACTATTGCCATTCCTGGCAAACTATTTTCTTTTAAAGTCAATGAACAAGTAAGACAATAGAAGAATAACTTCTTCTTTATTAGAAAATGTGTAAGGTCAGGAGATTATTATTTATGCGGTGTGGGGTTGTTTGGAAAGTTGCATCTGTTTGACACTTTTGGCACTACCATATTGGGTGGATTTGTTGCTTGTCTTGGATGATGACAGTTTCTCCAGTGGATAAATGTAATGCGATACTTAAGTCTATGCCTTCTGCACAGTAGGAATCTTGTCTTTTTTTCCTTGACCACAGATGAACAGATATATGGTTTGAGCCATCTGCTGAATTTTGTACACACGTATGCATATTTTAAAATAAATCAAGTGAACAAGGAACACCAGCTCTGTGAAGCTGTGTTTTCCTTGGCTACTCAGCCAGTGTCTGGGATGCAGTTGAAGCCAAATATCTGTAGAGATGTCCCTCAATGGAAAATATGGGCTAATAGGACATGAGACTTTGTGTTGTGTTCATGAGGCTGTGGACAAGCCAGTTGCATGCTTTTTGCACACTAATAACTAGCTGGCAAGGAGAACTGCGATTAATTAACAAGTGCATCACTAGTTGGTTTTTGAGACTGTTGAGTTTTAAGATGTAAGAGTGCCTTGCCCAGCAGAGAGAAACTTTGGAGCCTCACAGCCTTCTATGACGTGGTGCCCCACTTAGTGGATGACGGAAAGGCTGTAGATGTAGTCTTCTTGGACCTCAGTAAAGACTGACATAGTCTTTCACAGCATTCTGCTATGGAAACTGTCAACCTCTGGCCTGGACAGGCACACACCAATGGCATGAGGTTCAACAAGGCCAAATGCCGTGTCCTGCACTTGGGACACAACAACCCTATGTAGCACTACAGACTAGGAGAAGAGTGTCTAGAAAGCTGCCTTCAGGAGAAAGACCTTGGGGGTGTTGGTTGACAGCCGACTGAACATGAGCCAGCTGTGTGCGCAGGTGGCCAAGAAGGCCAATGACATCCTGGTTTGTGTGACCAACACGTCCAGAGAGGTTATTCTCCTTCTGTATTTGGCACTGGTGAGACCGCTCCTTGAATCCTGTGTTCAGTTCTGGGCCACTCACCACAAGAAGGATGTTGAGGCTCTGGAGCGAGTCCAAAGAGCAATGAAGCTGGTGAAGGGGCTGGAGAACAGGCCTTATGAGGAATGGCTGAGAGAGCTGGGGTTGTTTAGCCTGCAGAAGAGGAGACTGAGGGGAGACCTCATTGCTCTTTATAACTACCTGAAAGGAGATTGTGGAGTGGAGGGTGCTGGCTTCTACTCCTAAGTGACAGGGGACAGGACAAGGGGGAATGGCCTCAAAGGACAACATTCCGGATCCGAGGGTATTACCAGATATAACTATTGCTAACACAGATGGCATCTATACACCTTTGACTACAGTGAGAGCTTTGATGATTGTAAGGCATTAAGATTTCACTCATTGTACTTGACCTGGTGCACAACTACTTGAAAATTAAATAGGTAAATGCTCTAAGGCACCCCTTAACTTCAAGAGCAATATCCATGTGGAACCTTAGGTGTGTCCTGAGCTGGGATTGCCTCCCCTGAGTATTCCTACAGCATCAACTGTGAAGCACTTTTTTCTATCAAAGTGCATAGAGTCTTCTTGTTTTCAGGCTTCTGAATTTCAGATCATATGTTCAAATGACTGTTCAGATGCAGTAACTTCATCTGGAAGCAAAATGAACTACTACTAACAATAGTATGAATGATGCCTCAATCCACTCATTTTGAGGCTGAGTTTATTGGGAAGGACTTTGAAGACAGGCTCATCTTCATGAAAGAACTTTTCCTGGTTTAATACCAGTTGAGAAGGTTTGTTTAAGTCAAATGGGTACTGCAAATAAAATGAGGAGTTCTCATTTGCAGTATAATCAAACCCATTTTTAAACTTAAGGCTGGCCTGATTGTTGGTGAACTATTCTGAGAAGTGACAACATTGAATTAAATTCCCTGCTCTGTTCTCAGGCTTCCTATAGGAACTTGAACCTATTTAATTTTTGCACAAGCTGAGGATCACAATGATATAGCTACTATGGAACTAGAAGCAAGATCCATTTACCCACAGCATTGTTGGTGCTTATGCCTGTCTTTGCAGAATAAGGATAACAGCACTTCCTAGCTCACCAGGGTCTTGTAAGGACCAGTAACCAGCAGCCCAGATATTGCAAAAACAATCCATCATATAAGTTTTGAAGACTGTTAAATTCATGCATTTAGCCTGGATGGACTAAATCACTACCTGACAAGAGGAGCTAATGAGAAGGTCTGATGGACTCTGCTCAGCACTGTCCTTTCTTTCCACTCATTGCTTTCAGTGCCCATCTCAGTCAACTGTCCAGTATTTGTAAGCAGTTTTGTCTTTCACCTCTTACTCTTATGAGCTTTTGCAATCCTAGTCATCTATCCATGCACCAGTCATGCCATGATGGATGAATTGCTCAAGCATGATTGTGGGCTTATGGAAACTTTAAGACTCAGACCAAAGTTCAAGGAAGTTTTTGTTTGTAAACAAAGTGGGCATCTTTCTGTAAGAAAGAGCTGAATATCCACCAGCCTACTGCTGTGAATGTTTTACAGAAAATCTGAATTACAGTAGGAAACTTGAATAAGAAATATGGAGGAAAATGATTAAGTGTAGGCAAATAAAAGGAAGAGGATGTTGGTCACTTTCATAAGAAGAAAATCTGAATTTTTCCAGTTGGCTTAGGAGAATTTTTGTGATGTTATTCTCTTATGCTTTCAGTATCTTTAAAAAAAAATAAAAGAACAGGTAGTTCAACAGACCTCTACCATGGTTACTGCCACTATCTCCCATTTGTGGCTCCAGAAAAGGAAGTATGTCAAACATTGATTAATCGAAGACGGAAAAAAAGCTTATCTGTAATCTTTCATATTTTCTTACTCCCTGTACATACTGCCAATAGAAAGGAAGTTGTGCTAGCTACAGAAGAAAGAGATCTTTTGTGCTTTAAGATTCTGTTTCTGAGACGAGCTCCAGTGAGATTTCTTGGAACTTGATGGGATCTTGGACTGGAGATTGGCTTGAGATTTCCAGTGCACCACTTGGATGAGGATGTGTATGTCTGCATGTCAAGCCAAAGACATGCCTTGTATTTGTTATGTTGCATAGGATTTATTTTCTTAGAGAAATTAGTTGGTCTCTATCCAATTTTCTTGAAATGGCAACATTCCTAAGCTTACCTGCTGGTACCAGCCAAGTAGATGACAGGAATCTCATAATATTCCTAGAGGCACAAGGCTTTTGCTTTGTATTTCCTGTAGAAATTCTTAAAAAAAACCCACCTTCCTGTGATATGCTAGTTTAAAATTTAACTTTGTGCAGCAGGTTGGATATCTTCAAACAGGTGACTAAAGAAAAACTTTTGCTGTTTCTAATCTGGAATTATTTTTTAGTAATCATCTTAAATCAGGGGTCCTATATAAGTAAAAAAGCTATAAAAAGTGGCCAATTTCAGAATCACATCATTCCAGCTATTTTCTTTACTCTGAAATATTGTTCTTCTACATTTTGATGGCCTGTGTCCAATTTGTGAAAATATACAAATTTTGATAAACCTTATCTGTCATTGTTCCATGCACTGTACATTCATCTCTTCAATAAAAGAATGGGATATTGCCAAGAATGTGGTTCCAAGATATACAATAAACTGCAATTTTTTTTGGTGTAACTTTATAAATGTTTTTTACTTCCAGTTTCACAGACATATGAACCCTTGTGCTCTTCAGAACATTACATTTAACGTAAATGATCAAGAAACGTCTATTGCAAAGCATTAAAGTAATCTTTTTTTTAAAAAAAGGTATATTTTTTTCTTTAAGAGTGAAACACCCTTTCTAAAGAGGCTTTTAGCACTTCATCTTTCCCACATTATTTATTGTTCCCTTTTGCTCCTGGGATGCTGACAGGGAAAACATTGAAATATGAAATGCATTTTTACTTCCCACGTTTCATTGTCTGGTGGAGTTACAGTGCTATCTGTTCCAGTTTTGGAAGCTTTTTTATGGCTGCATCTAATCCTGAGAAGATATTTAGCTTTATATTGCTTTGCTGTACTGCACTTATCTGTCTTGCTGAATTACAGTCAGAATGCTCAGAAATAACCCCTCGAATATATGTAACCTACCTTTAAACCTTCTTCCCTCCAAAACTTGGCCCACTTCTTTCTGTGTATATTTCGAGTAATCTTGAGCAAATTGTGGAAACTGTAAGAGAAATAAAAAATGACAGTCAATTCCAGTCTCCCAATCATCAACCTTTTCAGGTCACCAAAGAGGCACAAGTTCACTAGTTGCCCAATATTTAGAGGAATGTTTAAACAGCAAAATGAAGATATTGATGATTGAGTCAGTAAAAATGAAATATATATAGGTTTCTGCCTGGATTCACTGATCACCTTTTCGTCTGCAACACAAAATTTTATAACATGAAGTAATTTTCTTCTCCTCTGTGGTAGCTGTCTGGGTTTGGAAAAAAATGGACTCCAGAAAAACTAAAAGCTGTGATGCTTGCCCTTCATTTTTCTGCAGAAGCATCCCGTGGATGATGGTATATGACGGTGTCTGTCTCCCCAGCTATGAGTTGAAACAAAAAGGCACAGCACTACTGTGAGTTCAAAGCTGAACATCCTCTATTTTTTCTGCCAGATGCCCTGAGTTAGGTGGAGTGCTAGTTCTTCCAAACTTATGGAGTATATTTCATATATAAAACACAACAAGTGCAGTCAAATAGAAAATTTAGAATTCTTTCCCTAAAGCTGTGAAGACCTTATGTGGGTATTACTAACGAGCTGGGGTTTGATGAGAAGTGAGGAGGCCTCAGCAGCTCCCCCTTGTTCCCTAGAGATCTGCCTTTCTGTTGGGACTAGTACCATGACTTAAGTTAAAATACAAGGTAGAGTTTACCAATCTGCTTAACCATATCTCTGAGAATGTAGCAAGAATGAAAATAAACTGCTCAGCTTGCCAGAGTATAGTAAACACTGAACAATCTTGCAAAGACAAATAATCTTGTCTAGTTTGCTGAGTTTAAATCAGAAACTCCTTTTAAACCTCCCTTAACAGTTAGTAGTATTCCTGAGACTTGTATGTGTGTAAGTAAGTCTGTTTTATTAAAAATAATTGATTATAATAATTTGTTGCTAAATTAGGGTACAGTGGTGGCTGGGGATAAGGTACTGTTTGTGAAAATACATTGAGAGTCAAGCACCAGAGCATATGTAGGAGTGATATGCAGGTAAGAAATATGTAGTTAAGGTCAAATTATAGAAAGATACTAATAATTAGTTTTTTATATATATATTTAGCACATGTAAGACAAAAGTCTTACTCTAGTGGCATCAGAGCAGGAGGAGAGATGGGGTCCATCCTGTCTGCCGACTCCAGAAATTTCAATGACATTTTCCTTTCCACAACTTTCTTTGTTTACATTTTTAAAATAACTTGCCCCTTTGGGGCAGAGTTTTAGGTGGAGCTTGACTGACTGAAGTCATTACATCAAACCCTGCTGACGGAGAAGAGAAATCTCACTTTGCACACCAAAACTCAAAACTTCACTATGCACGCCTGGTAAGAGTGGTTATGGGAGTCTTTTGCCTCAGAGCTGGGGAGGAAGTGGGGTAGCTTTAGGCATGGAGGTATATTTTAATATTATAATGATATTAAAATGATCTTGTAATGAGTACAGGTCAGCTGGAGGGTAGGACTGTTTGAGCAGCAGCTACAATTTATCTTCTTGGGAAATAATTGGCCTGACTATGGATAGCCCCATGGTTATGGAATGGCCTGATGGCAGCAGGATCTGCACTGAGCTCATTACAGCCCTGTCCTTTGACTCCATGGGTGTGTAATGGGTCTGCTCTCGGTCTTGCTGACTGAGATCTAGAGCTTATTCATTGAGTAAGTGGCCTTGTGACATCTGGATAACTTAACAGGAGCTCTCCAACATCTGGTTGTTCTTATGGAGGAGTCTGTCACTAGTCATAGCAATTCCTGCTTTTGAAATTGTGGGTTCGTTTAGAATTTAATATTTGTTCACTGACTAACAGAGACTCTTACAAAATACATATATGTGTATACACAAGAGTGTGTTCTCTGGTGCTCATGCCAAAATCCTTGGTGTGGTGTACAGGTTATTGACTTGTGGCTAAACCCACCACTGAGTCACCTTAGGAGCCTTCCAAACCAAAGAGCCCAGGAACTGGCTACAGAGGACAAAATAGGAAATATTGCAGCACCCTCAGCAGACTGATTTTTGTAAGCCCTGGATGAAGTATTTACTATGTAGCCCAGACCTACTAGCTAAATATATGAACAGATGATCCTCAGAGCCCCCACAGTGTATGGCTGGCACTGTGCTGTCCTTAGAGCTGTTCTTCCATGCTGAGATGGTGAGATTCTTATTGGTTGTCTACTCTATCCTGCACAAATACACACACTTGAGCATTTACTTTATGGACTGAAGTGGTGTATCTTGAACTTTCTTTGTTCTTGTTGGAGCTGCAAATGTGCTGAGCTCAGGGCTTTGTTATTCTCTGCCTGACTTGCCAATGCCAGGGAAAAGTCAGATTTGCAGATCCTTTGCTAGAGGGACAACTTAGATGACTTAAGCTATATGCAAATTATTAGCTCTGCATAGACAGGTACTAAAAGTTTAAATTGTACATATAAGATCATTAAAAAAAAATCATGACATATTGACCTGCAGCTTATTTCCTCAATTTCTACTCTCTCTGTCAGAGTCTGGTGATACAGTGAGGGGGTGGAATATTCTCATTCTTTTACCCACAGGACCTGAAGTGACTCACAAGGAGACTGAGGAAAAGATTGGTTGTGACTCCGTGAGAAGTGAGGTTCTATTTTACTGCTCCTGGTGACCTCTCTGATTTCCTGTACTGCTCTACAGGCAACACAACAATGGCATAAGTGCCCCCTTACATTCCCACCAGTCTGGTTAGGTGAAATCCAGAGAACTGGATATTTGACCTGCTTTGTTTCTGCTGCTTTGGGTGCCTTACTCTCTGGGTAGGAGAGTAGAAAACTAAGAAATAGAAGGCATTATTTTTTTTGCAGAAAATTGATCCTTATACCTCTAGTGTTACCACAGGATCCTGTTCGAAAGTTTTCTTTTGTTACTGTGTTCAAGGGTTGGATATCCATTGACTGTAGGTAAGTTTATTATAAGATGACCTGATAGCTGTGCTTCTCCTGTTTCAGAATGTAGCCCTAAATATAGTTCTAATAATGACATATTTTTAAGGTGTTTAGTCTAATATAATTCCTCTGTTTCACAAGTTTGCTATCAGAAACTATAGACTGTAAGAAAGAGTAGATCTTTCCTCTTTTCCTCTCCACTCCTGTTGTCCTGCTGTATGTAACTGTGTTCCTCCTAATGCACTTTGCATTAGAAATGAGCCTTCTTACAGGTATTGAAAGCCTTACCAGTGCAGTTTGTTGTCTGCAAGTAAGTGCAGCCCAGCCCTTTGTGTCCCAGAATGCTTTGGGAAGAAAACATGGTTCAAGATGTAGGTCAAGAAGGAGCAGATGCAGTAGGCTGATGGCCAGCAGAGATGACAGATCAAACACTGCTGGATAAATACAAACATCCAAATAGCATGGAAGCAACATGTCATGGTAAATCTTGCCCAGTAGCAGAGAATATTTCTGCCTCGAAAAGTTATTTGATTTTGACACTAGTCTCTAACTCTTTTCCACAAATTATCAAGCATGAGCTATGCCATTTTCTATAACAATCTTATGTTTTTAAGAGCTGTTTCCAAAGGAACGTAAAGGTAAAAAGACCATGTCAAGAGGAGCTCTAGAATCACATGAAGGGAAAATCAAACCAAAACTGAATGAATGTCCAACCTGCTCATTCCATTAAAAAAATCAGCTCTGAGCTGTTCCAGATTTTAGTGTTGAGCTGTAAATCTCAAATATGCCTTGAAAACTCCTTGCTTCCTCTGCTTGGAACATGGCCACTACTTTTGCTTTGAAAGCTTTCATTTCCTTTCAAAGCAATTAGCCAAAAGTCACTATATGGAATGGCAGCATTTATAAAAGTGCCATGAAATGGAACCTACAGTGCTATTTTATCTTCACAATGTCTGTCTGTCTCTTTTTATTCCTACAGAAATACTCAAACCTCAAAATTTAAAACAGAATTTACTGTTGTAAAATAATGTATGTAATTTCTAGAAATAAGCTTTCTGTGTTTTTCCTCAAATATCTCTAACAGTTGGGTAAAGATGCTGGCCAACAAGCTTAGACTTGTGGATGTAACCACACTGTTCCTGGCTGCACAGATTCTTAGAAACAAGAGCCAAAGCTTAATCTGTGTTCCCGAAGGGTCTTTTGGCCAAGTGCACCTTTTTGACTTGTTTTTTCTTTATGAGGTATGTGCTAACTGAATAATATTTTATTTTTTAATGGAAATTTTTAAGATGTGAACACATGGTTTCATTTTAATAATGTCATTCCATATTACCGTAGCTTCTGAATGAATGAACTGGAGTCTCAAGCCAAAGCCAAGATGAAACCTGGGAATCTTCTGAAGATCAGATAACAGTAAGCTTCGACACCTCATGAGGAGAATCGAGGAGCACTATAGCTGGTCTTCATGAGTCTTGTCCTATTTTTTCTGTCTATGTGTGTAAGAGGAGGAGCGGGGAGAGCTGGTACCCAGGTTAGAGCACTACCCATTGATACTTCAATTGCTAGTGTCTTTCCAGGTATGGTTTTGGTCAATGGCAACTAGCACATACCTGGGCGGTCCTTTGACATGGTTCATGCACAGTATGGCCCAGGATTACTCATAGTAGGAACAAGGATACTCTTTTGTGGGAGAGAAGAGAGGAAGGTGAGATATGGGAGAGCAACGAAAACATGGTATAAAACCTGAACTAGAAAATGCAATTTTGTTTTATCTGCTTGTGTTGATCACAGGGTTTATAAGGAAGCATGTTGTTGCCTTCAGTGGAGTAGGTCAGATTCTTAGTTGCACCTTCACTTAAAGAGGTTTCACCAGGCAACTCCCTATTATCTACCATCTCTTTACTTCTAAATTTTCTACAACTGCAGTTTCTTTCCATGACCTCCTTTCCTTGAATTGATGTACAGCACTTGCTTTCTTGACTTTGCCTGTAACAGCATCACGAAATAGCAATAAACATTTAAAAAATTTGCAAGGACCTTCAAAAATACATTGGACCTGCAGTATGAGCCAATCCCCTTCTCAATAGCCATGAAAAACTTTTAACATTAGGAAAAGTGTTAGTGTCTAGAATTACCAACAAGGGAACTGGACTGTTTCTTAAAACAAACACAGCTGCAAAGACCGAGAGCAAGAAGTTTCACCATCTTAGGGTGTGATGGTCAACTTCTGTTGACATCAGAGGAAAGACTCTTCTTTTTGAAAGAACCACAGAGCACTGTCTAAGGCATTACTCAGAAAGAAAAAGTCACACTTATTAAGTCATCCATATCTCCTCTTCTGTTTTCCATGGAGATCTAAACTATCAGATATTCTGAGAGCACATCATGTCTTGAGTGTAACCCAGTTACTGGTTATTGGGTATACCCATCATCTTCTGCTGGTGTTGCTTAATTCTAGACTGTAATGATGCAGTGGCACATTTTTTATGTGGCAGGTCCAGTACACTGTACTGTTTACACTTAGAGCACTATGCAGATGTGATTTTGGTTTAGTTATAAAATTAAATGCTGTTTTCCAAAGATGAAATTTCTTCTGATGTGGCAACTCTAATACTCTGCCAACCTAAATCTCTTACAACTGGTTTTCAAGTGCTAATCTGTTTTACTGGACCCCATCAATGCACGGCAGATGTAGTGAGAACTGAGTCAGATTCTCTGGTGGCTCTGAAACTTGTCATCAGATGTATCAGAACTCTGCAACAATATACCTCACTTCTTAGAATAGGCTTCTGATGGTCTTGTCCCTGTTTGAATCCTGGTGATCAGTCCTTCACACCAGATTTCTGTAACTTTAGATGTCAAGCTAGATTATTTTCCCACGAGCATGGCAGAGGGAAGGAAGGGGATGATAAGCACTATGTTGTTGAAATATTGTTTTCTGTTTTAGCTATGTGAACTTTCATCAGCTTTACTGAGAGATGTAGCAAAGGAAATTGATGAAAACAAAATGCAAGTACAAAGGCAGGCTGTAACCCTCTCCATGGCATCGAACAGCAGGGTCAACAACACAGCCCTGCTTTCCTTTCCAGTTTAATTAAAAAACATAAACTACCATGGCTCACTTCTTTCATCTCAAAGCCTTTGTGGTAAAATCAGACAACCTAGACTTCCCAGGAGCAGCATTTTACCCTTTGCAAGCACTGTGTTAAATAAAGGACCATAGCAGAACAGACTTTTACTGAAGGAGGAAGAAAGCAGAAAAAATAAAAAGCAGTGAAACTTGCCAAGCCTGAATAACCTTTGCATTATCCCTTTCCCCTCATCTGGAGTCCAGTGATCTCCTCTGATGGAGTAGTCAGTTGTTACTTTTCCTGCCCCAGTGAGCTCCATTTGGAGTCTGTCGGCTGCCTTGGAGGATTTTGATAGGTAAGAAGGGATAAGCCTTTCTGGAACCTCTTACTGCTCCCTCTGGGCAGAAGGAGTCATTGTTCTCCACTGGGAGACAAAGGCTCCTATGAGTTATTGGTGACCCATACCTGAATGGGAGGTTATGCTATTGCCTTCATGGCTCTTTTCTAGCCATTACAGCTCACTAGGGCTGCTAATGGGCTGTGGTCCTTAGCAGGTAATGGCTCCTTTGGATGAGATTGTATAATAAATGGGATCTGCAGAGACTGCAATAGAAAGGGTACTTTCTAAACAGTTTCTTTTTCTTCCCTTTGCAAAAAGAAAAAAAAAGTGAGGTTTAGGGAACCTCTGCTCAAGAAAGTTTCATTATTACTCCTTTGCCTGAATTGCTACCTAATCTTTAGGCATTTGGTGTGCTTGGGTTTCCAGTAGTTTTCTTATATTTTATTAACTTCACAGCCCCCTCATTGCTAAATGCAGCTGATTTTAACAGAAGCAGCCACTAAACTTTGCCAAACATAGAAATAAAACAATCACATTTGGTCTGGCCTGTGCCAATCTGCTTTCCTTGTTTTCAATAGTGCTTTTCCCTTTCTGGGATTCTGTCTTTCTGGAGCTCTATGGAGGGCTTAATCATTTCCATCAAGCTTTAATCAACCAGGATTTTTTAAGGTAGTAGACAGTTTTCAAAATTATGAGGGCAAAATCTGTGGGTCAAATACATATGATGAATCACCACAGTTTTTAGAAAATGATACATCAGTGGGAGTTTTTGATTTCTGGAAATTTGTGAAATAAGGGTTGCTTTTTTTCATCAGTAACCCAGCTGTTACCCTTAATCTGACTGCTCTGGGATATTCTGTGCAGCAGTCCCTGGTATCTGAGAACCTTGATTGAGGTTTTTATCAAAAAAATCTTCCAAGGGTCTATTCCATGAGAGAGTTTTGCAAATGCAATCAATGTAACAGCAGAATTTCTACTCAGAATGCTTTTACATTGGGTTGAGGGCATCTTCAGTGTATTTCCTTAATTCGGTTTCCCAGTGAAGATAGAAGTCAGGCAGGATTCATTGTTTTAAAATGTGCATCTGATTTTGTTTAGGGAGTGTTCACCTACCTTAATAGTACATTCAGCAGCTTTTAAAACTAGATAAACATTTCTGTATGATGACAATTTATGGCAATATAATAGTCATTTAAGAACTTACAACTCTCATCCCTACAAAATACAACCAGTAAGAAGAAGATGGTGAGATATCTTACGGAGATTGTTACTGGTATGTATTTGTAATCAAGTGGAATGTATTTTATTGCCAGACCTCTGTTTAGCAGAAGCAGGCAAAATCAGAATAATACAGATGTGGCTGTCAAAAGGTGTCCTAGTGGAAGATAAGTAGTGGGATGGGTGCTCCATGAAATGAACACGGGAAGATTCATGACAACTAATTTGAACTAGATCCAAGTAGTAGTTTTCCCCTTATACTGTGGCAGGATTAATGACAACAGCAGTAAGTCAAATATTTGTTCTTTTTATTATTATTTGCAATAATAACAAGAAATATACACAGGGCATATATGAACTTGAAAATATATGTGTGTGTATAAACATGTATACACTTGTTGAGGTGACAGATTACGTAGCAAATCCATGACATATGTAGGTGTTCTGTGAGTCCTCCTGAGAGAATACTCTGTTCTGAATCATGAACAAGGCCTTCTGCTTTAGCAGGGTTTGTCAGCTCTTAGCTGATATTCTGTGTAAGGTCTTGATCATCTGTTTTTGATGACGGGGCAGAAACGCCAGAAGGAACAGATGAACTTCTCAGAGGCAACCTTTCTGTTTCTGTGTAAATATCCTTTGGAATAAAGGGAAAGGAAGAAAAAATATAGCAAATATGTTATAGGGTATCAGCAAAACTATTGATAAATAGAATGCTTTAATTGCCGAGGCTCAGATATTCACCTAGTGACTGTATAAAGAAATACAGTCATAATATAAGACTCAATTCAGTTTCACCATCTTGTACTTGTTTTAATAGCAAATAAAGACTTTCTGTTCTTCAGGTGGATTGTTTGTGGTTTTGTTCACTGAAGAACAGTGTTCTCTTTTTCTGGCATTCAGCAGACTGACACAAAATAGAGGTCTACACAAAAACCTCATTATCTCCTTCAGATTTATTAGTGTGATTTTGCCTTGTCTCCATACAGACAAGTCCCTTAAATCTCTTTGCAGACTTTTGTGTTTTGAATCCTCCAGGGCCACAGTTTAGTGAACACAACGTGTAGCTAACCTAAATTCTACAACAAGTAGCCTTTCAGTATATTTTTCTTTTCTACCCAATGTAATTTCTAGGCTCTGTGTGTGTTTGTAATGATCTTAACTAATCAGTTAAAAAAATGATGGTTACACCTAAGGGCCAATGAATTTTCTACTGTCCGATTCATGTCAAAGCAAGATAGCTGAAAAACTTCCATGGGGTCCAATAGAATTGGATCAGGCACCGCAAGTTTAATAAAACTCATATGACATACAGGGCAGAGAATAAAGTTATAGTCTGCATTTTTTTGAAAGCTGGGGAAAGAGAGCACACTTTCAGGAGGTACCAAGTGGGGTTTATGCCTGAATTGTTTCTGGTTTGAACTGTAAAAGGAAAGTACAGTAGCTACATGTAGATCCATTCATTTTCCACAATAATCAAGTTAGAGAGGGTTTTACACTTACAGACAACTAAGTTCCTCTCCAGAGACCTAAAGGAGATAAAATAAGATCAAGAAAAGAGATATTTTTCACTATCTTCCCACTAATCTTTATTTTTTATAGCTCTAGTTTTAGGATGACAGCCCTTTCTGATGAAGGGTCTATGCACTGGTGCTATCAGCTGAAAAGTACTCCTGGATAAATAAGCTTTTGTCATGCTGTGGCTCATCATCTATTTTAAAATGCTCTGGATGAATGGTATTTGTGGTGAATTAAAGCAAGCTGCAGAATCCTGCCTACACTGAGTAAATACAGGTTGTCTCACATCACTGGGGTATGAGGTGTCTCATATTTATATACATCACATGGCCTGCCCACATATATAATTTAATGTTAGTAGAAATATTTATGATCACTGTAAAGACTAGTTATATTTGTTAAGTTCTGGGGTTCACCTTGTTGTTTGCACTTATAAGACACTCCTTGATGTAAAACATTCAGCTAAGTTTTCAAGCTTGTGATCTGGAAGTCCAGTAAAAGATGTGCAGTAGATGGTTTTCTGAGATTCCCACAGTCTGGTCACACCTCAGAAAGCATCGACTTTTGAACAGTTGGTGAGTGTCTATCTTCTCTTGCAAGGCTGCACTTCATCTGTAACATCTGGGGTAAATAAGTAAATTCCTTTTAGATGCTGAATTCTTGTTCTTTTGAAATACTTTGCAAATTTTCCAAGGTTGATGTTTTTTTCCTTTCTTGTGGATTATGTTAATGAATTTTGTGTGTTTGGGATAGAAAGCCTCTCCTGTTTTACCTGATTGGAAATTATATGTGTGCCTTCTCAGCATGAGGTAGTTTATAACAAAATAGCACATTTACATAAAACATCNCTTATATGAACTTGAAAATATATGTGTGTGTATAAACATGTATACACTTGTTGAGGTGACAGATTACGTAGCAAATCCATGACATATGTAGGTGTTCTGTGAGTCCTCCTGAGAGAATACTCTGTTCTGAATCATGAACAAGGCCTTCTGCTTTAGCAGGGTTTGTCAGCTCTTAGCTGATATTCTGTGTAAGGTCTTGATCATCTGTTTTTGATGACGGGGCAGAAACGCCAGAAGGAACAGATGAACTTCTCAGAGGCAACCTTTCTGTTTCTGTGTAAATATCCTTTGGAATAAAGGGAAAGGAAGAAAAAATATAGCAAATATGTTATAGGGTATCAGCAAAACTATTGATAAATAGAATGCTTTAATTGCCGAGGCTCAGATATTCACCTAGTGACTGTATAAAGAAATACAGTCATAATATAAGACTCAATTCAGTTTCACCATCTTGTACTTGTTTTAATAGCAAATAAAGACTTTCTGTTCTTCAGGTGGATTGTTTGTGGTTTTGTTCACTGAAGAACAGTGTTCTCTTTTTCTGGCATTCAGCAGACTGACACAAAATAGAGGTCTACACAAAAACCTCATTATCTCCTTCAGATTTATTAGTGTGATTTTGCCTTGTCTCCATACAGACAAGTCCCTTAAATCTCTTTGCAGACTTTTGTGTTTTGAATCCTCCAGGGCCACAGTTTAGTGAACACAACGTGTAGCTAACCTAAATTCTACAACAAGTAGCCTTTCAGTATATTTTTCTTTTCTACCCAATGTAATTTCTAGGCTCTGTGTGTGTTTGTAATGATCTTAACTAATCAGTTAAAAAAATGATGGTTACACCTAAGGGCCAATGAATTTTCTACTGTCCGATTCATGTCAAAGCAAGATAGCTGAAAAACTTCCATGGGGTCCAATAGAATTGGATCAGGCACCGCAAGTTTAATAAAACTCATATGACATACAGGGCAGAGAATAAAGTTATAGTCTGCATTTTTTTGAAAGCTGGGGAAAGAGAGCACACTTTCAGGAGGTACCAAGTGGGGTTTATGCCTGAATTGTTTCTGGTTTGAACTGTAAAAGGAAAGTACAGTAGCTACATGTAGATCCATTCATTTTCCACAATAATCAAGTTAGAGAGGGTTTTACACTTACAGACAACTAAGTTCCTCTCCAGAGACCTAAAGGAGATAAAATAAGATCAAGAAAAGAGATATTTTTCACTATCTTCCCACTAATCTTTATTCTTTATAGCTCTAGTTTTAGGATGACAGCCCTTTCTGATGAAGGGTCTATGCACTGGTGCTATCAGCTGAAAAGTACTCATATTGAGCAGAGCTTTTGTCATCATCTATTTTAAAATGCTCTGGATGAATGGTATTTGTGGTGAGTTAAAGCAAGCTGCAGAATCCTGCCTACACTGAGTAAACACAGGTTGTCTCACATCACTGGGGTACGAGGTGTCTCATATTTATATACATCACATGGCCTGCCCACATATATAATTTAATGTTAGTAGAAATATTTATGATCACTGTAAAGACTAGTTACATTTGTTAAGTTCTGGGGTTCACCTTGTTGTTTTCACTTATAAGACACTCCTTGATGTAAAACATTCAGCTAAGTTTTCAAGCTTGTGATCTGAAAGTCCAGTAAAAGATGTGCAGTAGATGGTTTTCTGAGATTCCCACAGTCTGGTCACACCTCAGAAAACATCGACTTTTGAACAGTTGGTGAGTGTCTATCTTCTCTTGCAAGGCTGCACTTCATCTGTAACATCTGGGGTAAATAAGTAAATTCCTTTTAGATGCTGAATTCTTGTTCTTTTGAAATACTTTGCAAATTTTCCAAGGTTGATGTTTTTTTCCTTTCTTGTGGATTATGTTAATGAATTTTGTGTGTTTGGGATAGAAAGCCTCTCCTGTTTTACCTGATTGGAAATTATATGTGTGCCTTCTCAGCATGAGGTAGTTTATAACAAAATAGCACATTTACATAAAACATCCTTTTAACAGTTTTCCTATTTTTGCTTTTAATAACAAAACCCTGAAGAACACCTACAAATCTGTTTCAGCAGTTGCAATACAAGCACATCAAATTGTTTCAGAAACCAGCTTGCTTATCACTGAGGCAACAATGTGTTTAAACATTTTTTCAGGACAGGTTGGAAAACCCATGGCCTCTGATGGGGCTGCTTCCACACTCAAAGCTCTACTGACATTTACAGCTGAAGTGTTACTTCATCAGCCATGAGGTCTGAAGGATTTGTACTATTTGTGGGGGCTGCCTAGAGAAGGGCTCTGATCATCTTATCTGCTCTACTCCCTCCTGAGCACCAGGTATCAGACATCCCCATGTTCCAGAAAAAAAGCCTGCAGGGGAAAAAAACAGCTTGGTTGAACAGAGAGATCTTGAGTGATATCAAGAAGAAGAGAAACGTTTATGGGCTCTGGAAGAGGGGACAGGCCTCTTGGGTGGACTAGAGGAGGGAAGTGAGATTGTATAGAGAAAAAAATCAGAGGGGCAAAGGCTCAACTAGAAATCAGATTGGTAAAGTCTGTGAAAGATAACAAAAAATCTTTCTATAAATATATAAATAATAAAAGGAGGACTAGGGAGACCATACAGTCC
>WAAB01021699.1:11723-66020 GCA_013389865.1 Piaya cayana | reverse complement strand
TTCTCCAATGTGGCAGGGGACAGGATGAGAGAAAATAGCCAAAAATACCACAAGAGAAGGTATAGAATAAAAAGGAAAAAAAAAAATTCACAGCAAGGGTCATTGGGCACTGGCAGAGGCTGCCCAGGGAGGTGGTTGATTTACCTTCCCTGGAGGTGTTTAAGGCACAGGTGGCTGAGGTATTGAGGGGCATGGTTTAGTGTTTGATGGGAATGATTGGACTCAATGATCTGGTGGGTCTCTTCCAACCTGGTTATTCTATAATTCTATGATCTTGCAGTCATCTGGAATGGTTCTCTGATTTCGGTGCCTGTTCCTTACATTTGTATGTTTACAGGCTTTTCTGCCTTGTTTGTTCAGTAGAACCCTCTGTTAGCAGTCTGCTATGCTAGGAAAGTTTAGGGAGAAGACACTGGGATGCATTCTTTGCAGGTGGAAACTGGCAAGGCCTAAATGAAGGGAAAGTTGCTTATCTCTGCAGCAGCTGAGGATTTGCTTCTGCATGTCTAACGGGATATTGGACGTTAAATAAAATCTCAGACTAAAAGCGAGGGCAAGTGTTTAGGGAGAGCTATTTTCTTACCTATCTCCATTAGTAATGACAGTTTTAGGGAAAACTGATGAACTGTTAGAGCACATTCAGAGAAATGTTTTTGTGCTTGAAAACTTCGTTATTGTGCAATTGCTACAGTGGATTCAATAAAAGACATTACTTCTCCTTTAGAGAATTCACTTGCTTTTTATATGCTAAAGCAAGTAAAGCAATGTTTGCTTTAGAAAACTGCATCAATGAATTATCACTTATGTAATATCACTCTCCCTCTTTGAATGTGGGAACAAATTCCAGGGCAATACAATCCCTAAATTAAAAGATATGCAAATCAGTACTCTACAACTTAATGCTCATTGGAGACTGTGCATTTCACATGAATTTGTATGAAACCAGTTTCAGGATCCTCAGTTCAGATTTATAATCGAGAATGAATTGAAGTGATACTTGATCAATTAGGCAGAAATTGTATTCATAGTTATCTGGTAAAGGCTGTCTGGTTTATTTAATTGAAGTGTGTAGGGTAGATTACTGGCTGCACAGTGCACAAAAGTAGTCAGCATTTGGAGGCATAATCGATGATTCTACTTCTGTTGCTAGTCTCATCTGATGCTTTGAGAAAATGAACACATAGAATCAATCATAATCATTAGCACAACAGAGAGAAGTACAACATATCAGTAGGCTGAGGATTGTCTCTTTGTTTTGTCTCCATGTTATTGAGAATATCTTTCACCTATTTTGAAAAATACTTTTTAATGACTTCAGTTTGACATCTAAGAGAAGAAGCATTCTCAGAGTTTTTTTATTCCTCCATTGTCATGTAATGGATGGCAGGTGAGCTGTCATTATAGCATATATTGCTTGTGAAGAAAAACCTTTAGTTAAAGACAATGTCTCAGTGAGGAAAAAAGATATTTAAGAAGTTCTCTCTTTCTGAAAAAGCTGGTGTATCACTTTACGTTATAAATTTTACATATAAACTATCTGTGCACTATATGCAACAGAAATAATCCTCAGCATCACCATGCTCCAGACCCACAGTCAACATTATATTTTTAGGAAGGCTCAGAAAAACAGCATTTTTCTTTTTCTGCTTGTCCTGTAATATATTTGTGTACCTGCTCCTGACTTTTTTTGCCAATGTGTCTGGAATGACCATCCTCCTTTCCTTTCACCTACACTAACAAACGATGACTATCTAAAACCACATGGACTCACCAAGTGTTCTTGATTCTCAGCTCAGCCATTCAGAACTCATCTGTATGCAGTTTGTCTGCAAGATCACCCAGTCCATCTGGTACCATAACCACAGCTTTTATGCCTGTCTTCGAAAACTACAGGCCTGTTGCTATCAGTTTTATACCCTTTTAAAAGAAAAAAGCTACCAACTGAAATAGTTACCATCCACATGAATAAATCTGCACTTAAGAGTGCACCCCCCTTTTTTTTTCTTGTGCGATGGGTAAACGTGCTACAACTTCTGAGAAGCCACTATTATCTGAGTCTTCACTAGTCTCTGAGAGCCTTCTGAGATGCAACTGCAATACAAGAGTCTATTTCCCACTTGTTACAATGGGTAGAATTTTGTTTAAATCAGTAGAGAAACATCTAATTGCAACATCTGGTCATCTCATTCTGAGGGTCTGGCAGAATCAGCATCTCACTTCTCTTAAATACCACTTATCTACTCTTCCTTCCCTTTGATAGTTAGCCTTTTCCATTAAAGACAAATGTAGGTAATATATTTGAGTAATTTTATTTTATCTGTTTTTTTCTTTAATTTATTTTTCTGGCATTAGTTCCAGCAAAAATGCAAGAAAGACTTTTATAAGTAAGACCTTAAAAAAAAAAAGCACTGCAGCAGGCAAATTTAAATGCATGCGTAAATGTGAGACAAATGACCTTTAAAAGATGTCTCATAGTCAGAAACTGAACTGTATTCCTTGATAAATCTAAGTTACAATAATTCATTGTTTTAAAAATAATAAATGGAGTAAAAATGAGAGCGAATGAAAGGTTGAACAATGTTTCTTCTGACAATTGAAGCAAAACCTCACAGAACTTGGAGAAAGAACATGCCTACCCCTGAAAAGGGAAATAGGGGACTATCCAAATGCAGATATTTTTCAATAAACACTGACATTACTATTCCTCATCTGAAAGAAATAATCCAATACTTTCTTTTGTTTGTCATGAGCTTTTTCTTAGTGTACTGTGTATACCAGTATCAGGAGTTTTCATAGAAGTATACGTGCGCAAAACCTGCACTGTATTTCCTTCTTAAAGAGATCATTAATATCCTTAATGCAGATGAATGAACTGATTAGGGAGGAATTCTAACACAGTAGAACTTCTTGCTGATGAAGATGCTGTTCCTTTAGAAGTACAGATGCTGTTATCAACTCTTAAATAAGGGAGAGAAATGGACTTTAAAAAATTTATTTTGCAGCTGAAAGACAATGAATATTCCCCCCCCCCACCTTTTTCTAAATCTCTTTGATGCTTTTTTTCACTGCACTAGCTCAACACAGTAGAAACAATAATCAGGTAATCTTCATTAAAAGTCTGTGAAGTAGGTAATCTCGAATGCTTATCTTTGAGCTAGAGAGCAAAAACATTGAATACTTAATTGTCATGTTCAATATCACAATCACTGCGGCAGAATCTGAAATCAAGACCTAATCTGGGTTAGTTGACTACACTGAAACCCGACTACCGTCTCTTACAGAGCAGACACAGAAAAGATTTGCAAACGTGCTGGAATTCAAGATGAGTCATGACCCCAAATTCCCAAGCTCACATCTCAGAATTGCCCAGATTTGAGTCTTCTGCTTTGCAATGTGAAGAAAGAATGAACTGGGATCTGTGTGAACAGAAATGATTTTGTTGTAGGTCTATCTGTTGCTCTGCTGGACTATAAATCACAATTACTTTTCCATGATCAGTGTTTCAGTACCCTACTGACAAGTAAACGCATACACAAGTAGTGAAGATTATTGCAAGGACAAATGAGCAACTCCGGAGAGATTAATCATTACATCCTGCCACAGCTCAATCACAGAATTAATTTGTTTCAGATGCTGAATGAAGATTTTCATTTTGTTCCAAAGAATCATGCTAGTGACTACTGGCATGGAGAATAACTGCTGCCTCTATGGGAGTGAGCATTGCTTGAACAAAAAGCTAAAATGAGATTAATGATTTTTTGCCATTTTGGATCCAGTTCATTAGCAGGGTAGCTAGGCAAAGAAATCCCATATGCCTGGGGCTGTGCCACAGTGCCTTTGCTTGTATCCTCTAGCTATTAAAGCCTGAAAGAGAAAGAAACAATGGCTTTTGTTCAGTATTATGTATGCTGCTATTTATCCTAGAGATGTTGACAATCTAGGTTAAGATCTGCATCAAGATATATTGTAAGTTTTTACTATAATGTCCATGGACTTTGAAATACTCCAAAGATTTGAATGGAAATATGTTGATATCAAAGCTTCTTTCAAGCCTGCATTTCCTCAAGAATCAGGTATAGCTGGCTGTATGGTATAAAAAGAGCAGAAGAATATTATCGTGTTGTCCAAAGTAGCAAACAGTTTAACAGATTTTTTGAAACAAATCATTTCCTGACACCCTTACATGAACAAGTCAACCTGCAAAATTAATTTTAAAATAACATCACAATATAATTCCTAGTGGAAAAAGAGAATATCAAGATGAGAGAAATGGAAACTGAGAAGATAACCGGGGAGGAATCAGACTAGAAAGCTTTTGCAGCCTCTTCTGTGGGCATCCAGTAAAATAATCTGATTGTTATATACCCATTATTATAGTTACAAATTAGTTTCTTGGACTTCTTGAGTCTGCTTTAGGTCAGAGTTCAGCTGTGTTGAAAACAAACTTCAACATGTTTCCTGGGAAAGGAACTAAAAAATGGAGTTAAAATCTCTCTATATTTGTAGATGGTTCAAAAGACGTGTGTCTTGGCAATGCCCTGTGTGGGTGGCCTTTAGAGATTACCTTGTTTCTGCCATAAGGAACTTGGGCTTAGTTGACAGGATGCTGTGCAAGGTGTCTGTAGAATGACTCACCTTGGAAAGTGCTTTGCACACATACTGCCTGTTGTGGTCCAAAACGGAAAAGCGTCCCAGACACTTAGAGCGTGAAGGTTGGCTTCGTGTGTGCAGGAAGAGAGTTAATTTTGTGGCCTCCAACAAGAGGGGCCTATCATGCCCTGACATGGCATTAAAAAATGTGGTGTTTTGGAGAATGAATGAGTTCATGCTTTAAGATCCGTGGCAGATCTGTGGTGAGAGGAGATAAAAACAGAGAAATTGTAGCTCTGTGATAAATGTTCTCCTGATAGAGTAAGGATTTCACCTGGCACACCCAGACCTGTTTCATCCTATGGGGCCAGGGAAAGCATCTCTCAAACTGACAAAAGAAATTGCCTTCTATATTGCCTCTCACCTCTGTGTATTAGTCTATGACACATCCTATGCCTTAGACTGCATCACATGAAGGGCTGCAATTTACAAAACCTCAACTGGATTAACATAAATATATGCAACATGCAAACCAGAAAAGAAATCTAATGAAAGAAATAGTAGTTACAACTTTTAAAGCGTATGAACACTGAAAGCAGCATCTTGAAAACTGACCAGAGCCAAACAGCCATGAAAAAAAGAAAGAACAAGTGAATTAAATTAAAACACAAGGGCAAAAGAAGAAAAGATTTCAAAAGAAACATACAGGAATAGATAAATGTATTAGAAAGACACTTATTGATTTTTATGTTAGAAATAAATGTGTTCATGGGTAAAGCTATGAGCTAGTGATTGCAAATGCTCTGTAAAGTTACCTATGGGAAGCAGCACCCTTTCTTTTTTTTTTTTTCCATCTTTCCTACAGCCTGTACAGAAGAGAGACAGTGAGCTCTTGTGGAGATGTTACCTACTGCATATCCTGATTAGATTCAAAACAAGCTATACAAGCTTAAACGGAAAGACTGCTCATCACTAGAAATCTTAAGTGGCCACACACGTACTCATCTGACGAGAGGAGATTAAATGTGCCCTGTGTTTCTGTACAACACATGGCCAAGAGTGATAGTGTTCTAGCAAGCAAATGTTTCTGCTGTGATTGCTATGATGAACTGGCTTTTCAATAGCAATTCAAGAATAATCAGCTCAAGACCCAGGCCTGAGAATACAAATAGGCAAGTACCCATCATGATAGCTTGTTCTTTTCCTCCCATTTAATCAACCACTTGCCATTAGTCAAACTGGTAGACAAGAGGGCTAATAGCTTTCATTCATGGCAGTTAGTGGGATCCAAAAGAGTAGATGATGATGGTAGAGTGATGGTTTCCAGCTCTGTAAAGGAAAACTCCTTTTGATTTGGAAGTTCTCCTTGATGAAGACCACATGTCTATACTGAACTTTCTCTTCTATTTATCTTAAATTTCCTATGAAAGCCATTTCTATGTGAAGGGATAAAGAAGCTATGCGCTTAAAACAAAATCAAACTGCAGTGCTTAGAAGTATGTTTATTCAACTGTGAACTCCACTGTTGAAATAGGGGTTGACAGACATTGGCTGTATTTTATCACTACTATCATGAATGCCAGAACTGCAAATGTACAAAGGCAGCTGATGCCAGCAGTAATCTGAACCATCAGCCTTCAGTCGAACGTGTCTTGAGAAGATTTATTTTTGCTTTTTCTTCACTGTGCTTCTTCCAGCCTTCCCACAGTAGATATTAATGAGAAAGTATTCCAAATTTTAGTGACAATTCCAAGTAACAGACTGAGATAGAACAAAGTGAACCAGGAATTTAATTCAAGGAAGAGAGTGTCTGAAGTAGGACTTAGGAGAGATGTAGGTGCTTATATCCAACTCTGCAATCCCAAGACCTACTCTTAGTTTCAGACTAAGGCTGGATGTGCTTAAAATATTTTGGCACACTAGTCTTTAACATACTTAGCAACCAAAGTTTTGCTTCTGCTCTGTCCAGAACAAACTTCTTTGTTGCAATGGCAATCATGTGGCAACCGCCCCATGTCTAAAAACTAAGAGGATGCGAAACATGAGCAGCTTTCCTCTGTCAATCATGCTTGAAGGTGTTAATGCATTAAGTGATGGAAATACGGCACACCTGATCTGAGATGGTCTCACACACAACATGCAGCAGCAAGAGCCTTTGTCCTCGTGCTGGCAGCTTGGCCCTTTATCACAGCAGTGCAGTGAATGCCTTGCTCAGTTTGCTTGTGAGATGTTTTGTCTGGTGCATGTCAGAACTGTAGGGCAAACCTCTTTCAGGGCAGGAGCAAGCTTACCCTCTTTTACTGAGACTACTTCACTTTACCTGTGCCATTTTCATATGTGGACTGTAAAACGCTCTTTAATATCAACAGACGAGGATAAGCTAAACAGCCTACTAGCTCACATGTGCCTCATGGCTTGTACAGCACAGCTCATGGTAAGGAAAATATCCAGGAATGGTTCTTGAAAGTAAGAAGTGATTTTTTCAGTTTTGTGTCTCTTGCTGACCAGCCCCAGGCATTTTGACATGAACACATACACCCACACTCATTTTATTAATAATCTTGGAAATCTCAAGGAAAGGGAAAGGGTAAAAGGTTCATCACAGGTCTGTGCTGCACAGTGTGTTTGTACTCTTATACAGTGTTGTGCCTCTGAAAAGGGAATAGACACAAAGCCATCTGATTGATTAACGGGATGCAGTTACACACACTGCTGTTACAAATAAGTACAGTGAACTATTCACAAATAGAATAGTATCCAAGCAATTTGTGTTAAAGGAATTTACAAATAGCTTCTGCTAAAACTGTTTATTTTATAAATTCTCTGTGAAAGATTTGCAGAGAGCACATGTAAGTGAAATTCACTGAAACAGTGATTTATTGTAATCATTTAACTTGCTTTCAAATACATTTGTGTGTATATGTGTGGAAACAACACAGGATTTTATGAAGGAGAGAGAAATAATTAAACAGTTTATTTGATTTTATGCAAACAAAATCCCTATGCAAATTTTCGAGGTAGGAAAAGAAGGAGAGCTTTTGTGTACTCCAGAAGTGTCTTAATGCATCAGTCCCAATTTGCTGCAACTCATAAGCACTTACAGGGGAGGTTAGAAAGATTTTTTTTTTCCACCAGGGAAAGAGGAATGAAATTGCTGGGGAGTACTGCTTCAGCAGTATGCAGGAGAGTGATATTTACTGCAGCTGGTTGAGAAGTGTTCCTTCTGTCCAAGAAGTATGGCTACATGCTTCTTCACCACTCTTACCACCCTTCTACCCTGGAGCATGAGTTTTGATCCAGAAATTATGAAAATCCATTTCATAGCCTTGCAGAGAATGAGTTGTGGAGTGATCTATAACAGCCAAAATAATTCAGTTTTGACCTCTTCATGTTCCCATAAAACTGTTTTTTTCCTGAGCATCATGAGATGAGTCAGCATTAGTGATAACAAGAGTTAAAGACTGGAAAATACGAGTGTCCTGAGTACTTTAGCAATGAAAAAACTTCAAAGTGGTTTCTTCATGGAACATTTTTCTTTCTGCAGGACACCAAACTGACTGACTATTAAAGAAGAAAATGACTTAAGAGACAGAGAAAGGAACTTGGATGACTTTTCTCAATGTCTGCCAATATCTAACATGCTTTTGGAAAAGTTGCGTAACACAACCTGCCAAGAGAGCTGTGTTTGAACAGAGGTTAGTAATCCTTTCTACTTGGTGATATGTTTGTGGGTTTTGCAGAGCTGACCCACAGGGCCTTATTTTCAACTGGTATAACAGTCTGTGTTGTTTGCTAAGACTACAAGGATCAGAAAATTGTCCTTTGAATGCAGGTTAATACAACACGTACCTACCCATAAATTACCATCAGGTTATAATCAGGTCTATCATTCCTCCTGTTGGACACCATTGGTAATGGTGAAGGACAATCTTTGCCTCCAGTGATCAGCATACATGTAGAAAATCAGGGAGATTGCAATATGAGGTTTTATATTCGAAATAATTTAAACAAGGACTGTTGCAAAGATTTTGTTGCAGTGTTATCAGTGTAATCTATTCTGATTTTTAAATCTGTTTAAAATGAGTTTGCAAAAGCTTTTTCACTACAGACAAGGTTAGTAATTCAAATTTTCTAAGAGGGGAAAGTAATATTTAGATATTTTTGTTTTCATGGCCTTTGGATAATGGTTACAAAGGAAAAGGCAACGGAAGGGAAATAAAGTAACTAATTTCCTTGTCATGAGAAGTGTTGTAAAGCAATTTCCCTGGCTGCTTGGTCATGATAATGTGAGACAAAAATGAAAAAGCACATTTCTATGTGTGAGGCAGTTTATGTCCAGGAAGCACGTGTCTCCTAAAAGGACCTCTCCAAGCATCCAAGGCTGACACTGAAAACTGCTCCTGAACCAGGAGCTGGCAACCTGCCTCCTGAATTAAAACAGTTTGACAGTTTGGTAGTGGGATGGGACATCATATTCTTCCTGAGGTTTGGGCCCTACGTGCCATCCAGAGCTACTGAATGCTGGACAGGAGCAGAGAAGGGACCCACCAGAGCCCCCTTGCACAGATATGTTTCACATGGTTTTACCACACTTCTGACAAAAATCTCTCATCAGCTCAGGGCTTTTGCTGTCTGGGCTATGAGTGTTTGATTCTAGAGAACAGAGCATCTATCCTTTCAGATCCCTCTGATCTGGACTTTTTCTACAAGGTGCTCTGTGTAGTTGGTACAAAGGAGGATCTGTGGCACTTAGCTGCAGAAATGTGGCTGCCCAGGGGAATTTCTTGGGATAAACAGAGGAAAGAAGGCATGATTGCAGGTAGTTAGTGAGTGAACTGCAGTACTGAGATTCTTAGGTGTTTAAATCTCTCAGTGGATTACACCTTTGTGATTTTAAGCAGGACACTCTTGAAATATCCTTGCCTGTGTCCCTCACAGCTGGTTGCTCGATTGGTAGCTTCTTGCTTACAGTATTAGAAAAGGGTAATGATGCACTGGTGAGGCAAGCTGTGTGTTGATACCCTTCCAGACTATGCCAGAGTACAGAATCAAGCAGCATCTACCTGGGGGTTTATCCTTCTTTTGGAATAGAGTGTCTTTGAGGGTGAAAAATTGCCTATTTTAAATAGCCTGCAGACAACATCTGTTGCTGTGACTCTAAAATGATGTTTGCTGTAGTAATGAGTCTAAGAAAAGAAATGTGTTTCATTAAGTGTTTCCCAGGAACTTTGCCTTCAATATTTGCTACTTGAAACTAGGAAGTGAAAAAAGAAAAAGACCATTGCTCTTATTTTATTGTTCTGTCTGGCACTGTCCTGTGCATACTGTTTGAGAATCTTACTCTGATACCAGCAAAATCTTTACCTTGATCCACTTACTCTCATAGTCATGAAGACGCCTATCAAACGAGTGGGATTTGGATTAAAACTGCCAAGGGGGCTATAACATTCCAGCTTTCTTCAATCTAGAGCTGTGAGAAACATTCACCACAAAACCTAAAACTTTTCAAGTAAGCTTAGACAGAATATCAGATACAGGGAAGGATTTAGTTTTGGGTGGATGTCATGTAAACTCTACTTTTGACATACTTTTGACCTGAAACCTGACAATTTTGACTGAAGTTACTTCGAGGCTACAAAGCTGAATTTTAAAGAAAAACTCAGGAACTGCAGAGATGTCATGAAGACCTCAAACTTAACACAAATGATTTCAGCTTTCCTGTTGGATTGAGCTAGGTGCTGCTTAGCTTCTCTGCTTCCAAGAAAACAACAGGCATATTGTTAAAACATTACAATCTATTGCAAACATGAAAAAAGTAAAACCTAAACATAATCAAGACAGCTTTGTATTCTCAAAAATGTCATGAACTATGGGGACAGGAGTGTTACTGCTGATATTCCCAGAGATTTGCTTAAAGACATTTTTTAAAATCCCAGGTAAGACTGTGCTTTTCTGAATGTCTGACCCTAGTTGTTCCTCGCTTGGTGTTGCCTTATCACTGTCAGGCCATCTCATACTTTGATGATGAACAGCAACTTGGACATGATCTAGTGCAGTGTATTTGAGTTTTCCCCTATTTCAGTAAATAACAGCAGGATTTGCTTAGTTATTTTGCCCAGACTGAATTTAGTGGAAAACCACTATCAGATGGAGAAGTGCATGTGTTGCATTTGCAGATGAGTATATTCTTGGGAGAAAAGAGAATTTCTCTATAAAACTGTTACTGCAGAGAATCAGACAAACATTTACAGTTCAAGTTCTGAGATCTGCATTTCCAACAACCTTGGCGAAAGAAGTCAGCCATGCACATGTTTGTGGAATCTCTCACATGAATAAAAGCACAATATAAGCAAAGAAATTTTTTGAGTTGTTGAATCCTAACTTTTTTTGTCAGCATGGAATTTTCAATATGGAAAGAACATTTGATTCTCTCCCCTGCTGCTTTATGCCTTTTATATTACCTCCTTATATTGGAAGCTACAGTATAGATGTGCAAAAAAAGGATATGCTTTGAGCATACCTCAAGGGTGAGCTGTCTAACCAAAGAAACAATTTCATCCCGTCTGTTGTGAGATGAACCTGGCTCAATAGAACGGCCATTTCACTGCTGAGCAGAGCAAAAGATGGTGAGGAGAAAAGAGTCTGACAACTAAAAGTCCATTGCATTAATATTCCTCTGTTCTCTGTGTGGCTTTTTGTAGTTTGGTACAGCATTATTTGCCTTTAATTTGGATAGTTGAAGTTCCAGCATTCTGCTTTTATCACTGCTTCAGATTAAACCATAGTTGAATCACTGAAGAAAGTAGACAAAATTGCAGACTGTTGCTTACTGTAGAGCAGGCTGGGCTTTTGAACTATTTCCATCATATACCTAGCACACAAATGGAATTAGTAGTTTTCACAGCCAATTCTGACAGCTTAGCAGTGTTCCCTGCAGGGGGCCCATGAGGCGAAGCCTCCCCAAAGACCTAAACACCTGGATATAGGCAGCACCTGCAATATAAGTGATTGCATTAAATCATTAATGTACTGGTGCTCCCAGAAGAGTATGTTTGAATTAGCAAATTGTTAAGCTGATTTCATTGCCAGGGATGCCACAGATGTACCAATCCCATATCATAATACTATTGCCAATGTGGCACATCTTTAATAAAGTATGATGGTCTTAATCCAGCAGATTTTAATGTTAGAAATATCCCAGTTAAAACCCGTGGAGTTATTCAGGTGTTTAAAATTAAGCACAAGTATTTCTTTTCCCATGTAATATTTTGGAAGGATGTAAGTACAACTGAACCACAGTCCAGATGCCCTGTTTTCATTGATGACATGTTTTCGAAGTTGGGAGTAATACTCATCATCAAAGATAAACAAATGGAGGATGATTCAAGAAAAATCTGAAGGGAATTGAATTTCCCTCTTTAGAGAAATCCACAAACGGAAAGGAATTCACATTTGTCTGAAACAGTGAAATCAATCATGCTTAAAACTGTTTTTCTGTAGTTATTTAAAATTGGGTCTGAGGTTTTTAGGTCAAATGCAGCTGATCTCTCTCTTGTAGTAAAAAGCTGGAAGAAAGGCTTCTGATACTATAGTGAATGTTTGCATCTTGAAGAAACACACAGTGATTCCAGTTCCTTCTGAAATCCATGAAAGGTACTTTTCAGATACCAGCAGTACCTTAACCACCTCTTTCCGCTACTTAAACCAAGAGCCAAAGATAGGTCCCTTGAAAACTCCATAGTGAATGTATCACAGATAAAATAGCTTTTTTTATTAGGTTCCCCCATCAAAACCACTGATGTAATATTGACAGCTTGTTTTGCTTACATGCTTAGTGTTGTAATTCCTGCTACAGATAGTGAAATATAAGGAAAAAATACTCTCAGTGAAATAATGAAAAGAAAATGGGACGATCTCATTGAATTCTCTCCTGGAAAAATGTAAGTTGAAATGTTCAAGCACTGAGTTCATCAAAGTGTCTCAGAAATATCCTTCATTATTTTTTATTAACTAAGTATCTCACCTCCCTTGGTTAAAGCCCTATTCATTTTCTTGAGTAAATGCATGAGCAAAGCTTGATGGATGGTGACGTATTAGCCATAAAGAACCTTGTAAGTAGCAGAGGGCCATTAATCTGGTGTAGTATGAGCTTCACTTTCAGCACAGTAGGTAGAAATTAGCTGTAATTAATATTAAAGGTCTTCTGATCATTGTCAAATAACTATTAGAAAGTGCACAGCACAACCTTCTCTAAGATGTGCCAGCAGTTATTTTTTTATAGCTGTGTAATGGAATGAACTGAGCCTCTCCTGTGCTAAGCAGGGTTTCCCTGGGCAGAGAAAATAACACCACTGTTTGTTCTTAACACAATTGTCATGGGGTTTCATTAGGAAGGAAACATAGTGGGGATCAGCTGCATTGAGGGGCTGAATACTGAAGACCTTAAGAGAAGCATGGGGATGATCCCCATGAACTTCTGGCCAATAAGGGAGACTGTGAAAACTTTTGAGTCAAATTTTATGAAGAGCAGAGCTGCATGTAGCTTGTGAAAGGAGAAGATTTAACTGCAGAAAATGTGTGTGTGAAACAAATCCTGACCAGAGGGCTGGCTAGTTGAGCACGGTGCCCTCTGCAGTCACGTAAACACTCAGAGCAGACTCCTATGTTCAGTACAAATGTTAACTCGGAGACATTAATCATAAACAGCACATAGGGAAAGGGTATTCAAAGAAGAGTTAAGTAATGAAATAGTAAAATCAATTGAAACAAAACATGATTCAGTTAAATAACATACTTGAAATATATTGGGCTCTTTTTCATGATTTTCCTTGGGGTGATATTGGTGCAATGACAAAACAGAGGAGGCTGAGTGCTTGACTTAAAAAGCTTGGGACTTCAAGGCCTGATCTACTCTCCAGCAAGGCTCTGCAGGCTGGTCTTCCCAGGCCCAGTAGTTCCCAGGTTTGGAACGCCAAGGCGAGAGCCTTGGAGCACAAAGTAGTTTAACTGCAGCTAAACATAAGGTCACAACCAGGAACATACGAGAAAAATAAATCTTTATTGGGCAGGGCTGCAAAACATTAGGTAATGGGGCCAGTGACAAAAAAGAACTTTTTCTGAATCATACTCCAAAATGCTCATCACAACAGGGTTTCAAGCGTCTAGCAAGGGGCAAAACTTATCTCTCTGATGCTGATAGGAAAAAAGGAAAGAAAAGTTAAGTAAGATGTTCTGGTTTGAACTAAAGGAGAATCAGTTTTCTAACTTCAACTAAGTCTTGCCTAAGTAAGTTAATTTTCTGAAAGTTAACTGCATGTTTTTCAGACAGTATTTCTCTCTATAAGTGATAACATGGGGTGCTGGTATGCAGAAAAGTCATTGCTTTGACTTATTCCTACAGAAACCGAGGCCATGCTCAAGCTGGTGGAATGCTGTAAGTGATAGGGGAGAAGAATGTCTCACCTGCAGGGAGGAATGGACACAACAGGTGACCCAAAACTGACAAACAGAGTATTTCATATGTCATGCTCAGTATAAAATGTGAGGATTAAGCTCTCTTCTTTGATGGACAATGTCCAGTGAGTACCTTGTCTGTCTTTTTGCCCTGATCCTGCACCCATGAATTCCTGAATGTTGTTCCTGAGGCCAGCTCCCTCCTGCTGCTGAGTCCAGCCTGGGACCTTTTCCCACATCTATTTTGCAGAATCAGTGGTGATATAGGCATAACGGAGGAGGCAATTTTGTATATCTGTATTTTATTATTTTCTTATTAATAGTATTTTCCTTGTTACTATTATTATTGTTTCATTAAAGCATTTTTAGTTTTAGTTTCCAACCCACAGGCCTTTTTCTCCAATTTCCAGTTCCCCTTTCACTGATGAGGGGAAAGTGAATTGGAAGCCCAAGTGCTCATGTTTAACTGCTGATTCAGGCTGGGCCTGGGCTAAACCATGATACGAGAGGTTTCCTCTGTGTGTATAAATGTGTGCATTGTACACATCTACAGTGTTTCACTCTGGAAGATCTCATGACAACTTCCATAGTTCAGACTGGATGCACAAGTGCTAACACAATCCTTCGCAATTCTTTTCCATTTTTGCAGCACCATCACTGTCTTCTCACCTTCTTTCTTATCTACAAATAGAGAAAGCAAGCTGAGAAAAACCAGAAAACCAGAAAGCTCCAGATGTTCTTTTTCTGGGGAAAGTTTTCAGTACTTTTCTCCTCTCTGAACTGAGGAGGAAAGTTGAAATATCTCTTCTCCCTTTGCCCATGGGAAAAAAAAAATTGTGAAAACTCTATGCTCAGAGAATGAAACATTGTGAATCATTTTGGAATTAATTTTTCTGTTGAATTGGATTGTGCCCAGGCAAGATGATTGCACAAATGGGGGTTTTGCTGAGTGAAACCTGAGCTGTCCTTCTATTCAGGTCAGATATCCTGTAGCCTGTAGGCTAGAAGTTTGGGGTCCTTCTTCGGTTCATTTATTGAGACATACACCATGATCTATTTTGTCCCATGAGGGCAGGGACTCATCTCCTATAACGAGGAAGAGCTGCTAAGAGGTGGAAAGACCTTGAAGAAAAGACAAGGATGTCAGAGTGAATCAGTTCTGCAAACTGAATCTAGAGCATAGGCCCACAGTTGATCCATTTTAATGATCTTGAAATTGCTTCTCTGTTCAGGATAGGGACAGAAAATCAGAATATCATCCAGAAAGATGCTAGCCACTCTCCTGAGAAGCCTATTGCTGCCTGTGGGATGCTTTGGCCCCTGCTTGTTCCTGCTTGTGTCTGTTCTTGGGTCACCTTTTTCCAGAGGTCTGTTCTGTATCTGAACAGCCCTGCTAGTCCTGGTTCCCTCTCTATACCAAGTATGACCTTTTCTACTCTGGGCATGCAGCACTTCTCATCCCAGAAATGCTCTGAATTGTGTCAAGAACTTTTCAGGTCAGGACAGACCGGGGTCTTGTTTCCTCTCTTTCCCAAACACTGTCATGAAGGAGGTGTGGTACAATAAAGAAAAGCAAAAAAACCAAGAGAAAATGGACCTGTACAGGGAGTACAAAACTCATGAATAAAATGTTATTGAGAAAAAAAGACATTTCAAAGAGGAATCTGAACGGGGAGAAAGCAGATTCAGTCAGCCAAACTAAGGTATTCTTCCGGTATAGTGGGCTGCCTGAAGTTCTGCTGTCAGAAAGGAAGGGATGCAAAATAGGAACTAACACTTTTTTTATGCACTTGTTGCTACAAGGAAAGTAATTTTTGCATTAAAATGAGATTCTTTCCATAAAAATGAACGTTGCTGAAATTGGGATGTTGCAGTTTGCATGGAGTGGAATTGCACTTCAGATATGATGCTCTGCTCTTCCTTTTTCCTATTTCTATGACTGCGCCTATGAGATGTCACCCCGTAGATTCAGTTCAATTTGTAATGTTTCAGAAGGCTTTAAAAACCAATATTCTGAAAAGGGATTGTAAAGCACAGAATTATGAGTAGAAACATGTAATGATCTCTGAATTTACTTCAGGCGCCGGAACAAAGGAATATGTTCTTAAAAAGAGTGTAGCAAAACCAAAGGAAATATCTTCCTCATACAGCACAGAAATTAGCACAGAAAGAACTCTTGTCTGCTCCCCACTGTTAAGGCTGTGCTACCTTCAACAGCAAATGTTGTCCAGTCTTCTCTTTATTGATTTGGGCAATGGCGCTACTGTTTTTCTCTCTAGGAAATGGTTCTAGCTTTAAGAAAGCTAAAGAAATGACTCTTAGGAAATGAGCTGAAACATCTGATATGCCTTGCAGACAGTCAAACTATTTGTAGTAATTTCAGTCCTTGTTAAAGTGTAATATGTTAATTTTGCATAGTTGAAATGACCACACAAAGTGAATTTTGCTCACTAGTCCACATTTTGTCTTGGAGTACCATCCCACCAGGTATTGATTTTTTTTCAGAATAGCCTTTCTTGTTTGCTTTTTGCACTTCAGTTGCAGGGAGAGTTTGTGTGCCTGTAATCGTCTCACCTTTATGAATAATGCTGCTGCTTTCCTTTGATCTGAGTTTTCCTTAGGTAATTAGTGGATGCCAGATCACAATGCTCCACAAAAATCTCTCTTCTCTCTCATGCTGTCCTATCATGCCTGGAATCAAATTTCTGACTCAAAGTTGGCATACTCATCTTGTATATGGCCCCTCTGAATACTCATTATTTATATCATGCATGAGGAAAACTCATTGTCATGTTATTTAGTGAGTAATACAGTTGTATAGTACTTGCTTGTGTGGAAGGAGTGGAGTCAATGCCAGAAGACTAGTTGGAGGAAACACAGGGAAGACAGGCTGCAGTCAAATAACCATGTGTTCACTAAATACCTTCCTGCGCTGAGAGGCTACTGTGCTGAAACAGATTATAATTTATGTAATAGTAAAAGCTGAAGGGTCTTATTTCCTTTTAAAAAATTGGGTTGGTTGGAGATAAAATGCATTTCAATGTATGGTTTAAGTAACTGAATGCACTGAGAACAGTATAGCCTGACTGCTCTGCCTCCCTTTGCAGACTCCACCTGAAATGTCATGCTCATGCCCAGGAAAATGACTGGTACCTCTCTAGTCTTCACAGGCAGCTACCCAAGAGCTGCCCACATGTTAGACTGGGCTATAGACTGACATGACTTCTTGGTGTGCCCACAGCTACTTGGGCAAGTGGTAGAAGTTTTGTTGGACCAAATATAGGAGTCATGACCACTCATGACCAAAGACATTATTTCTTATGTAAGAAAGTAAACTACCAAACTTCATACCATTTCTTCATGTTATTACCCTTAAAAAATTTATAGGGTAGATGATGATCATGCCCTTTTCATAATTTAATTCATATCTAGCCAGACAAGTGTGTTGTACTCATATTATAAAATATCTGTACAGTAAGTCAGTCTCTGTAGTCCCTTAATCATTAGTGTTGCTTTGACCAAAATGTGGATAGGGAAAAAGGCAAAATGCTTCTGAAAACAGGCTAAGAGTGATAGATGCTTTTCAAGCCACAGTCTTCTGACTTCTTCTAAGGAGTTTCCAAAACATATCTCACAAAAGCACAATTTAAAATTTACTATACAAGCGTATGTAGGAACATTGTGTAGCTTTGAGCAGATCAGTTATTGAAAAAAAGTTGACCAAAAACTGCTGTAGAGAATAAGAACAATGAGATCACTATGCTTTTCAGGGAAAAACCCCAAACAAACTAGAAAACTGCAAGTATTGGACAGTTTCCACATAACTAATCTATCTAATTAATTTAGAGCCCACAAAATCTATGAGATTCAAGACTGGCTGATGGGTTGGATACCCTTACACAAGGACTGATATCTTCCAAGTAACTGTCAAACATGAATGATATCTTACATGAAAAACTGTCACTGTTTGAAAATATTTATGTGCCAAGAGGTAAAACTAACACTTTTGGACCTCTATCTAGAAGCAATTCAGGACATTTGAGTGACATTTATGGTTGGGAATTCAGCTCTTGATGAAGGATTGTGAATTGTGATGATGTTAACCCTAGACAATAAGATATGAGATATATAACTTGAAAAATGAGATTTACTTGCAACTGTTCTACCTATTTTATTATCCATTATTGCTATGTAACTAATGTGTTTTGCTCAACCTGAACAGAAGCTCTCATTCAGTTTATAATGGTTTGTACAGTTTTATTGATGCAGCCTCAATTTTATTTTCCTATAGCCACTTGTACCAATACAATCAACAAGAATATCTACATACACATATGAATTTAATTTAGATTTAGCCTTAAAGTAAGGCAAGATGAACCATGGAAGATCCTTCAAGAAAAGGTTGGAGGCTCATATTTAGCAGGCTGGTGCTGTAAATGTCTACTTTTGCAATAATGATGAGTGATGAAATGCATATATCTAACTGGATGCCTAAGATATTTCCCACAACCATTATTTTGTTCATCATTGCTTGCACTGTTAATTAACCCCCTGGACAGCTTCTATAGCTCCTCTGCACAGTAATTTTAGTCTCTAGAATATTTGATTTTAGTATGCCCAATATTAACTCAGTTTTCTGTGAAATTAGATGTAGTTCAAGAAGCAATCGTGCATGCATGTGTGATATGTCCTTTTTCTGTGCAAGATGACCTTAAATACCTTCACTGGAAATTCTCCCATACTGGCAAGCAGCAGCAAGTTCATGTAGAGTAACCATGTATCTGCTAGTAGATTAACCCAGCTTTTTTTGCACACTGGTTGGGTGTGTAATGTTCTCCTCTGATATGCAATTTACACATTAAAATCTCTTGGGATTAAGATAGTGAACTCTTTCTCAGGAGGAGGTGATATCCAAAAGAGATGCTGAATTTCAAAGCCTTGCCAATGCATTGTTATTGCTGGAATCTGGGAGGCTAACCCTTTCTTCCCAGGCATGAGAAATGAGATTGTGAAAGGCACTGAGGTCTACCAGGGCAGGCAAATCGTGTAGGCAGGAGGAATAAGTGAGAAAGCAGACCTCCTCCCAGCAGTATGCTGCAATACATACAGACAAGAGCAGAGTAGAATAAATCTTAAGGCAAAGATCCTGCTCTCCTTCCACGTGCTTCCTCTGAAGTTCTGCTCTGTGGAATGAGTGTAGGCATGTAAAATACTGGGTGTTTCTAAGTCACAGCCCGATGCATTCCCTGAGGCAGAACATCCCTCTATTTTAACGACTCAGGATCCTTTAAGCAGGCTGGTCCTGCACCCATTTGAGTGAAATAACTGTATTTGAAGAGCACAAATCATCCTGTTTGGATAGTTAATACTAAAATAGGAAGAAGAGCACACAATCAGTACAGGCACTGGGAGGCCAAGTAAATTTACTAGTACACTCTACCAGGAGCTTGATGACAACAGAATCCCCAAAGGATGAGGAGCTATTAAGTTGGTGACAGAGAAGTATGATTAAAACTGAAATAGGACAATGAATATACTTCACTCATATTTGAATCCAGTGTGTTGCAGAAGTAAAATGTTAATGCAGGTTAAAGGTCTAGGAGTGTAGAGCTAGAGGTTTTAGAAATGTAGGACATCTGGTTTGCAAAACCTTAAAAACACAACCCTGTTCTCCATTTAAATAAGGCTGTTTTATTTCTTTATCTAAGAATGTTTCCCCTGCATAGAAAATGAAGCACAGAACTGCTCATCTGCACAAACCCAAGCAGCCAACATCTTATTGTTTCCCCCCTGCTTTCAGAGGAAAGCATAGCCCTACATTCCTACTTCAGGGCAGTGCTGTGTGAAGATAAACAAACAATTTCTTCCTCAACCTTCTTTAAGACCTGACATGACTTGTGAGAAAGTCCAGCCTAGACTGATTATGAGAGAAAACTTAAAGGTGGATGATGATATACCCAGCTAACAACAGACAAGATTCTGCACTCAAAATTAGATGAGGTGAAATAGTAAGTAGCTAACATGTGCTATGCTGTGGGTGTTCCTTTACGCATCCTTGCTGATTTTCTAGGGATTGGAAAATTAATGCCCTCTTGGGCTCTGCCTTTTGAGGTTTATTCATATCCCTGAGATTGCCTGCTACATTCTACTTGACAGAAATATCTGCTGTATGATTTCAGTTGTCAGGTTAAAATCTCTAAAACAGGCTAACTAGAACCTGCATCCTTGCATTTTGCTGATCTAAAAACGGCAAAATCCCTTTTTAGTTCTGTCACAGGTGTATGTCAACTGTGAAAACTTCAGATTGTTTCTATGTCATGGGGTAGTTCATTTCTGAAACTATCTGATGTAGCATAAAGCTTGTTTAAGAGGTGCTGTCCTTCCCCAAGAATTTGTTCCTGCATTTATAATGCTGCTCTCAGTTTCCTCAGTTTTGCCTATGCAGCTGTAGTTAGGGCTGGGATAGAGATGATGTTGGGGATGGAAGGAATGCCTAGTGAAATGGAAGATGTGTAAGAGTAGGAATGAGTGGTCATAAGAGGTCTCATGTAAGTAGCAAAAATGGTGCTGCTACTTGACATTCAGCACTTACGTTAATGTGAAAGGCATCCCTGTGAGAAGGAAGTTAAATCATCTGCTGGTAGATGTCAGCATTGGTCCTCTATCAACATGCTGGCCTCTATCAACTGTTCATTGATTTTGGTCCTGTTGAAAATACTACCTGCAGAAATGGAATCTATTTGAATGATGCAGTGTAAAGTCTCCCCAAAGAGGCTTAATCTAAATGGCCCTACATGTTTTGAGTCAGTTTACTAGACTGTCAGACACAAGATTATCACATTTAACAATAGTGTTCACTTGAACTGGCAAGCTCTATAATATTCTCAACTGCCAATGTTTTAATTACAGGATAGTGTTCCCTAAGGGAAACTAAACTTAGAACTGGATGAATAGATTTTGATATGAAAGGGAAGATTTTCTTTCTTTTTTCTCTTTTTCCTTTCCCCAAGGAAATTACATTCTTGGGAGAACTTGAAAACCAGAAAGACTGAAATGGCCTTTCCTGAGTGTTTGGGTGGAGAAGGTTTTGAAAACCAAAGGGCAGATACAAAAAGGCGTCTATTTATAAGTGAAAAAACATAACAAAAAAAAAAAAGAGAAAAGCATGATGTGGAAGTGGGGAAGGGACTGAGAAGAGAGGAACAAGAAAAGTAAGGAAAATATGATCCGTGGTTTTGTCAGTGATGAGTGAATGGACGTTTGTGTGAAGTAGGTCAGAATGGAAAACTGTAGCCATGGAAGGGTCCAGTGATGTAATGCAGGGAAGGGTGTCTCAGTCTGATGGGATTGAGAGATGCCAGTGCTGCCATAGAGCAGTGTTTGGCAGGGAGGTCGCGACATACCGGAGCCTTCAACATCTCCTCCTGAGAGCTGTTCCCAAATGAGTGCTAGGTCTCATGTTAGCTTACAGGGTGAGGGCTATTCCAAACCACAGACACCTAAAATGCTTTCAGGACAGAAAGGCCTGAATAAATGAGTGGTTCTAGATGAGGACTCAATGTTGTTACAGAGTACACCTCCAAAATGGGAAGAAGAATCTTCCTTGTGTGCAGACTAGAAGTAATCTCTGGTCTCTGTCTATTCAGTTAATTAATGTTTATTTTCTCTTGCAGTAAGTATTGCTTAATAAAGTAATACTTACTCCTCATTTCTTTTTTCTTTCTTTCTTTTTTTTTAATATGTGTGTCTGCTCTGGGAAGAAAATTAGTAATAACCTTTGTTTTACTAAGAGAAATGAATGTTTAAGATATTTGACAGTAGTCTAATCATACGGGATATCTTCATGGATTAGTACTTGTAACATATGTTACTGTAGACATTCTGCTATTGTGACATATTTTTATTTTTATATTATCAAGAAATAGTATGATATCAGTAACATAAAGTGTTTCTATGTGGTAAACTACTGAATACTCACTAAAAGGAGTTATTGTAAACATTCAGTGGAACCTGTGTTATTCTACTCAGCGAAATCAGCTCCCAAGACAGTTTTCCAAGAGCAATTTTTCTCTGCACACTCTCATCAAGTCTATGCAGCAGTACCAGGAACCAGCGGGAGTTTTGTCTGTGTGGGTGATGAGAGCTTGAACATCGTGTCTCCAGAGAAATGAAGATGACAAAAGTTCAAAACATTGCACTTGTTTGGCAACTCTTGAGTAGTTTAAGGTAATAATTCATGCCTACAATATGCCATAATCCTCCAGACACCTCACTATATTTAAACTAAAAGAGAGGAGGCGTGAACCCAATTCCTGGATCCAACCGGTTCCTTGGACTGTGGTAAACATACCTTAACTACCTGCAAGTCAAACTGGCATGTGACTTTGGGGTTTGAGGAGTTAATGGCATTGGCCTTTATGCTTAGTATTTCAAACTTAGGCATGCCTACCACTCCACAAAAACAAATAAAGACAAATCTGAGAGAAGCAAATAGTTCATACTCTGGAGAGTTTGCTGTTTAAGTTTCACAAGGCTATTGAATAACTTCATGCATGAATTTGAGCACTCGTTGAAGAGTTAGGGGACAGAGAAACAAACAGAAATAGCCATAAGCAGGAAAGCATGAAAAAATTGGTAAAGATAGACAATGTAGTTACACTGGAAAACAATGCAAGTGCCTAGGTAGATGTGCATCTTGGTGTTTATGTTTGTCTATGTTTATAAATAACACAAGACTATGATCTTAACAAAGATCATCAGGAGAAAAGAAAATGCAAGGACTGTGTCTGGTAGTCTCAGAAAGCAGATACTGGCAGGAAGATAAAAGGCAGACAGATGAATACTATTTTTTGATTTATGAAAAAATTAGAAGGAATGCTGAAACTTAGCCCAAATACAGAAGCTGTTTTAATAGATGCACAGGTCTGGGAAGACACCAAAATATAAATGTGAAAGAACTGAAATGAGGTTAAATGTCAGCATAATTGTAACAGTATTTCTGCTTGCGGTTTTACTAGAAAGCAGTGTGCACATTCAAAAACTCAGATGACTGGTCCGTGATACATCTTACATGATACGAATACATGTGACATGCAGTGTAATAGTGATCATGCATGGATCTGGATGTATGGCTGCTACGGTTATAGTTTGAATCTAATTTTCAATACAAGCTTTGGGGTTTTATTTTGTCACATTTACAAATAGATTGTTTTCAGCCGAAGCATTCTCCACTGAATGTTCATTTTGCCAGGTCCTTTTAATTAAATCCATGAGTATACTTAAGGAGTTTTCAGTTATGGAAAAAAATTAAAAATCCTTTATTTTTTTATGATCTTCTAAGACCACTTCAGCTTTACAGGCAGAAGAACATACACTCTTTGAGCTTTCAAGTGAATTGAATCTTAGAAAGTTGACGACTTATACCTGTTGACTAATACCTGTACTGCAGTAGTATGTTGAGATTTCTGTGGATTTTTCTTCAGTGATATTTGCAGCTCCATAGTTGCATGTAAAGACAGGATCAGAGCAGGGTCCAGTCTGGGCATATTTGTCTTTGAAGTTCATGTGTGTTAACAAGATTCTCAAGAGAAAAAAAAAACCTGGATTTTCTTTGTTTTTCTTTACAGTAAAGTCAGTGATACAATTTTTTCTTGTGCTCAAAAGCTCTTTATTATATGATTTAACTTAGAACAAAACAGAAGTCTAAAAAAAATTAAACTTTCAATGTTTTCCTTCAATATTGGACTAGCTTATTTTCTGACTTTTTCATTATACATATTTTAATTAAAAAAAATCAAGCAACCAAATAAAAACCAACTTGTCAGTAAACCTGAAATAAGAAATAAGAAAATATATTAAGAACTTTTGTAGTTTTCATTAACACTGTCTTTGTGAACTCATGAGATTATATTTATATAAACCCTTGCTCTAATAGCTGTATCTATGAAAAATTAAAAAGCAATATCATGTTCATTAATCTGACTTGTGGTTATTATTTTCAGAGTATTAGAATAAACAATAAAAGCCATTGTAGTGAAACAAACCAAAAAAAAAGCAACCTGTTTACCAAATGAAGGTTGTGTTAAGCTAGTCTGATATTTTGATAATTATCAAAAGATATTTTCTAGTAACTGAAGGTTTGCCATTAATAACGCGAAGACCTTTCCTACAGACAATGTCAACATATTGTAAAACAATTTGGTTTCTCCCCAGTCTGATTGTGGGATAGGCCTTGTCTCTGTAAATAGCAGAGGAGGGAAAAGAGAAATTACAGCAACGACCAACGACTTCAACAGTGTGAGGAACAATGACACATATTAGCTCCGAATAACTTCAGTCTGGAAACTAGAAGATGGTTTCTGACTGTCAGAGAGCACAAATTCATGAACATCTCTGCCTTGGAGGTAAATAACTTAGTTATGAAGATAACTTGATAAACAGCTGGAACTTTATGGTGTGGTCAGCTGCAGTTGTGGACAGTGGCTGAGGAGTTCCCTTCCACTCTTGGGTTTCTATACAGTGACTACTGCTGTTTGTAAGTAAAATGTCTTGTCACGAATCAGAGAAAAACAAAGGAGTGAAAACCATGCTTCCCACCATGGATACGATGCCCCCACATCCTGAAAGCTGTTTACCATTAGATTATTTAGCTGAATGCTTTTTATGGCTCAGTTAGTGCAAGCCTGTTCCTCTGCACACTACTTGGTACCTGGGCTCACCTGAGGTCCTCTAGACCTCAGCCCACTGCAAAGGCCTCCATGTATTGAACACACAGAGACAAATATTACAAATGGATTTTTCCTTTGTCAGTTCATTAGTATGTTTTCAAGTACTCAGTTTGCAGTGCTCCAAGGATACTGTAAATTGTGTGTGGTATGACTTCCAGAAGCTTTTTGATTTCTGAAGAAACTCGTAGCATGCAGTAGATGTGAAATACTTTATGCCACTCTGTTAGAGAAGTATGCTTCATGAAAAAAGCAGACTTTTTTTTGTTGTTTTTTTTTTTTTCAGTTGCTCACTCTGAAATTACACAGTACTAGAAGACAGGCCCAGGCACTAACTTCATTGTCTACACTGTTAAATTGTTTGAGCAGTCCCTGGAATGTTTTTTGCCTGGGCAGTCAGCCCGAACTTCTTCCAAAGAGTTCCTGGGCATGTTTTGAGAATTAGCACGAGCCAGGCACCATGCCCAACATTTAGTTTGGATGTGGGCACCCTTTTTTGGATGATAATAGACTTCACCAGTGCCAGATGGTCTAAGAGCCAGATGGAATAAACATAGCCCGAGTGCCTATGCCATGTGCTGGTGCAGAAGATCACTTGTGCTGTAAAATGATATCTTAGCTTTTGCGTACGTGAGCATCTCCATGTCAACAAGCTGTAACCTGAAGGACTAGTTTTTACAAAGGGCAACCTCAGACTAGGACTTTGTGGCATCCAGGAAGACAGAGTGGACATTAGGCAATGCCTGTGCTGCTGAAGAATTTGCAGCCACAGATCAAATCTTTGGACCAAATGTCCAACTCATTCACTCAAATGGACCCTAAGTAGAAATTGGATTTAATCTCTTCTGGGGCCCCTCTGGCCTGAAGACATATTTACACTTGCTGTTCAGAATGCCTGAAAAAATACAGGGACTGTGTTACAAACCACCAGATGTGTGGTTTTAGTATACAATTTAGAAGATATACGTTGCATGTTTTAGGATGTGGTGTGTATTCAAAGATGTAGCATCTACTGGGATGCTTTTACAAGGCTATGTAGATGGGAAAGAGACAAAACAAATGCTTCTTTATCCATTATGAATTGGTAGCTGCTCCTGCTACGTTTGGGCACTACCTTGCAGAGTCCATGTTGAAGTGGTCCAAAATAGAGGTGAGGAGTGACCTAGCAAGGAGAATGATCAGGGGTACAGTGTGTGGTTTCCATACTGGCCCTCTCACTGTGCAGTGCTGCCATACCCTGAGATTCTGTGTCCATGGGCACAAGACCTTAATCCCATGAAAAATTCTTGCAGATTGTAGGTTGCCTGTGAAATCTGTGAGTTAAACTACAGTCTTACATGCAGGTCAAACTCTGATAGGAGGATGAGAGAAGATTTCTGCACTGAATTACTTTGTTGTTTTCCATGATTACCAGTTATTAGAGCTCACACAGTAAAAAATTACTATTAAATGCTGAAGAAACTAAGCCTGCTGATAACACCAGAGTGTCCAGGCATGCAAGTGTTTTTTTTCTGGGTTCTAGAAGTCTCAGTTCCACTGGGGAACACCAATAAACTCTGCTGAGAGTGGTTTTGGATATTTATGTTCTAATTCTTCTCCTAGTTTGAAAATTTTGGATTAACTATAGGGTGACTTCGCCTTGGTTTTTTTTTGTTATCAAAATGATAAGCCTGTTTGGAAGAAGAATACTTGCTGAAATATGTTATCATTAAATAAAGAAAACTTTAAGAAATCTTCTCATTAAGGGAAATGAAGAAGTTAAAACATGCTCTTGATGTCAAAAAGTAATGATATTTACCATTAATTTATGTTATTAAACCTTCAACTTAATCTTGCTTGATAAAGAGAGAGTGTGAAAGGCAAAACCAGAGCTCAAAGTGGATAATTTTTAGTGAAGTAGAAAACTGCTGTTACCTTGTAAAGAGACTAGATTTTCATTTCAGAGGCAGTTGTACAGTCCTGGAGACTCCAACACCAGAGATGAAAAACTGCTGCCTTCAACTACATTTATTTAACTGAAGAAGGTTTACACAATTTCAAGACAACTATTTAGCAGAGGAAAAAGTACATACCTCTTCCATGTCATACACAGCATTTGCCAAGTTTCTGTTACTTCTGCTGCAGAAATGCTATCAGTGCCCTTAGATGCCCCAGAAATTCTTGTTATAAATTTCTGTCACTGATCAACAATAATATAGCATATACTAACTTTGACATTTGTTCGTAGTCACAGTTGTTTGTAGATGTCAAAGTGCAGTGATTTCTAGAGATACTGGACAAAAGAAATGGCTTTATGTCATAAACACGTCTAGCCTTTCAAGACTTCTTATATACTCCCTTTTGCTATATGAAACAAAGATGAAAGTAGTCTTTGTCCTTGCCAAAGGAGTATTTGTTTCTGTTTTCATGGAACAAAATGATGAGACTAGTACAGTGGGGTTTTGAAGTTACATCTTGCACAGAACAAGTATACTGCAGGCATACAGAAGTAACTATTCACTAGTGTGCTCCGTACTGGCTGAGAAGTTTCAGTAAGCACTGCTGTAGGAAGAGAAGGCATCAACCTTCCCGTTAAGCACTGTCCAGGTATCATTTCAGACACATATTTTACCCTCTGAATGCCTGCAATCCACAGGCACTAGAAATAACTGCCCCATGTGGGCAGTTGAAATGCAATCATGTTATTTCCCAAGAACACAAAGAAGTAGTTTCAAGCGTACAGCCTGCACACTCCTTTGGGCATGTGAAAGCTACATACCTAAGTATTATCATTTTACAGGGCTTCACGTGCAATGAAGTCACCACTTTCTACTGATTCACAGACAAATAAAAACAACCGTCTTGTACTCAAACTATCTATTTTATGTCATTTTCTGGTTTACTAATCTGTCTTTTTACAATGGTCATGCAGCAGCTCCCTCTGTGGTGATGGGTCATAGATTTCAATTGTTTTTTGGCTTACCACTTCCTTCTTGTCTAACAAATTGATGTCTTTAAAAGAAAAGGCAGTTACTTAGGAAATCAAGTGGTTAAGCTTTGTGGGCAGTCTCACTTTGTATGCCCGCGCAGACTGCAGTGCTCTTGTGAAAGAGTAGCCTAACCGTCACTTGCCATGGCTTTTCTTGTTAATGTTCCGACCAAATGATGATGCACTCATTTAAAATAATATAATTGCATTTCTCTTTCAAAATAGATTTTTTCTTTGTATTTACATTAGTTTGGCTTCAACTTTTATGAGACTGTTATGTCTACAAAATTCAGGTCTTTATTTTCTTTTAAGTGATCTTCCTTTTAAAAACTTCCCCTCCCTTTTCCAAGATAATCCTTCTATTTTCTTTTCCTGAATAAAGAGGATAAATTTGAATAGTGATATTATAGAATGACAGATGAGAGAAAAAAAAAAAGCATGAGTTTATAACATAACCCCACCTCAGTCACTAGAATTACAAAGGACAGGAAAAAAATGATAAGCAGAAACTCTCCTTCATGCTTCTCCAGATATGAATTGAACGTGTGAAAGATGACCTTTCTGACTGCAGCTTTCCAAAAACCTGGTATGTCTAAAACTAGTAGACATAAGAGGAAACATGTATGAATAAAGAATTGTAGCAAAAGTTATTTTCATAATTCTGTCTAAGGTCCACAGACACCATTTCTTTCAGCTGTCACGTCCCACACTGATGCACAGGGACACTACACACCACTTCCTGTGCTTTGAGTACCATAAAAGCATCAGTCATGACAACCAGTATGAAACCATAGGCAGTGGGAAGATTCACAGCCTACTTTTCTCACTAAGAAAAAAAAATAGGTGGAGATCTAAAAAAAAAATAGAGATGCTAGTAGGAAATACTTGATACTTGGCAAGTCCACATAAAATATCAGCTATGGTTAAGACAGCAGCAAACAGTCCTGCATTGATGCAGGTGAAAGGTATTTGATAACACACAATTAAGTATTCATAACGGTAAACTTAGGTCACATTTCAGTCACTACATGGACTTTGTTATATTCTGACCTTTCTTCCCCTTTACTTCAGAAGATGTAATTATTCGACCTAGTTTTTTCAACCAGGGAATGGAGGAAGGGGCTTGACTTGTCTAGAAGGACTGGGGAAATTGTTGATGGAGGAATAAACATAACGGTGCTGACCAGGGTTCCTCAGTGTAGGGTGCTGTGTGGTGATCAAAAGGGAGATAATCATAAGATTTTGTATTTAAAGTCTTAGTATAAAGTGTGAATAATACTTAACCAGACAAGTAAACTGACAAATGGAGCATTGGGAAATTAAAGGTACAATAATACTACTTCAGACAGTTGGATTTTCATAAACTGTCATTGTGAGCTGGTTTTGAAACTGGCCTAGCACTTCTGCACTGTTTTGCCATATCATATACCATTACTGCCCAGATCTGTCTCCTCTTCATACTGCTTTCACTGTTTGATTTACACTCAGAATAAAAGGTGCTTGCACAAGGTTTATAAAACTTCCTCCTTGTAAGCTCTGCTAGCTCCAGTTGTTAAATTGGACTGCTTGTTACTTTTATATATATATATAAAAAATATAATATAAATGAAAAAATATACCTAATAAAGCATATTTATCTCTAATAGAACCTCCTCCACCTCTTAACTTGAACTGAAAGAGCTAGAGGTATGGGCCAGATGGGCAGAAAGGAGAATTACGGCAGTATACTGGCAGTATCTTGGGTTTGAACCGTGGTGACTTTCTAGGTCTAGAGCTGCACATGTGTTTCCAGACAGGTTTCAAAGAAGGCACAAATTTCTGTCACCCCTGGCTGCTTGCCTGCATCTCTGGCATGGTACAGAAAGGTGAAAAGTGGTCCATTAGACTTGGCTTATCTCCTTTAACATATATATGGGAAAAGATCTGTGTGCAGAGACACCCCCCTCCATGTAGGAACAGGCTTCCCATTAAGCAAGCCAAACTATGACCGTTCCCTGTAACGTTATTTCTTACAGCTCTTCAGAACCTGTGGCTAACCTCCAAGCTTTGAGAGTCGTGGTGTTTTCGTCATATGTTGCTGTGTCCATCTGTCTCGCAGAGTGATTGCAACCAGTTCTGCAACCCGGGCTGGAGCTTGTCTGGTTTTCTTTCTCTCGTGCCAGTAGGTGAGACTGCTTCCATGCCATCACTTCTCATAGCTAAGGAGAGAAAACTGAACTAAGGAGAGCTAAGGAGAACTAACTGAGATAAGGACAGACCTGAACATCACCTCTTAGTCATGATCAGACTATGACAGAAGAGTTCATGAGTGTGCAGGTTGAGGGGAAAGATCCTCCTGTCTTACTGCACTTCATCCTCTTGCCAACTTCCTCATCAAATGTGTTCCTATGTCATGAACAGTCACATCTTGCTGATGGTTGTAGGAGTGCTCTGGTGTCTTCAAGGGGCTGGGGCTGGTACCTGCCAAGTGCTGCCTGGGTACAGGGCTGCAGAAAGTCACAGGTAGTGTGCCTGTCAGGATCCTGGGCCAACACCCACTTTCTCTGCAAGACTCAGTCCAAGGCTTGTCTCTCCCTTGCTTCCTTACTACCCTTTTGCCTTTGCTGTTGGTGATGCTTGAGTAGCCCCTACCTCAGGGTGGTAGTTGTAGCACTTCCTAAAGGTTGCTTGTGAGGGTGGGCAGGCTGTGTTTCTGGAGGATGGAAGGGGGCTTACTGCTAAATGAGCCTCTGTAGCTGGAAATTACCCTTCATCCTACTGCAGGATGGATGTGATTTTAGGGCTATAATTCAGCCGCGATTTGCTCAGGGGCCAGAACTGGAAAGTCTTCCAAAATTAGCAACAGCCCCCCTTAGATTGTAAGAGGACAATATTGTATTCTGGCATGGATAACATTTCTGGGATGCCGAAATGCATGTGAATTGATATTTGTTATACTCATTATACATAAAAAAACACTTTAACTGCATTTCATTAACAGATTAAGCAATGTTAGGGAATGCTAAGGGTTCTGGAGCTTGACCTTTGGTTAAATTGTCAGAAAGACCCCCAGCACAGTTCCAGCTCACGTCAATTATTATTTCTGAAAAACTTGTGATCACAGTTATGGACAACAAGTTTAATTTACTCATACAGATGTAGTTATCATCAGATTAATAAACAGATAGCACAAGACCATTTAGAAATGTTAAATACAAAGGAGGTGTTTGTATACTTGAATAGTGATACTAGTGTTATTTACCTGGAGAGATATACAGCTGACATTATTGATAGGAGAATTATTCCTCTCAGAATATTTTATAATGAGACAGATAAGTTTGCAAACTTTTTATGTCATATATCCCAAGTTATTTATATCCTCAGGTTTTAATACAAGTGAATGGGGTTTTGGGGTTTTCTTTTTGGATTTTTTTCCCCTTCCCAGCTGCTATGTTATAAGACAGAAGAGTCAAATTACAGAGGAAGAAAACATCAACCTGAGTTGCATGAGTGCTGGCAAGGTGCAGAGTCACAGGACAGGAAGGAGAGACTGGTTCAGGAAGAGTTTTCTGCCTCAGCAGTGGGTATACAACAAGGCACTCTTGCTGAGTTCATATCTATTTATTTTACCCTTTGTATATTTGTTATATATTGCCTATTAAGGGTATTATCCTGCATCAAAATGAGGTTCTTATTCACTAGTAGACATTTAGGCTCAAGTAATTTGCACTCTCCTTTTTATGTGTCTACACAAGAGGTGTGACACAGTACCTATAGCCAATTTCACAGTCCATATGTACTTGCCACTTATTTGACTGCTAGTCTGAAGATTAGAATCAAAGAGACCATAATGAAAATAAAGTTTTGTTCATGAACTTGAGTTAGCTGGTTGGAAACAATTTGTATTTAAACTGGGAATGAAGACATTGGTCTAAATCTTCCCCTTGGAGCAGAAAAACAGGGTTGCTGTGAATAGTTTCCTGGCAGTATATTTGGGATGTCATTAGGATGAGGAAAGCACAGCAGAAGTCCATGGGTTTGCATCTAAGGGGCCATCTGAAGTGATGGCACTGATATCACTCATCTGCCTGCTGCCCATGCCAAAGGTGCAGTACAGCTACCTGGGAGACTTGTTACACTGTGGTGGGTGAGAACTACTCACTGTCTGTGCCACCTCCCTCTACACCTAATGGCCAAGTGGTGCATACTATATCCCAGCTCCAAGGAATCATAGAATCATAGAATCGCCAGGTTGAAAAAGACCCACAGGATCATCGAGTCCAACCATTCCTATCAATCACTAAACCATGCCCCTCAGCACCTCTTCCACATGTCCCTTAAACACCTCCAGGGAAGGTGACTCTCTGGGCAGCCTGTTCCAGTGTCCAATGACCCTTTCCATAAACTTTTTTTCCTAATGTTCAGCCTAAACCTCCCCTGGTGGAGCATGAGGCCAATCCCTCTTGTCCTGTCCCCTGTCACTTAGGAGAAGTGGCCAGCTCCCTCCTCTCCACAACTTCCTTTTAGGTAATTGTAGAGAGCAATGAGGTCTCCCCTCAGCCTCCTCTTCTCCAGGCTGAACAACCCCAGCTCTCTCAGCCATTTGTCCAGAAAACGAGGAATTAGTAGTCACCTGAAGGGGATGAATAGTAATGAAAGTGGAGGTGGGGAAGAGGTAGGAAAGAAGTAGAAGTGAAGGCATCCAAGAGAAAAAAGAGAGAGAAAGACAATGAGGTTTTTCAGGATGGATGGAGGGAGCAATTTTTTTCTGAAACCTCTCAAGACCCATCCTTTCAACTAGGTTGTTCTGTGAGGATTCAAGCTTCCACACCTTGTGCTTGTGGGTTTAGTGGTGACAATGGGTAATTCATGCACTCTTCATAAATGACATGTGGTTTCACTAAACTTTACCTGGTTTCACTGAAGCCATGGGAATTTGAATTAACTTGTGTTGTGGCTGATTAAAGATGTATGCTTAGATAACTGCTGTCTGCCAGGTGAGTCAAGGCAAGCAGGCTCATGGCTGCTTATCTGAGCTCTGGTGTCCTGCATGAGAGACTGAACTGGGAAAGGTATAAAGGCTCTTGTGAGTGCTCCTGTGTGTAAAGCTGCTTGTGGATGGGCTGCTTTGAACATGTTAATACCTATTCTCTCCTTTGGACTTTTCAATTGTGGCTGTGAGCATCTATTTTCTGTTTGTGACTATATTCCTGTTATGATCCTATCATGGGAAAGACATATGTTTGAGTCAGGGAAGCTGGCAGAGATGAGTGAACAATGAGATTGCTGTAAGTAAAACTTCATTCAGCGACTTAGATCATCAGCAGAAAAAGTCTCCGAAGGTCAACACTCATCAAAATGTGGTTCACCGTTTGAATATACATAGCTAGAAGCCTTCATACCTTAAAACATGGTTCTTGCCCTAGCTGGCCTGTGCAAAAATGCATTTTAAATCTGAGATTCTCAAGATGACTCTCTTCTCATGTCTATGCCTACCACTGAATGGAAAGAGGCTTTCAACTAACTCTTGGCAAGGGGACTTTGCCTACTCCATCGTAACTAATTAGCAAACAAAAAATGAGGATAAACTTTGAGAAAAGAATATCTTGTTTCTTCTTGTAAAACTCCCCATTTTCAGTTTCCTTTCACTAATCTTAAACTAATCTTTATCCTGTAGGTAAAGGATCTTCAAGCTGGATTTCAGTTGGAAATAGTTTTTTTTGGAGGATTGTAGTTTTTCTTCACAAATGTTGGTCTCTGTGTCAACGTCTGTTTCTGGAACTGGACTTAGAATAAACACTGTTCTCCGTGTAGTCACTACTGTTGACTTCACATGATGTGAAACACTGAGTTTAATCTCTGCCGTGTTAATGAACTTCCTCTCCTATGTCAACACATGGGTATTTAAAATACAGCTCCTGTATATTACGATTTTTAAAATCTGACAGGTGTGTAGCATCTCCAGGAATTAAAATGTAATTTGATTCCTAAATCCTGTGTTCTCTGTTTGATGAATTGTATTACCTATGTGCGCTGGCTTTCTAGTATGCATTGGTTTTATTAGATTGGGCACTGAATCAGCTCTGTACCTCACACATTCTTAGTTCTTAAACAAAACCTCCCTGTAGTCCCTTGCCTTTCTTCAATCTTGTTGAATTCTTTGGAGCTTCAAATTTGGAATAACATAATGTCTTGATTTAAAGCTTTCCAGTTATTAGACATCGTACTGAGACTTACTGAAGTAGAAGGGTAAGTGCTAGTTATTAATCAAGCCAACCTAGAAGTGCTGGTGTCATGGAAGTGAATGAGTTCCCAATAGGAGATTTAATTGAAAAACATTAAGTTTCAAAATGAACTGGATGGAGTCAGGGGATTAGAACATAATTCTTTCAATCCTGACAATTTAAAGAAAGTGAAAACTCTTTTAGAGGGAGGAACTGCATAATGCATTGATGGACCATCAACCACTAATTGCAGGCTATGAGCTGAAAGTGACACATGGAGATTTAATATTGGGTATTTGGATATGGGCCACGGGATAAAGGTATCTTCTTTTATGTGAGTGGAGGTGAATTTAAGCCAGCAATGCTTATTTGGTATGAATGACATCCCAACTATTATTTCATCGGAAGCTAAAAATGGGTCTGAAATTTCATTCAGGGTGCTTTGTCTATTCAAAAGATCTGATCATGGTAATTTCTTCATACAATGAAGAAAAGCCACATTCATCCATATTGTTGATTGTTTCTTCCTTCTCTGTTTATCACCAAGGTAGTGTTGCTCTCACTGGTGGTTTTGAATACTGTACAAATAATGCAAAGATGAAAGATCATTAGGTAAATATACATTTTTTCAACCTCTTTCCCTTTTCGCTCTGCTTAATTCTTTTGCTTCTTGGGACCTCCATGGGGACAGCAGGAGAAAGCATTGGCAAGGGCCAACTTCATTAGGATCCTATAAAATCTAATGGATTGAAGATACTGTCACCAGTGACAGCAGAACACTCTGATTAGTTACTTCGTGTAGCCCTTATGTAAATATTTTCAACTACAGCTCTGTATTTGCACTCCTTCTGTTTTTGATTTGCATTCTTTATAATGTTTGGTTGCATTATACAAATTCTAGTAACCACTGAGCTGATGTGAAACGTATTTACCCTGCAAAACCCCAAACTGGGCCTGTTCCACCACATAGCTGTTGTTGCAGAGCAATGCACATTACAGACAGGAACACAGCTGCTGGCAAATATCATTGACAAGAACAGACACTTCTGAGAAAGAAAATAAGCATTCAGCCTTGACCTTTTAGCTTGCTTACCATGAAAACGGAAATGTCATTGTCTTGAGTATTTATAGAACATTGACTTAAGTCTTGAATATCTTTTATGCTTGTAGTGAGAAATTGTGAGCATCTGTCACCTGCTGCTGAGGTTGAAACTGCAAAACTGAAAGTTTTTTAAAAAAAAACAAGTATCTTTACTCTAAGCAAACTGCTTGCACCTTATTTTGACTGTCTGATTGTCATGGGAGATGTTCAGTATCTTCAGTAGTGATGAGCTATCAGTTTTTGAGAGGCTACAACCAGATTTTGGTTTAATTGCCTATTTATTATTTCAAAAGGTGCTTTTAGAGCTGCTCTGGGATGAAGGGGCTGGGAAGCTGAGTAAAGCTTGGCAGTTGCTAGTGATTTAGAGACTGGAAAAGAAAGACAATGTATTAAATTTCAATAATTTAAAAATATTTCTATAATGATCTTGGTCACAAAGGGTCAAACTATTAAAGGGGAAATGTGTTCTGTAACTGTCATGAGTGCACAATATAGCCAACCTTGAATAAAGGCTTTGAAATCATGTTGGTGAATTCTGCACAATTGCAAATTTTTTTTTTAATCTTTATGCCAGCCTTTCTGGGATAGCAGTGGAGTCCTTAGGATAAAAAGAACAAATATATGTTTGCTCCAGATTTCTGTCTAAGTGGCCAGGAATGGATGCTTGTAAAGAGTATAAAAAGTCATGCTACATCATGTAGCTCTTATGTAAAGACAACTTTCATTTTTACTGTCCTGTATAGTTTATATTGTATGTACATGCATCACTTATATCATTCAGCAGTTCGTATGTGAATACACTGAACAGTTCTCATAGAGAAACCTCTTGAATTCCTGAGGTAATTTCTTTATTTATGCCCACTGCAGTTTCTGCTTTTAATTAATTACGAATATACAGTAAAACTTTCTTTCTTATATCATGGTTGGCTAGATTCTTAGAATTTTAATGTGATGGAGAGATGCCTTGTCTGGAATTTCTGGAAATTATTGTAATTCTCTGAATCATCCCACCATTTGCAAAACACCCTCTGAGATTTCAGTGAGTCTAACAGCTTTGCATACGAGTCTTGACTTTCTACTGCAAAAGCTTCTCCACCATAACCAGGACATGGAGTATTGAGCAGATCTATAATTTCTCATAGTTTCCACCACCTTCACCTGTACAGAAGCCAGACTTTCTGCTCAAGGCTACCTTCACCTGTTCTCAATCCCCCTTTTAAAAAAGTCTTTTCGTTTGTTACTCTCTATTCTGGAGGAAGAATTAGTTTGATTAGTACACCACATGATGTTAAATGCAGTGAGCTTGGTGTTAAATGCAAAAACCCAAGTGACATCCTTTTGAGGGTTCCTCAAAATTGTCCATTATAAAGAAAATAGATGGGAATCTCTCTAAGCTATTCTTAAGTGAACATGGATATGGCTTCAGCTTTTTTTTTTTTTAATTTTCTTTTAGCTCTGCAGACTGTACAAATTTTCTATCAGGGAGCACAGAGGATCTTATCAAAATCTGTTTTCAACTGTCTTTTAGGATGCTACATTTGATTTATATGAATTTAGAATCTTTTATTGTTTTCTTTCTTCAAATAAGACTTCTGCTTGAAGAAAGCTTTGCTAACTTTAAATGCCTTTCTTTATTGTTGTTTAGTGGTTCTGACTTTGGTGGGACCTTTTTTGTTTCTCTTTAATTAGAAGGTATTATTTACAGTGAGACTCCAGTCTAGTTGTCTTTAAATAATCTCAAATCTGCCTGCAAGTATTTTATTCTTCTATGTGTTCCTTTTAATTTGTTTTTAACAAGCTTCTTCATTTTTATGTTGTTTTCTCTTCTTGAAATTAAATCTGCTTCGTTCTTGCAAAAGCTAAATTTGAATATATAGTAGTGTTAATTACAGAGAGACTCTTCAAAAGTAACATTGCAAACCACATGTAATCTGCTCAAGACTAAGCCAAATTGCTTCTTTGCTTGTGGTTTTTCTGACTAGTAAGTTTAACAAATGGTCATTCATGGTATTTAAAACTTGTATCTCTATGTAATTTTTCACTATAACACTCCTTCAGTCTACATGGGTATAATTGAATTCTTCCATTTTTATTACCTGCTGATAATACTAGATTTATAAGGCAAGGCACTTGCAACTGTATGAAGTATTGTGTTCCTTCTGGTTGCAGTTACATTGTTTATCTTATTTTCCTCCTTTAACTTTGTCTTCTTTCCTTCTCTTGCTCATATTACATTATAGCATCACCTTAACTTTGCATTCCTATCTCACTTCTGTCAAAGACTAGCAAGTGTTCTGCTGTTCTGAGACCCTGAGCTGATGACGGTGATGGCTTCTGTCTACTGCCTGGTCATAACCACACAGGGCAAGACCCTGACATAGATGTGGTCTGGAACAGCAGGAGAATCCTGTGTTCAGTTCTGGGCCTCTCATCACAAGAACAATGTTGAGCCTCTGGAGTGAGTCCAGAGAAGAGCAACGAAGCTGGTGAGGGGGTTGGAGAACGAGTCTTGTGAGGAATGGCTGAGAGAGCTGGGGTTGTTTAGCCTGGAGAAGAGGAAGCTGAAGGGAGACCTTATTGCTCTCTACAACTACCTGAAAGGAGGTTGTGGAGAGGAGGGTGTTGGCCTCCCAAGTGACAGGAGACAGGACAAGTGGGAAAGGCCTCAAGCTCCACCAGGGGAGGTTCAGGCTGGACATCAGGAAAAAATATTTCACAGAAAGGGTCATTGGGCACTGGAACAACATGCCCAGGGAGGCAATGGAGTCCCCGTCCCTGGGGTTTTTTAAAAGATAGGTGGATGAGGTGTGGAGGGACATGGTTTAGTGATTGATAGGAATGGTTGGGCTTGATGATCCAGTGGGTCCTTTCAACCTCGAGATTCTATGATTCTATGAGACAGAGTTGGCTGCAAGACTACATACAATGCCATTCAGCCTAGAACTGTGTGCCAGATCCTGAGTTTAGCTGGGACTCTGGAGTCCAAGGGAAGAGTGTGAAAGTGGCTGTCTCAGATGAGGCTGCTAAGGGCAATTAAAAGTCTTGGGGCACTCAAGGCTGTGGCAATCAGTTATACCCATAACTTCATCAAAGCCAGAATTCCCTCTGTCTTTGTGGTTTTTTTTTTTTTTTGGGGGGGGGTAGGGTTTTTTAATTTTTTTTTTTTTTAAATTTCAGTTCTATAGCATTTGTACAGAAACACAGACATTCTTGATTTTGAAGGGCTACCAGTGGAGTTTTGCAGGGACCTCTCCTGGGAACTGTGCTGTAAAAATATTCATAAGTGGCCTGGAAAAGGGATGGTTATTTAGATGAGAAAGTTGATCGGTAACACAATGTTAATAAGGGTGTTACGCATGAAAGTTGACTCTGAAGAACTGCAAATGGACCTTGTGAGGCTAGGAACTAAAATGGCAGATAAAACTCAATGGAGATAAATTAAAAATGTTACACATCTGCAGGGAAAATCATCCTAATTTCTCGCATAGGGTGGTGGGCTCTGAGCTGACTATTAATACTCAAAAGTGAGATTTTAGTATTATGATCAACTCTTCCATGAAAATGTCTTCCCAATGATCAGGCATGGCCAAAAAAATGAGAAAACATGTTAAATGTACTCAAAATGGAATTACAGCTCAAAATACAAAATATAATAACACCACTGCATATCTTGGAGAAGGGCAGCAAAGACAGTCAGAAGTGAGAAATATGGACTGGCTGCATACACGAAACAAATGACTTGAGCAGGAGTGAGGAATGACAGAGGCCCTAAAGATCATGATTGTTGTAGAGTGAGTGGACACAGATCCACCATTTACTGTTTCTGCTAACAAGCATAAAGAAAAAAATCCCATTGACTGAAGGTGGTGGATCTGGTGCTTAGGGACATGCAAGTGGTGAACTTGGCAGTGTTAGGTTTATGGTTGGATTTGATGATTTTGAAGATCTTTTCCAACCTAAATAATTCTATGAATGGTTTTATTCTGTGGTGGAGGAACTGAGCTCAAAGCAAACATAATGAGGTATCTCTAGAGGATTTTTTTTTTTTTTGAAACATGGGTCCAAAAGAATATCAGATAAACTCGTGGAAGAGAAATTCATTATACTTGTGAAGTATATTTAAAACACTCAGGAAATTCATTGGTTTGAAATAACTGGTGATTGGACAAGTATGTAGGGAGCAACATTCACGTTTGTTTTCATTCTTTGTATTCTTATTCTTCCCTGGACATCCCATTATCAATCCACTTATGGCTAAGGATCACATTAATCTATGTTGGTACACAAGGAGCAACAAGAAGCAAAAGCAACAAAATCTCAGCCATATATGCAGGTTTTCAACCATCCCTGTGTTTAGAGTACCAAACAAATTTTCATCTTGCAATTCAGCTTTGAGGGTCTACCTAAACTAGACAAGAACAGTGTTTAATCAATTTATCCTGATGATCTATATTATTTAATTGCTAGCATTCTGTCTCAGATTATTTTGATGCAGACAAGCCAAGGTTGTTGTCCCAGACAATGCTTGGCATTGGACCCGAGACTGTTCCTAGCTGGGTAATATGGATGTCATTGTTTACTTTAGGAGGAACATTCAATTACATGGACTCAAGCTCTACTGTAACCTGTGGTCTTCAGGATCTAAGAATGGTTTGTGGTTTCTTTTGTTAGCTATCACAGATGTAACCTCATTGTTTGACTGTATAGTCAGACTCAAACTATGCAAGTAATTAAAATGAGCCTTGAGTTATTTTCTGACCCTGAGACTGAGGGCTATAGCATCTATGGCACCAAAATACTAAACTCCATCACTCTTCCTTTTACATCCGTAATCTAGGTGGCTGCATCCCAAATGTTTTTTTGGGAAAGGTCTCTTGCCCGTGCTCATCCTGAACAATGCCCAGACATTGTCTGGGGATGTGCCCAAATTGAGCAGGGTTTATGCTCAAAGTTTAAGAGTGTGGACAACGATGGGTAATTGCATTTGTCTACAGCCTGGACCTGTTTAGGTTTTAATACCCAATGTACCAGCTGCAGAAAAGAAGCAGCATATGAAGGGTAATTGTTTTGTCTCTTACATAATGAGCAAGGAATTAGCCACCTCAGTGCTCTCCCAGTACTGGCAAAATCTATAATTCTAGTTGAATGCCTCACGGCTCTGCCATATGGATGTCAGAGCACGGTGGGACCAGGAGCACTGGTGGCTCCCGGGGTGGCAGGGGAGGGCCTAGCAGACAGAGTCTGTCTCACCACCCCAGCCCGAAGCACTGCAGCCAGAGAGGCAATCCCAGCTTCAGGCATCTCCCTGGGGCTATGTGCCTGGTCTGGTGGGGCCCATAGCTGGGCAGCGCTGTGGGGAGGTGGGGACTGGCCCTCCTGTGGAGTTAATGGGGCAGGACCAACTGTCCTTGGGGTCTGAAATGGGCTTTGGGTAGGGTGGGGAGAACCCCAGAGTGGGCAGGGATGGGAGGGTCTAGTGATACCTTCAGCACCTTGACTTTTGATCACAACTAGTTTCATTTTGTTCTTCTTTCACTAACCTGTTGGAGGAAGCGGCAGTATTTTCTCAGTTGACTGCATGACCCTAACCCAGAAAAAGGATTTATAGCTAGGACAGTAATATTCCTTGTTATACCCACAGTGAGAGCAGTGTATCTACTGCCCTTTTGTGTAGGCTGACTGCTGTTTATTTGCTTTGCTGATAACCATGAAACCTTCAACTTTGGCCTCCTCCATTCTGTATTGATTCTTTTGTTGAAATTAACAGTAGCCTGGGTCAATGTACGATACCTGCTAAAATCCTTAACAATTTTCAGTTCAGTACACCTATATCTTCCAGTGGACTGGAAACAATATTATTTTATCTGTGGGTACCAGTTATATTTCCTATATTTATAGGTGTAGAGGCAACAGATCTTCCATTAAAATTTCTGCATTGCTTTAATTTTTCCATACTGGCACTTTAAAGACAAATAACACTTTGCAAAGAGATTAATTCAAAATAGGAAGCTGGTGGAAGTGAGAGGTTTAGTAAGTGCACATAGCACTTCCTAAAATATTTCTGATATTATTTCTAGAACAAAACCAAACCACTTCTTTCCTTGCTCTCTGGTAGGGTGGAAGATCTGGTCCATTTTTTTTTTTAAGGGAGCAATGTACAACAAAATATATGTTGTTGGGAAATTAGAGTTTTCACATGACATAGGAAAACCAGGTTTTGTACAGTAAATTGACAATTAATTTGATGGAATAGGCTTATTTAGACATGAGAGAAATCATAAGTGACTTCCACTAACATCATGTATTGGAAAAGGGTGCCTGGTGTAGTCAATGGTGTTGAGGTTGTGTAAAAGATGATAGTGATTTTCTCTAGATTTCAGAAAACATTTATGAAAAATGTATGTAAGTTCCCTCACTGCTGTTTTTGGAAAGGTAATAGTCTTAATTAATTAACCCTAGGATTCTTTGCCCAAATAGTGTATTTCAGTGGTAAATCACCAGATCCATGTTTGATTATGATCTCACTTATCCCGAGAAGTGCTTCAGTTATCTGCTTTAAACTTCTCCCTGAAAATTCTTCCTTCAATCAGACCCTGTTCAACACCCACCAAGGTCATCACTTTGGGTGTTACACTGGACAAGTGAATGTACAACAAAGATACCGTTCATATGGATGTTATAGCCCATCTTTCATGCCTGATCTCCTATTGACTTTTGGAGTGCTAGATCATGTTCACTAAAATATACAATTTGTATCAACCTATTTAAAAATACTGTGGTGAAGTTCTCATGACATTTCCCTTTTCTAGAAGCTGTAAATGAACTGTACTCTCTCTTCTTTTTCATAAGCAGCTTTCATTTTCCCTAGCTGCTCAGTGAAATTAGTCGTCTGTTACTGCTAAACAGTTAGTGCTGTTCTCACATTTCAGTAGGGTCTACTAGATACTGGACTGTAGGACTGGAATGACTTTTGAGTGTCATACAAAGAGTGCCTAAGTTTCCGGGAGGGAAATTAAAGGCTGATAGTACAATTTTTTACTTGTATGGTAAAGAGCAAAAGGCATCACTGTAACTGAGGAACAAGATGTGTTTTGGCATGGTCAGTTCTATAAACTGCTCCAACAGACTGTGCCTTATTTCTGAAAACAACAATTAGCCTGTTCTGTAACATGGTTAATTTTGAAATACACTTAATTGTAGCATAGAGCTGAGGCAAGAGGTGGCCAGAGAGTCTCTTGGGATCACTGTCAGTAAGACTCATAAACAGTGGGTTTTTACTGCCCTTTGATAATTCCTTATGCTTAGCATATGGAAAACCCCCCCAACCACCCAAATCCAGAAGTCTTGTCTCGGTGATACTCCAAAAAGCATCTTGTCTGTGTGAAATTACTTTTGGCATGAGGGGTACTGCATAGTTACAGTAAATGAGAGTCTGGAAAGCTAACTTGGTATCTTTCAGATTATTATTTTAGAGGAATTAACTACTTAACGAAGCTGCTGCCTGAGAGTGGGATAGTCGCTTCATCATCCCCCAGAAGTCCCAAAGGCAGGACTCTCTCTGTAAGCTGGAATTCTTACATACCATATACTAAACCACTTGCTGACCTTTTCAAAGGAATCACAAATTCCTAATATCCTGATTCAGCTGTGAAAGGCCAAACATCCATCAAATGCCTGTGTCATTTTCAAAGAGTTTGAAACAAAAAAAAAAGATAAATTGAACTTCAGATAATATATTTTCAGTACCAGTTAATTGAAGGAAAGAAACTGAAATTGGAATTTAACAGGACTAAGCTCTTTCTACAGTTGTATAAATTCAACAGGTAAGTTTTTATTATTGCTTTTGCTGATGAAAAATAGTAAATAATTCCAAAAGCAGACCTTTTGTACTTAGCAGAAGGGTTGGAAATGGAAGAAAACCTGACCTCATACCTCAGAGCCTGATGTCTATGAACATTTATGTAATCATTTCTCAAAAGCTAAGTCTATGAAGAACATAATAACTGGTGAGCACTTTCCAGACTTGTGAACATCATCTCTGGTTAAAAGCATTAATTCAATCATGAGACTGCCATCTGTGATGAATGGAGTGTTGCATCCTCATCAGTTCCCAGAATATATTTTGCAAATTAAATACTTTTGCTAATTGTTTTTTTCTCCCCTGCTTTTTGGTGAATAATATTTTCACCCAATTAGATCATTAAAAATGGAAACAGATAAATAAATATGGTGCCAGGGAAACAATTTTCTGTCATAAGAAACAAATCCTTGAGACAGAGATGAAACCTGACTTAGAAAATGAAACTGAAAAACTCTCAAACCAAACAGGAGTCAAGGCCCTAAAACTGAATGTGTAAGTATTTATTGAATTTGTATCATTATAAAAATGTAGAAAAAACATTCTATTTACTTGATTTTTTTTTGTTTTCTTTCTGGAATTTCTAAGACGTTTCTCTGTCTCTCATTGTAGGTTTCTCTTGGAATGTTCCAGTTCATTATCTCTCCTTTTCATTTACAAAAGAGAGAATTATCTCCTGGAGTTGAAAACTTTAAAAAAAACCCCCATGATTCATGGTGGTATGAAGAGTCGAAGTCTTTTCTTTTCCTAGAGAACATCAGAATGCGTTCACATCAGAATCTTTTTAAATCCAGCTTAGAAAACACATTTATGGCATCTGAGTCCTGTCATGTCTGCAGCTGTGTTTTCACTGTGTTCTGAGAGTTAAAACCATTTGCAACATTATATTCTTTGGATGAATCTTCAAAGGACTATATCCAGGCAAAGGATAAATACATATTGCTACCTTGTCACAGAAAAGAAAGTGAGATATCAAGACAAAGTAAGTAGGAATAGTCCCTCTACTTGGAAGCATCAGCAGACACCCATTGCTCCTTATTTAACCCTTAGAAATGCAAAATGTAGACTCAGATTTTCTCTTGATACGTGGAGAATACAGGAAGGTGAGATTCAGCTTGCTGCTGCCATAGCTTTAGCATGATTTTATAGTAACTGTGCTGCAATTTGTTCTCCCTCTCAAGGCATTTTGTTTATAAAAAATGCCATCTTGGAAGACCACTGTGTGCTTAGTAAAAGTGGAGATGATCTCCAGAGGTCTTTTCCAACCTCAACCATTTCCTGAGACACTTCTAATAAGTCCATGTATGAGCCTGCTAGTTCTAAACTCCACAGCTTCACTTCAGCCTCTTTGTGTTTTTCATTGCAAATTGATAATTTAAGGATTTCACTGTAAAAAACGCTATGTTTTTCCATCGTCTCACAAGTGTATTTTTAATGTTGTGCCTATTTTCTGCCTAGATAGATAGAATCCCACTGTATTTGGCATTTATTTCTTGTATGATCTGATTAATTTGTGTTCTGGAGTATGACTCTTATTTTCCCTGCAAATCTGAAACTAAATATCTATAGTGGAAACTTGACTGGTATGGGATTCTATAACATATAGAACCCTCTAAACTTTTCTGGAAACTCCTGTTTATAATTCAGCATGTTGAAGTCAATATTTTATGGTAATAAACACTAAGATGACACCAGTTTGTGGGGGATGCATTAGATTTGGGCTAAAATAGTGAAGAACGAACCATATAATTACACAGAATTGGGATTTGGTGTGTGGTGGGGAAGGTTTAGTCAGAGGTCCTGAAATGTCATTATGAATGCTTTGGGATCCATCTCCTCCTCCCCACACCCACCCCTTCTTCCCTTTCTTACAAGACAATTTAGCTCTGCAAAGGAAGTTTCTCCACTGACATATTTGCAAGGCTCAAGTAGTGTGTACTCATCAGTAAAGATGCACTCAACTTCATATACACAGTGGTAACCAGCTAATCTTTTACTTGTTTGATGGTGGCATGGAGGATTGAGTTCTGAAGTGATGAAGAGCTGAATGTTGATCTCTTGGTTGCATCTGAGACTGCCTAGTGACACAACAACTTGTGGCCAACGCAATTTCCCGATACAGCTAGATGCTGGGCATGTGGCTAAGTATTGTGGCTTAACAAGTTATCACCATCAGAAGTGAACAGTGGCTAGCAAACTGGCTGATGTCATGTTCTGAAAACATTAATTTGCTTACAGCAATAGTTACTTCTTCAGTTCTTGTTTGCCTTCCTCTGGGTAATTGCTAGTTGGGATGGTTCCACCTATGCTCATTGTGTGTTCGGTTTCAAGATGAGCTTTAAAGTTTAAATCATTGACCTTGGCTCCAAATTAGAGGATGATTTTGTAAAATGTTCTCTTACTCTCCACCCATTTAGCAACCTCCTTAACCTCTGGGGCTTGATTTCCCTGCAATGCAGAGATAAATCAAATTTTGTTTCCTGATGGTGTGGTCATTTGTGTAATGTTTTAACAGGATTTAAAATTATTTTTTTCTGTCTACCAGTGTTCATGAAAATCTCTGAAGTTTTTTTCTTTCTTGCTTGTTTCAGTTTTTGCCTTGTGGTCTTTCAACAGGAAAAGCAGAAAATATCTATTAAAAACATTAGAAAGTATAAGCATCCCCTTTTTTTAATCTCTGGCACAAATATCTTACCAGCATCACTTTTAGTCATATCCCCCATCTTGCCCTGGAGGTCAATCAATGATCAATCCTGTCTTCCACATCCTACCAGTCTCTCTCACCTCTGAAACAGTTTACTTTGGGCTTCTCTGAGCCTTGAACATCAATGAGTTCTAAAATTAAGCAGATTACAGTGAATTCTGAGGGGCAAAAAGAACCTTTTCAGCAGTGTCTGTTGAAGCTTTCCTGGTTTTGGCAATGAGCAGAAACCAAAGGAAGCAATACGGCTGGCACTGAAATGAACTGCATGGAGTCTGTAAGCTTGCAATATCTCTATCCAAGACTACAAAGTGCACATTAAAGGTGGTTTGTTCCCCTAATCTTCCAACCTCCTGCCTCAGATTTTCTTACTGTGTGTATCATTTGTCATTTATACATTTACTTATACTGATAACAACCTTTCTTTTTCAACTGTCATTTCCTCGTGGTTTGTTACTCGGAGATTACAATCAGACCAAATGTTTTATGATAAATGATTACTATTTGATCCACTATCTCTTTTCTAGCCAAATTTTTTTCCTAGAGTAAGTTGGGACTGCTTTACTCTTCCTGGTGAAGCTATGTTACTTTGAGCTCATCCTGACCACATTTTCAAGCTTCTTCCTCACTCCCCACCCTCTATGTGCTTTTACTGCAGCAAAAGGAGGAAAGGAAGTCATGGCCAAGGCAAAATTTTCTAATATTTTTCATTTAAGAGATAGTTCTTAATGTACATATATTCCTGATAATTAAAAGGAATGTTTTGTAGGGTCTCATTAATGGCAAAGGTTATTGCTAAGAAGTGTTCTAAGTTCCTTACATGATGGGCTGCGCATCACTCTCTGTCTACCTATAAAGCTAGCTTGCATGCACAAGAATATTTTTGTTTAATTTTGAAAACTGTTGTTCCCTAACCACATGCTTATTGTAGTATCCATAACGTGCTAAACTTGCTGAGAGTTTTTCTTTATCAACTCAGTGTTTTGCAGAAATAATATAAATCTATGAGATAAAGTGGGTAGGAAGTTGTGCTCTACCAAAAGGTCCAAGCAAGACTTCCTCATTTTCCTTCTTATCCTTTACTGCACTCCTTCTTTAGTCTTCCCATTTCAAAGGTAGGCTAGGGGTATTTTTTAAAACTGAGGATGTTGACTCTTCTGGAAATCCAAGAAAAGAAAATCTGCTGGTATTGCTGAAATTACATTGTTACCAGTGATAGCATATAACACCTGCCTCTTCTGGAAGATGATGGTAATAGAAGATTAAACAAGATAAAGTTTAAATGTGATATCTATACAGTACTAAGATCTACATAGAGAAATTTGATGCAAAAGTACAAAATGGTAACAACAAAATGGTTAAAAAAGTCTGGAGCTGAGTAACTGATGCTGCTGCCAAAAAAAGCAACCCTTATTTTAGTGTCAGTCTAAGGAGAATGTTATTCTCTTCTTCTTGGAAGTAACAAAGTATCATTTGGAAGATATTTGCCCACTGAGCTCTTAGACATAGAGAGGAAATTTGCATAACAGTAAAAATAAAAAATGACAAATTATGGAATGTCGTCTAGAGAAAAATGAATAAATTGGGTTGGCATGGCCTTTCTGTTTGGGAGCAGGTATTAAGGTTGTGGTTTAACAGTGAAGGGTTATTTTCCATAGCAGAAGAAAAAGGATAACCAGAAATTTGACTTGTTTTGCAGCAATGGCTCAAATTGGATAATAGGAATTACTTTTTTAATGTGAACTGTCATTCTGAAGTGTTTCTGAGTGTTGATTTAGAAAAATATGAGAAAATACTCAAAATGTGCCTGCACACGTACCTCTCCTTGAGCTGGCTAAGTTAGAACAAATAGCTAAATTCTGAGTCGTCTTTGTCACCCTAATACATATTTTTGCATAAACATGTGAAACACTACATTATGTAAAATGATGAACCTCTCATCTTGCTACTAATACTCATCATTTACTCCTATGCAGGAGTCAGTCCAATGTTCATTTCTAAGTCATACCCTAAACTCGTGTTCAAGAGTGCGAGGTTTTGTAGTAAGGTCATGATTCCACTGGGATAAAGATGAATTATTGTTTCTTTGTATCTGCTAATGAATATGAGAGTGTACTTTACTGGCACCTGGAAGTTCATACTCAACATGTAATGTTCCAGCTCTAAAGTAAACTTTGCTTTCAGTCTGTGTCTGATTTTGTTAGTCCAACTCTCAGCATAATGACAGTCAAGTCTACAGGATGAGTAACAGGTAACAATGAACTAAGATTTCTTGTAATCCTTCAACTTTTATGGAAAGTGATTTTGCAAGGAGCTAATCTTCATAGATTTATTGGAAAAATGACTCTAAAATGCTACCTTCCCTATTCATCCTCTCTATTTTCTGAATCTCCATTTGAGAGATGGAGGCACATATTATAATTTCATATTTTTTCTTTTCAGGGAGCAAAAATGAAACCAATGAAGATGTGCCTTTTGGTTCCTGTAACCCTAAGCAAAGCTCGATTCTGTTTTTCTAACTACAAAGCAAAGCTGTTCTCTTACCATTACTATTTCACTCTTTGTGCTGGGACAGCTCTTTATACCCAAATCTACAAATAGTTCACCAAGCGCTGGAGCACTTAGTTGGACTTTGCTGTTCTGTAACTTTCCTGCGTTTTAAAAGCAGAGCATCCCATCACTGCCTGTTGCTTCAGACTGGTTGAATACCTAGAAGTGGAGTTGGGACAACACACAGGGTAGTGTGGTGTGAGACGCTGTTGTGAACTTGTCTTCCTAGATTCGTGGCAATGAACAAAATGTCATTCCTTTAAGTCAACAAGACCACAGGGATGCAGTAGGCACACATATTTTGTCCTGTATACTTGGTACAGTGGACAGCAAGGACATAGTTACACTTTGATATAAGGGCCTAATAGCAGCAACAGGGTAAATTACTGTTTCAGTAATCAGACAAAAAAGCACAAAGCATTTGAACTATTAATGATTCAGAAGAATCTCTTTTGGTCTAACCTTTAACCAATTCTTACATCATATATCTTCAAAGTACATCTCTGTCCAGTGGATTACAACAGAGAATGATCTAATTTCATATTTAGTCTAAATCTAGCAAGCCTCAAAAAATATCAGTAGGGCTAATCTTGCCATGTTGCAACAGCTGTAATGCACACTAAAATAATATTTTTTATTTTCACTTTAAAATAATTAAATTCCAACTAAAGTGGTATAGCAACTGAACATGCCCCCCCGCTCCGACCCTGACATGAAATTTCAACTCATCAATGCCCCCCACCCCATCCCTTCTGAAGGATAGCTAAGCTCGCTGTGTCTTAGTCTTGCTGTGCAGGGGTTTAGCACAAGGACATGGAACATAACAACTCATTCTCAGCTGTGATCCTCGGAACAAGGACACTGCAGAGTGAGTCATGGTAGCAGTGGAGCAGCAGCAGCACAGAACTGAATTTTCTCTGCTTTGTATGTTTAATTCTATCTGTCCTATTTGTCTTCCTCTATTTTAATATGGAAATATTTACTAATAGGTGGAATATTCATGCTTGTTGTAACTGTACTGTTGCAGTTTACAGATTCCATATATCTCCATCTATTAATTTTTGTTTGCTAGCGGCGTTTTGTTTGTGAAATTAGAAATTGAATGAAACCATAAAAAATGCATACTCGAACAGATTCAAAAGACTATCAGCAGGTCTGAGAACAATGCTTACTGTAAGAAGGCTGAGCACAGCTCACGCACAACTCCCTGACTCCACGCACTGAATCTATTATGACATTATAGTTAAAAGTAACAACTTTTTAGGATTAGGCTTTTAGGTAAATAGGGATGAATCTCTATAATCTGAAGGTGATGACACCTGTCTTGCAGTTGACAGTGGCAAGCATGGTACATAGTTGCTACAAGTTAATTGACACTGAAATATGTTAATATGTCTCTCAAGGATAAACTTTTCATTAGTTATCCATAGTTCTATATTTCTCCTTCTGTATCCTGTGGTTGGTCTCGAGGGTATAACGCTTGGGCACATAGTCTGGTATTATTCAATACATTCAGAGAATGTACAGTAATCATTAGGAATTCACTGTGCCTTGTTATTTGTTTTTATCTCAAAGTTATTTATTTTCATGTATCATAGTATTTTCTTGCAAATACTTAGATCTTGGTAGCAGGGAGAGAAAACTATTTTCTCATGATCTACTGTGCTGTCTTCCTTGGGCTGATTTTTCACTTTTCACAGGTTTAATTATCCATTCACTTTCTTCATTTTTGTTCTAATATGTGGAGAGATTTGGGACACGAGAGTGAACTTTTCCAAGGAGGGGAGCAAGGTCTGTAGGAGGGCATGTACAGGTTGTAAAAGATCGCAGTTTCCAAACTCATGATTCTGGAAGCTCCCAGTTTAATTCAGCGGTGGTTTAAAACTACAGCCTTCACAGTGAAAGACCTCCAGTTTGCCTCCCAGGTGTTCTGATAATGGCTTCCCATTGATGCTCAGGCTGTCTCTACTTTCCCTTGATCCTCTGAAGTAAGAATATGCTCTCCACAGCTCCTCTGTCCAAGAGGGCATTCCTAGAGCCTGCATTCTGAGTACCAGAGAGTGCTTTTTACATGTCTCCCAAGAAACTTCTTCTGATCAGTGTTTTTGTCTCAGCTTTTTGTGGCTGCTGTTTGAACCTAAGTACATTTTATTCTCCTATGGCCGTGATTTTCCTTAGCATGGACTAGTGTGTGTGTGCAGGAGAGGAGAGGGCTGGAAGGCAGGGCTATTCTGAGTCACACTAGTGTTAGCCACTGCCTTTTGTGGAAATGCTTAGTTTCCTGAGGGAACCCATTTATTCTTAGCCAGGTCATAAAAGGGTCCCAAAGAACATCTGAAAAGTTGGATGGGGAAGGTCTTAAAGAAAAAATTTCACTCTTTGATAAGTTTGGGGAAAAAGTGAAGAGATGTTTCCCTTTTGTTGTTAACCTATGAAAAGCATTCACAGCATGAGAGTGTGTCTGGACCACATACAGAAGTATCTTTCTGAGCAATTCAGGACTGCATTAATGCTAGGATTATTTTTCTGTACACTTACAGCATTTCTTCCACTCAAAAAAAAATTAAATTGATACAAGAAAAAAAAAAGAAATCGTACTTTGAAACTGAATGCACTACATATGCAAATCAATGTCTGGGGCTGAGAACAACAGAAGTGGCAGCAGGCTGAAGTTTGACTAATCTAGTTAGCCAGGTTAATCTGTTCTAAAGTAGCAAACTTCAAGTGAGGGACTTATTTTGAGGTTAATAGAAAACAAAATTCTGAGAGAAAAAGATGTATCTATATGTATTTATATGGCTTTATCTTCTACTGAAGGCATGTTATTCAGCCTCCCAGGTTTGAATAATTTCTTGTATAAGATTCCACATTGAATATAATTTTAAAAAGCACTAGGTGTTAGTTTGGTGTGGTTAAGTCCAGTTTTTTGAAAGCAAGGGGAAACAGACTGCTTGTTAAAATGGCTGTGCTCTTTCTAGTATACTTATTTGGCTTTTTTTTTTTGAGTTTAATATCCCTATCTTGTGCTGCCTACATATCTATAAAAATCTAAAATCTTACAGGACTGTAAAGCAAGAGTTAATACTAAGAACAGTCTTGGGATAGATTCTGTTCAAAGAGGGATGCTCATAGTGTAGGAATTCCCTAAGAATGTTGTAATTGTGTGCATCTGCAAAAAACTGCCTGAAGAACCTCACCCAAGCCATGAAGGTTTTAAACTCTGGGTTTGCTACATTTCCCTATGAAGACTGTGTTTCTTTAAGCGCACAAAAATGATCTTTCCTGACATAAGACAACAAGGTTTCAGGAGTACCCATGCAACTTAATAGGAGCTGTTTTTAGGAGACTAGTAATATGTGAAGAAGGGAGTCTTGCCTGTTCAATGGCAAAATGGTAAGAAACAATATATAACTTAAGAAAAAAAATTTATGAATAAAGTTCACAATCAAAATAAAAGAACACTGAATGGTTCTGCAGCTTCTGTTACTATAGAAAAGTGTTTAATTCCTGAAACGCCCTTGGACAAAGTACCCTATACTTTTGAAGAACACTTACTGCAGTGGGAACGGAGAAAGTGTGCTTATGTGTATTTTTCTTTGAACTATGCCCTCAGCTGTATTAAAAACTCAATGTATGTTTCTGGTAGAGCAAGTGTTCCATTTCATTTTTATGCATAAATCAGTACCCAAAGCCAATGGGAAAATCTAGTGATCTCGTAGATGAAGAAAACACCCTGTAATTTGCTACTGGCATCACAACTCTTGGGATTTTAATCTTTATTCAAAAATATATGTATTTAAATACAGGATCTTCATATAAAATGTTCTGACCACATGTAGACAAACACTGACTAGACAATTTACCACATCCTATGCAATTCACAGCTCTAAAACAACAATTTAGTCTTCGCTTTTCTTCTTTTTTTTTTGTTTGTTTCAGTATTTTTGGTATATTTTTTCAGAAAATGCTTTACTTCTAGCTTTAACAGCAATGAGTCTAGATATACTGTGATTTGAAGGGAACAGGTACATTCCATATCTTCTACCTAAAATTCTATTGATTCTCTTGTTAGTATGACTGCTGGAAAGAGAAAGCTAACCAGAACAACTCAGTGAGTGAATGGATTAGCTGTGCAGGGGAATTCTGGCTTTTTGGATGGGAGTGTACTATTCAAATTATATTAAAAACCAGAAAAATCTGATGAAGGAAGCATTTGGGTGTCTCTCACTGGAGCCATTCTGCCTGAAGCTTATGTTTTCAGTTTGACTGCTGTGTATGTTCCAGAAAAGAGATATGTACATTATACTTAGCCTTGGAAATTTCTTGTGTTTTATCAAATGACTGCTTAATGTAAAAAAACCAAACAAACAAAACAAAAAAAAAACCCCCAAAAAAACCCCAAAATTAAACAAAACCCCCTAAACCCCTGACTCCTGGAGCAGGATTCGGAGCCCAAGTTTTCCTGTTTCCCAGAGAATGCCCTAAATGTTTTGGCCAGAAAGTAACATTCCTGGTCTACTAAATCTTGAATTTCCTTATGAAAGTGGAATAGCTCCAGTAGAAAGAACTAAAATGACCACATTTTATTCTACTTCAAATAGTCTGCACATCTGCTGCTAGAGCAGAGAAGGAGGAGGGTTTGAATTCCATTCACTGAACACAACCTAGGACCCAGGACTCTCAGGTCCTGTGAAGGTGTGCTTGTTGTGGAACTGTTAATTAAAACAAAAACCCTAGAACTCAAAGAGCTCTCCTGTCATGGACATGGTAACCTCTCAAGTTTCCTGACTGGAAATTATTTCAGATATGATTTCTCACAGGCTCTGACGGCCCACCGTCAGTGCTCTGCCTCTCTTGGGTCCCAGTACTCCTGTACAATTATATACAATCGCTGAAGGATAGGATGAAGAGTTTGGGACTCAAGGTGATATTTTGAGTCCTACCAGTGAAGACCAAAGGTCTGGGCAGAACAGAAGTATCCCGTACATCAAGGCCTAGCTATGCAGCTGGTGTCACCAGTATAGCCTTGGCTATAGGACCCTCTTGCAGAAATGAGGGTTTGTTCAGTCTTTGTGAGACAGACCACACCTGTTCAGAGCATCTTTGACAACAGGCTTGCTAACTTAGCAAGCAAGGACAGCTTTGAAGGTTGTTCTTTAAAGGATTGAGACAGGAGAAGCTGCAAGTCTGTGCACAGTAACAGATCTCTGTGGTTGAAGAAACTTGGTGTCACAGTTCTCATGATTGCAAGGTTGCGGTGGGTGGGCACAGGATGGTTAGGAGGAGGAAACAGGGCAGATGAGTGGGGTGGTTGTACTCTGAGCAAGGAGCAGCTTAGGTGTGGGGAGCTCTTTCAAAGAAGAAGGAAAGGGCCATTTGAACTTACTGATCAGAATCAAAATTGAAGCCAATGAAAAGTCTCATTGTGGCAGGGAAACTGATCCCTAAACCCCTGACTCCTGGAGCAGGATTCGAATCAAATGACATTTCATGAAAGAAACAACAGGCTCTGGTGATTCATAAGTCCCTTCAATATTTGCTGGAAGGATGGGAGCATGGCAGGCAAGTAGTCCAGGGGATTTCTGAAGTGTCTTCAGGAAAATTTTTTGTGCACATATTTGATGTAGCAGTAAAGGGAAGGATTCTTCTGGACATGCTGCTTATAAAGAGGAAATCCTGTTGGGAATGGGGTAAGTAATGGCAGCCTTGTCTACAAGGACCATGAGATAGTGGTGGTTAATATCCTGCTGTAAGGAAAGCAAACAAGTACCAGAGATCAGAAGAACATGGACTTCAAAAACACACTTGTTCTTGTTCAGGTAGCTGTCAAGTAGGATCATGTGGAAGGTTGTCCTGAAGAACAGAGGAGCTCATCCTTTAGAATCATAGAATAATAGAATCACCAGGTTGGAAGAGACCCATCGCATCATTGAGTCCAATCATTCCTATCAAACACTAAACCACATCCCTCAGCACCTTGTCTACTCGTGCCTTAAACACCCCCAGGGAAGGTGAATCAACCACCTCCCTGGGCAGCTTATTCCAATGCCTAATGACCCTTCCTGTAAAAAACTTCCTCCTAATCTCTAGCCTAAATCTCCCCTGGAGGAGCTTGAGGCCATTCCCCCTCGTCCTGTCCCCTGTCACT
>WAAB01021699.1:0-11137 GCA_013389865.1 Piaya cayana | reverse complement strand
CCACATCCACAGCCTTTCCCTCATCCAGCAGCCGAGTCACTTTGTCATAGAAGGCAATCAAGTTGGTTTGGCAGGACCTGCCTTTTGTAAACCCATGTTGGCTGGGCCTGATCACCCGGTTCTCTTGCAAGTGCTTCATGATAGCACTCAAGATCACCTGTTCCATGACTTTCCCTGGCACTGAGGTCAGACTGACAGGCCTGTACAACCTTGGATCCTCCTTGAAACCCTTCTTGTAGATGGGCACAACATCAGCCAGCCTCCAGTCCAGTGGAACTTCCCCAGTCTTCCAGGACTGTTGGAAGATGATGGAAAGAAGGAAGGAACAGTTGTTGTTCATCAAGGGCAATCTCCTCATAGCATAAGCATGAACCACTCCAATCTGTGAGAAAATGGGCAGGAATAAAAGAAGACCAAGCTGGGTGACTGGGAATCTCTTGGTAGCATCAAGTGCAAAAAGGAAACGTTCAGGGAGTGGAAGCAGGGACAGGCTAACAAAGATAGATCATGGAAACATCAGTCACATATAAAGATGGAATAGAGAAGCTAAAGGTCATTTGACACTAAAAATGGAGAGAGATGTAACAGGAAACAAGTACAGCAACAGTTCCATTGGTAACAATGTGACAAATAGAGTGTGATGTCCCTTTTGAACGGGAAGACAATCTAATGAAAAATAACTTGAAAAATACTGATACAGCATGTCTTTTCCCTGGTTCTTTTCAGGTCTTTTTCAGGCCTCCATCTCTGTGCAAAGTGTTTGCAAAATTCAGGACCAAGTAAGGGAATGAGACATATACAAATTCATGGACAGTGATGACTGTCCTCTTTGAAAAGTCATAGCAATTGAGGGAGATTGAGAAGTCATGTCACTCTTATCTTCAAAAAAGAACCACAAAAAGCCAGGCAAAAAGGAAAACCCAGGGAATTACAGACCTCACTTCAGTCTCTGTGGAGCAAGTCCTCCAAGAAGTCATGTCCAGGCATATGAAGAGCAAGTTGGTGAAAAGTGACAGTCAGCACAGATTCACCAAGGGATAACGGTGACTGGTTGACCCAGTTGTGTTCTTTGATGAGATGAAGGCAGAAAAGGGGATGTCATTTCCATTGACTTTAGTAACACATTTAACATAGTATCCTTGGCATTCAGCCAGGAAAATATGGACTACAGGTGGACTACAAGGCAGGGGAAATCTGGCTGGACCATTTTTCTCAAAGGATTTTGATTAGAGGTTTAAAGTCCAGCTGGCTTCTGGTTACCAGTGACTTTCCTGAGAGGTTGTATCTGAGATGGATACTGCTAGCATTCCTCATCAATGACCTGGGCAATGGAACTTGAAACTCGGAAAGTTCACAGACCACATCACAGTAATTTAAAGGCTGTTGGCCAAATCTAACGTGCAGCAGGACCTCAATAGTCTGGAGGTGTCACCAGATGACCTCTACAAGCCCCTACCATTCTAAACTTCTCTATAAATCTTTTCCACACCAGGTTCCCAAAAGTGAGATGTTGTGAAATAAGGGCAAAATCTATCTTACACAACTGAGATGAGATTTATTTGCTTCTGAATGTCTGAATTTGGCTGAGTGGTAATCTAATACTACACTGAGGGGACCAAGTAGGTGGTTAACATTAAAAAAATACAATGAAAAATGTAATATTCCTGTATGTAATCTGTTAATTTATTTGATAAAGAAAAAAAATCTCAATATCTCTGTATATAGCCAGGATTAAAAAAAAATCTGATTCCCCATTCCCACAGATATTTTTGGAAGGAACTGCTTGAGAAAAAAGTCAACCTTGCAACATTTCTGAATATAACTGCCTCAAAAAGTGTCATAAATAAACCAGTTAAGTTGGAGTTTTTCTTTTAATCTTTCAATGCTTTATTGAACTAGTCATGTTATTTCCAGAAGACATGTAATTCAAAAATGATCACATCAATTTTTAAATAAGTTTTATTTTAAGTGTTATGAATAGGTCATACTTAGATGCTTGTAAACTGTGTTACTTTGAAAGGGGATCATAAAGGAGCAAAAGTTGCTTAATAAAAAGATTATGATGTTTTGCAATTGAATTGCTGGCTACTTAATGTCATGATGTTGCAATGTAAAAAGTTTTGACTGTTCATTGAAATTAAGGCTTATTGCAAAGTTACTATTATTAAACTTTAGCAAATATTCTTTACAGCTTTTGAAATAGTCTCATTCTGGAAGATCATAATGTGTCAGTGGTTAAATGTTAAGTAAGATAGTAGCTATATAATTAACTTCTAAAAGAATCTCACTAAATGCTTAATGCTAACCTGGGCTGAGAGAAATGCAACTGCAAATAATTTCATTAAAAAGGAAATCATTGATGTTTTATTTGATTTTAATGGAAAGTTTATAAAAGACTGTTATTAAAGCTGGGTGTGAGATACGATCACCATGCTTGCTTTATTAATATTACCTAGGGTCTTAATTTTCCTTAGCTCTCTAATTGTGACTTCATCTTCCCTGGTCCTATCCTTTGCTCTCTAAGAGGATGTATTTATAAAAAAAAATTTAGATTTTATCTGGAGGATGGGTTTTAAAAAGCACTCTTTTTTGGTTTCAAATTAGAACACCATTAATTTTTAAATGAAAGGAATAAATTAATTCCTCAGTTGTCATGATTAAGTGTTATTCCCCCACTAGGAATATGTATGCCAGTTCTACCAAAAGGGTTATTTGTATCTTGAAGTTATGTCTGTTGTCTAGGATGTGAGGAATTGGCCACTGGCAACCAGTCAGAACCATTTTAGGGAAAGATTTACTCATCAGTTTTATACTTGGAGATTGTAGGTTTTGGACATTTCATTCACTAATTTTGTGAGAGATGACTCAAGACTCACCAAAAATTTTTCTTCCCACATTTAATGAATTGTACATTGTATCCTTTTTTAATGACTGTGCCAGATTTCAGGAGTCGTCTGAATGAAATGTTCTAGACACACACAGTTTTTCCATGCTTAAAAAAGGTAAAAATTTCAAAAAGCATTTTTGTTCACTGATGCAAAAAATAATGGCACAGGAAAAGTAGATATTTAGTATGAGGAAACTGTAGAAATGTGAAGAACAATATCAGATAAAGAGCAGTATTGACTGTAGTTCCACTCTAAAGTTTAGCAAGTCAAGAGGTGAGCTGCAGTAGCTCATGTTCAGCCTGGGACTGCAGTACATCAGGTGTAGTAAGGAATTGCTGTGGAGTGGAGGTGTTTGCCTGAGCTGGACAATGCAGAAAAGACCTCTGTTAATTTAAATAAGTAGCTGAAAAAAAACCAACAACTATGGCATTTTATAGCAGATAAGTAATCGAGGTATAGGTTTTTCTTCCTCCATTAATACTGGATAACGTACATGCTTCTCCCTGCTTCACATTCATTAGATGAGCAGATGTTTGATCTTCCTTACTGAAAGGGTTTGAATTCTATCTTCCTTCAGATCTGGCCCATAGTCCTTGTTTCCTTTAAAAAAACTTTATAGATTTATTGTGTGTTTTGTGACTAGCATGCAGCCTTATGAAAGGGAGACCTGTACTTAACTTGCAGTAATTTGTAATGTATCAGTACACTGTATGAAATATGGAGTTTGTAATGCCTTACTTTCTTCTTGGACCTTTAACTTCTTCTAACAGTTCTACCTTGAATAATCTGCCTTTTCCAGAGGACTAACCACACTCTGTCACAAAATCCTTGTTTCAGAGCTCTTTCTTTCAGCGTATGATAGATTTATGCTAAAGAATGACGTTCAAGAGCAAATAATGCCCCAAAATGATCAGAGAACAAATTTATGAGTTTCCGTGCTATAGATAGAAAAACCTTCAGGAAAAATAGATCACTTATATCTGTTGAAAAGTCCTCTGACCTTGCTGTCTAATATAGCTCTACAATTGCATATGTTTTGTCTGCAAAGTGACAGGCATAAATACATCCATGGATAAGATGAATAGCTTCTATAATAAATCTTTCCCTTGGTAAGTAAACTTTAACTGTTCATATAGATGAATACAGATAATAGTCCTCAGATAAGCAATATCCAGGTTTTTTTCTACGGTTGTATCATAGCCTAAGTGTGTATATGTATGCAGTAAAATTTGATTTAGGTGAATGTTTTTCACACCTTTTAAGCATAAACACAAATGGATGCAATTGCATCTATTTGGAAATATCCTTGCTGTGAACATAGCTGTCAGGCAGCAGTGTCAGCTTGTTTCACCATGAATTCATGGTGTGGTGCAGACAACTGAACATGTATTTGTGGGAATGTCTCACAACTTAGAGAATGGAGGCTTTTCAGCTGTAGTTATAAAATCTACCATTTGAATTTCTGTGTGAAATTCAGACTCCAGCTACCAATAAATAATTTTGTATTTGCGTCTTCGTCCAAATAAACTTCAGTGAGATCATCCCAAAAGAGAGAAACAACAATGTTTCAAGCAAGTATATGCCTCTGTTGTTGCAATGGGAATTAGAAAATGAAGCATCTCTGAAAGATAACTTAAACATGATATTTCTTTTTTTGTTCTCCAATAAATGATGACTTGGAAGAAGGCTTCTCAACAGAAGCCAGAAGTGAATAGTATATTATATTTTTTTCTTTGTGTGCTGTACATACTGGTTATGTGCTGGGGATTTTTAAAAGAACATTTGCAATATCATACTGCAAAGTTTGAGAGGAAGCCATTAAGCAAATTGGGAATCTTATATGTGGAGGAAGTATTATGTTCAAGGCTTCAGTGCTTGCAATGATTAGAGTGCTCTTTGTGGGAGATTTGTTAAAATTTCTTCATCATGGACACCTGCCAAGCTTAAAGCTTTAATGCTCTAAGATCAAGTGATGGAAGTGGGGACTAACTGCTCTCAGAGCTTCTTGACTTGCCAGGAGCTGGGTGTGGGAGGTAGTATACGAGTAGGAAAGAAGAGGGACTAGAAAAATAATCTTAACGTTCTGTGATAATCTTTTGTTTAGAGGAAATAACTCCATGGCTTCACATTTTTGATCTATTTTACACACTTGCAAAACCAATTGGATATTTTATAGATGCAATCCTTGTTTTAGGCTGATGCCAGAAAGAGCAATTAAGTTCAGTGTAAAGAATAGAAAAGCAAGGATTAACATAGTACTGAATGTAGATAGTTAAATATAGCATCAGTCCATGAACATTATCAAGTGAGCTGAATAATTCTGTCACAGAAAACAACTTCTTTCCACTTTTTTTTCATTTGCTAACCACTAGAAATCTCTAGTGGATCTCTGCATGACTGATTTAAGCTTGCTGAAAATAGACTAGTTTTTCTGGATCATATTTTACGTATCCTGACCGTATTGCCCTTGAATGTCTTAGAAACATATGCTGAAAATCATTAGATAAACAGAAATTGCACAGACAGCAAGAAATGAGAGCATTTGTGAAAACCATTTAACCAAATCAGATCAGTTGTAATTAAGTATTCTACCTTTCTCAGAGCACACGAAGGATCCAATAGACAAATCTCAAATGCTTTTTGGAGGGACAAATAGTAACTTATTTGTTTTGAAAAAAAATGCTAAAAACTGGGATACGGCTGCAGAGTTCCACACAGAACACTGGATCCTGAAACCAAGGTAAGACAAATGTCTGGAATGTATCCACCTTTAACATGCTAACATTCACAATGACTTGCTACCTGACTTCCTACATTTCAGCTGGGACATGAGGACTGAAGCCGTAAGAAAGCTACTTCTTTCACCTCACTTCAGCTATAACTGAACCTGTCTGTATTCCAAGGGAGCTGAGGATAAAGAAGCACAGGTCAGTTTAAATCACTCTGAGTGTTGGACTTGCCTTTACCCTGGGGTACATGGCCTGTGCTTTCATATCAGCTGATAACATCTTGCTCCTTAGTTACAGAGGAGAGCATAATCTAATGACCTCTTAATAATAACTACTCTTCATGTCTCAAGCATAATTGTGTCTGAGGTACTGCAACTACATGAATTTCAGACATAGAACTGGGGAGCTTGTAGAATTCCATTTACATATCAAGTTTACATCCAAGCTGACCTTTTTTTTGTGTGTGCAGTTCCACGTTGAGGTTTAGATGTCTATATATGCAACTGTGTGGCATGGGCTTGATTTGGTGCCGTCAGTTTTTCTGTACCTAACTGAAAAGTGAGACACAGATGGCACAGGAAAGAGAGTTTATGTGTCTGAATGTGCTCATATTGGGCCCTCTGTGATCTCTCATGGAAGGATTAATAAATTTGGGGAAGAAATGGGACCAATAACATTATCAGTTTTTACCTTACCAGCTGCAGTATTTGTTCCCTACCTGCCTCTGCCAGCTGTCTTCTGGATATCCGCTTGTGTTTATTTAGTCCTTGATGACAAACGGCAGAGCACAGTCAAAATACTGGGCTAGCTTTTAGATTGTTGTGAGTACCTTTCCAGTTGCTGAGGATAGAGAGGTGGTTTGCCACTGATAAATCTATTTCAGGTATCTATTTCAGGTCCTAACACAAGTTACTGCTGCTTTTCACGACATTGGCATTATCCGCAGACCACTTGCATTGGAAGTAAGCTCCTGAAGGGTTTGTGACAGAGGATCTAGCAGGATATATTGGTGCTCTTCTCTGTGGATTTTAAGCTTACAGGACCCGTCTGTGCTGGCTGGCTGCCTTTCCAGTTGTTTTGTACTTGAAGGGGAGAGAAAACTCAAAAAAAGCCCCTCAGAGCCCAACAGTTGTCATTATCTTTTTAATACCCCTGAATCTGAATGTTTGCTTCTCTGCCTGCTTGTTGTCTGCTGTAAAAACCCAAGTGTTTGTAATCTAGACAATATTTCCTATTGGGCTATGAGTATTAATATAGCCTAACATGAGGATTTATACCAATAAAGCAAGTTCTGGAAAGTTATGGGTTATTTCAGAGGAGAGGAAGGACAGTGATGTTCACAGATGTTATTTTTTTTTAATTTTATTTAAGTGTTGTGGAGAATGAAATAAAAACACAACAGAAACAACTTACTAGTTAAGTAGAAAATTATAACTACCTAACCATCTGTTTCTGCTCTGCTGTAACTGAGTTATGGTGGATCTTGAGGAATCTGTTTCTCAGTGAGGCAATGCAGCAATTCAGTCTTTTCCTTCCCAGACTAAAGAATTGGAGACATGGTGTTCTAGTCTCTCTTCTGGTGTTAATCCACCAACTCTAAGCCTTCATTATTTTCATTTCATTTTTGGAGACTTTGCAGCTGAAATACTGCACTGCCCCTTCTGAGTCATTTTGATTGCAGCTGCTCAGCATATATATGCATGAATTCACTCAATTTCAGTAGGGAATTTTTAAGCTAAAACCTGCCTATTGCAGTTAAAAAAATATGTAAAGAGGGAAAGGGAATTAAGGAAGAAGATCTAAAACTTCCCCTGACTGCCGTTATAAGGTGCAGGTTTATTTGAAGGTTCTGTAGACAACAAAGAGATGTTTCTTTCTACTGCACCTTTTACATTTTAATATTAATAAACATTGCCCTAAAGCAGGAAAGGAAATGATTGTTCCTTTTGATTGTCTCCAAGGTAAATTTTTCAGTATGTTCACCAAATGTCTTCATTTTTATGTTATCTTTCCAAGGCCAATATTCTCTTAGGTTCTTCAGGCTTTTTATTTGTCTATTTTGTGAGCAGAGAACGTCCACCAGCATTAGGACAAAGGTATTTAAAAGGAAGTTTTTTCCAGCGTGAAGAATGTGGAAACTAGCACTGGATTCCACAGTTAATAATAAAAATGAGATAAAAGCTTTGCTTCCAGGAATACAAATGTTAGAAGAGATGCTAATATATGTATGTACATGTATGCATATGTATGTAAACAGATGCACTACATATATAAATCTATACATAATGTAATAACCTATTCCTTCTTTCATCAGAATGAATGGAATCCTCCCATTGATTTTATTTTGTGCAACAGGGTCACTGTTACAGCAATAAAAAACCCCCACATTAAGGCCTTGACTAAAGTACTTAAGCATCCGAGAAGCGTATTGAATTCAAGAGACTTCTTTACATACTTAGAGTTTGGCATGTGTGTAAATACTTCGCTGTAGCAGGGTCACAAGGCCTCAGTTCAGCTCTTATAAAACTCAGTGGAAAGATTTCTTTTGATTTTAAAAGCAGTTGGATGGCTTCGCAGTGTGTCTTTTTCATGCTAATGCAGAGCTAGCCAGCGGTATTGCAGGAACATGTGGTACAAGTTAAATGTTTTAAAGTCTATGATTGGCAGAAGGCAGCATGCACCTTCCAGAAAGGGCAGCATGGAGTGAGATTTGTCTGGGGAGCTGTTGGTGGCAGCTGGAGGGCTCTGGGGGTGCTCAGGAGGAAGACTGTGGATAAGCTAATTATTTGGAAGTACTGGGGAGACAGCTGCATTGTCACGCTTAACATACACCTGGGAGAGCATGGGGAACTCCTGCTGAGAGGTGCTGACACCAGCTGGGGAGGAAGACTAACATCCATCCATCTCAGAGACTGGGACTTGGCACCTATTGGTGCCAAATTTCTGGGGAAGAGCAACACACTGGGAATTGCTGCAGCACAACTGCAAAAGTAAAACAATTGCCGCATTGACACAAAGGCTGCTGAAAAGGCTTTGTCTACAATTGTGTTAAGTTATCTCAAGCAAACAGTTTTGGTCTAAATTTCTATAACCTCAGAGATGAAGGGCTCTGACAGAGCTGATGTGGTGAAGAAGCCGGCAGAGAGCTGGCTGCACATCTTTTTTATTTAGGGAGCTGGATGGAACCTAGAAAAGAGAGGTATTACTATACTAGCTCACACAAAATTGATCCCGGAACGTTACCTCCAGAAAATTCTTTAGCAAAGAACTTAGGGGAAAACTGAAGATGGCAATGTAGTTGTAATGTGCATGGTTCAGTAAAAATGATAAGAACCACAGGTAAATGATAACTCTATCACCTACTTACTTGTGGCATTTGCAGGAAATGGATTTCAAGGAGTCCCAGATGAGTAACATAAGAAAATAAAAGAAGATAATTAGGAACTGGAACAGCCTGGGTATTTTCAAAATTTCAATTTGGAGAAATGAAGAGAAGAAAAAATAATCCTGGCTTGACCTGTTCTATGGACAAGGACAGATGTAAGAAAGGGGGATATTTAGCCTAGCTTATGCAGAGAGTGTCTGTTCCAATGAGATCATAAGACATTAAATAGGAATGACTGGCAAACTCCTCACTCGGTATAGCATTCACAGTGAGACTTGGCAAAATGGAAATAGTATGTACAGGTTGGCAAAGAACAAGGAATGAACTGAAAAAATATAAAGGTGCTAGATATCCAGATTTCATTAAGGAATCAACTAGGTTCCTGTGAGTTCATTTAGGTAAATTCTACATATCCATTCCCATAATTATTCTGGATACGATAGCCACTATATTTTTGTCTCCTTAAGTTGAAATTCAGCCTTAGGTAGTACTTGACCATCAGGTGTGTATGACACTCTCTTGGGCTGACCCTTTCTATCTTCCTATCATNTTCAGCCTTAGGTAGTACTTGACCGTCAGGTGTGTATGACACTCTCATGACACTCTCATAGGACCTCAGTTCTTTTTAGGAGAAAATCTGCCTTTTCTTTCTCTTTTTAAATGTCCTTTCACTTATTAAAATATTCTTTTCATCTTTTATCTTGCCTTTTCTGTAAACTCATTACTCTTCAGTTTGTACTTCTGCAGCTTCTCAGTGCTTTATGACAGCCTAGCCCTGACTAATATAAAACTCTGAGTTAGTTTCCTTAACAATCTTCCTAAACATTTTGCTTCAAAAGATACAATAACATATAATTTGATTCCTTTTTAGCTCCAGGCTCAAAGTCTTTGTCTGCATGAGGGTGGAGCATAGGATGAATTGTTATTGCTCTCACTTTTGTCTGAACAAGGTTTTAAAACAGAAAACCTATCCCTAAATGTAGCCCATATCAGAATCCCAAGAAGATTTGGCACCAATGACACCTTTTACCTGCCTGTGTGCACATCCTCTCCTAACCTATCCCTTCCATCATTGACATGGACTCACAAGCCACAGTCAGTGTTCTTATTTTGTTCCAGTTTAGTGCTGCTTCCTGCTTGTTCCTATCTACAGCTCAGAAGCCATTATTGTTCCATTACCTAATTATTTCAAGTTTCAGTTAGGTTAGCTGGGACAATAAGAAGTATGCTGTAGACTAACAATATCAGGTGATGATATTGTGCAATATTTGCTTGGTAGAATTATGCTGTTTATTTTGTTACTCAACTAGAAATGATAGGCCGTTTAAAGTTTAGAAATCTGGTTGATAAAGTAGGAAGATAAAAGTAATAATATTGCCTACTAGAGAGGGTAATCTAAAACTGCATTGACTAAAGAAAAGCTATACTACATAATTGTGCTGTGTGGGAGGAGTCGTCAAGGCTTTTATTACCCAAAGGTGATGAGGCAAAGAAGTCCAGATTCACTTTGAGGGGGGCTGTGCAGTTCTTTCCATCCTTTCTCTCCAGGCTAAATATGTTATATATTTACATAAAGGTCTTATGCCAGCACTGGAAAACACTGCTACAGAAAAGCTCCTTAAAACTCTGTGAAGGCGAGTGTAATTTAGTCCTTTCATGCAATAGAAGCAAATGAGTGGAGAGGGGACTTGCTCAAGATGAGGAAAAAAGGACGTTGCAAAGGTGGGGCTGGAAACCTTCACTCTTTAATCCCAGGCCTGTGTTTGTGTTTGATGACAAGATTCTTTTTGGATATTGTATGCAAGCTGAACAAGTCCCAAGTGCCTGTCATTCCAAACATATTTTAACTTATTAGTATCTAAGTGATTAATATTTAAGTTTTGTTAATATGTGCTCTTTTGGCAAGGAAAACATTATATATCTTCATTGTATACAAGTGAGATTTACTCCTCTAGCATGAGGTACTAGGAAACTGGCTGTAGGGCTGCCTAGCTTTTTGATAATAACATCATGATTGGTAAGTCTGGCTACCTTGAAAAGAATGATAACCCTGATCTCAGAATTTCTCCTGGTGTTTCTGGAATCCTCAATTGGATTAGTTTATGCTTATGATGTCCAGTTCATAGAATCATAGA
>WAAB01021697.1:0-21784 GCA_013389865.1 Piaya cayana | reverse complement strand
TTTCTTCATAGTAACTTGTACAGTGTTATGTTTTGACTTTAGTTGCTCAGTTGCCAGCTAGAGTTAAAGCATTCTCTTCATTTTGAGTGGCACCTTACAAGATCTGCTAGGTAAGATTAGTTTTCTTACAGCCATGGCTGTCAATGTAAAATTTCTCATCACGCGTTACTCAGTAGAATCGGTGGCATTATCTGAGATAAAACAATTTTTAATGGGAGTTCAGGTAACAGCATCTGTTACAGAAGCTCCTTTATGAAATTGTTCCTAGTAACTGTTTATTGTGTGTATAGGATCTACTAAGTCTGTTTGCTGCTTTGGGTTGTTTTTTTTTAAGGTTCTTGAGATCTTTTATTTGTAGCCTAGGAAAGAGATTATGGGGATTTTTTTTTAATGGTCTTTTAAAAAGTTGAGTAAACAACACATGTAATTACTCTGTGGGGAAATACTGCTTAATTAAAACACAGAGTCATTCTATTAGCATACGCACCTGCTGCTCATGTGGCTTATTTCTTCCAGAAATATCCAAGCCACTGAGTAGAGACTGTTCTGTAGTTTAGCTACCTAGAATGCGTGCTTCAGCATTTTGTCCTGTGCTCCTGCTGGTAATTCATTGTCAGCTTGGAAATAGTCACACTACATGCAGGTAGAGATCCGCTGGGACTCAACAACCAGCTGTGAAAGAATGTTGTTTAGCTTGACTGTTTTGAGGAGAAAAAAAATATCTCCCAAAGCCTTTATAGCATTCATAGACATTATCTGTGGGGAAATTTGGATTTCATAGTGGGCACAAAATAATGCCTGCTTCCCTAATGGCAGCATCCAAAAATGTGGAAAATGTAGTTTGTGGAGAAGCCTTGAAAATGCTTTGAAAAGTGGTGGCTGCTGCATAGGACTAAATTTTCTTATCACTTAGGGGTCTTGCAATGTATGTTGATTAAGTTATTACAATGTCTCTTTTGGGGAAAAAAATACTACTTTAAAATTTTAATAGTCCCAGTATGTGCTGGAAGTGCCTTGTCTCTGTGTTTTTATGTGATAGCTTTGATCTGAAAAGGAATTAGACTTACACTTTTAATATGATGGGATTAATTTCACATCTTCCACTCTTAGACTTTTTTTTTTCCTCCTTGCGATTTTAAAATGAATCTAATATATGCAGAAGGGAGCAGGCTGATGAGTATTCATTTTCCAAGCTGTATAGAGCTGCACGTATTTGTTTTAGCTGAGGCACTTTCTCCTTTTGAAGAGCCTTAAACGGAGAGTATAAAAGGCAGGGCATGGTTTAGTGTTTGATAGGAATGGTTGGACTCGATCTGGTGGGTCTCTTCCAACCTGGTGATTCTATCGTTTCCTGATGTTTCTTTTCAGTTTCTGGTCATCAGAGCTGCAGAGGTCTCTGGAGCTGGCAGTTGTGTTTAGAGTACTGGGTGTAATAGCTGTCATTATCCTCCCTCAGGTAGACATAGAAACTTTCTACAGAACGTCTTGCTCTTTTTTTATTACTTCATCTTCTTTCCCTACTGAGGTGTATTAAGTATGGTAAAGGGTTTGACTTAGTTGTTTCCTGCAGATTTATACAGGAAAAAGAGGCAAAAGCTAGCATGAGTAAGTTGTTCTGGTTTTGATAAGTACTGTTTATTCGCCTTCAGGGTTGTGAAACTCAGTATCACTCTTAAAATTTACATTATCAAAGACTTGTGTTCTTTTTCTTGTATCCTTCATTTTCTAAGTGGATCTCTTTCTGTTTACGACTGCAGTAGCATGACACGCAGCTATGGACAGTAAATTGTTTACCTACTCAATACGGTTTAATCCAGGCATGTTGTAGACCTCATTGGGAAATCTATTCTAGATGCCGCATATAGAAGTGCCTCGTATCCTAGAACAAGATTAGTACTTTAATTCTGGCCCGGAATATAGGCCACAGAACATACTAGTTTCCTAATCACTTTAGGGTATGACTTACCATGTCATTGCCTTTTTAAAGCTCTACGTAGCTTTGGTGTGGATACTTCAAATGTTGGTTCTTTTCTAATGTCCTCTTAAAACAACTGAAATCAGCTTATACGCTTAAAATTTAGTTTTAACACTGGACATAGGAACTGAGCCATTTCTGTGGAGGGTACCTGTCCAGCCACAGCTCAGGAAAAAGCACAGACTGAGCTTTTTAAGAGTTTTCCAAGCCAGGTGATTTGGTTCTTCACCCCCCTGCCTCCCTTAACTTGGTATTTCAGAGCATGTGGAATAAAAGAGGAATGCTGGGATTTCAGGTGTTTCTTTATGGAGTGTGCATTTTGTCCTTTACGTTTAAGAAAATGCCTGAGTGTCTGGAGATGTTTGNCCTTTCTTGGAAGTGGGCTCTTCAGCTCAAGAAAGACAAACTACTAGTCCAGCAGAGACCACAAAGATGTTGAGGTGACTGGAGCATCTATCTTAGGAGGAAAGGCTGAGAGACCCACATGTGCTCAGCCTGGAGAGGAGAAGATTGAGAGGGGATCTCATCTGTGCTAATCAATGTTTTAAAGGCAGGAGTTCAGGGGTGCCTGGCAACAAGAGTCAACAGGCACAAACTGGAGAAAAGGAAGCTCACCTGAACACGAGGAAAAGCTGCTTTACTGTGAGGGTGATGAAACACTGGAATAAGCTGCCCTGGGAGGGTGTGGAGTCCCCTGCTCTGGAGATATTGAGTCAGACCTCAAAGCATTCCTGTGCAGNAAGAAAACAACTAGTGAATTGCTTAATAGTGCACTTTTTTAGCAACAAATGCTAGCCGAGGATGGTGCTCCACTGCTGAAGTGGAAGGTGTCAGGAAAAGCTCCAAGTTGTGATCGAATACCTATGTGTGATCTCTGTGCTTTGCATTCTCTTGTACTGTAGCTAATGCCAAATGCAGACCTGATTAAAATTTGGAAATCCGTAATAGGTTTGCGTTGTGCACTCAAGTTATTCAGCAATTCCATCACAATTTCAGAGGCTTCCTGTTGTTTAGCAGGATTGATGAACAGATGCACATGGTGTCTCCCTCCTCAGCTGAGCCTCATTGTTGAAACTGTCACATGTAGATAATGTCAACATTAAGCTTGCTGGCATCCTGCCTGCTGTTAACATACACAAACTATCTGGGTAGTTGTCAGGCTGACATCTGCACGTTTGCTAACTAGCTAAGTCATCCCTTTTTCCACTGGAAAAAAGTGGAATTCTTTAAAACTGCAACTCATGCTGCACCTTGTAATTTCCTTTCTCGCCTACAGTTTTTCCTCATAAGTGCTTTTATGGAAAATTTCATAGGCTGGACTGTGAGACTCCCTCTCTTTCAAGTACCCTGCATATGACTTAAGGCTTTCCTGGAGGATGGAAGAACAATCATGCGCTTTAGATGTGGAACAGTCTTCTCGGGTGTCCTGAAAGAGGTGAGAGGGTGCAGTCCAAGCATGCAGAAATCAGGTATGAAGACTAAACTTGCATTTAGGCCTCCTGAGTAATCTCAAGAGGGANCAGAAATCAGGTATGAAGACTAAATCACGAGGGAGAAACTGATTGACTTCCACCAGGTAGTTCATCCTGCTTCTGTCAGGCACTTTTTCATGTAATTAAGTGACCTTTTGGAAGTGCATTCCCTTTATTATCGTTTGAGGGAGCTTTAATGCTTGGCTTTTGGGGTAGATGCCTTGCTCTTACATGGTAGCGTTCAGTGAAATTAAGTCCACCCTTATGCTCTCTATAACTAAGATCTATAAGATAAAGGCTACACTTCAGAGACTGATTATCAACTTTTTTAAGGTTCACGGGTGTTACGATCATGGCAGCACAGAGGAACATGCTCTTCCAGGTCAGGTAAATTGAAAAATTCCTGGTGAAATTGTTGCTTATTATGGAATACCCCAGCAAGTAAATACAGGGGCGGGTATGTATATTTTGCTCTGAAAAAATATGATGACAGAATTGGGTAAAAAATCATCACTTCTGATAGGTGGTTGTTATAAATCACTGAATAGATTCCTGTGTCATTGTACACATTATTTCAAAGGTATGTATGTTAGATTTTTAGATGGTGCTGTAGCTGTCAATATTACTCTGACTACACTGGAAATGACTGTGTGTTAAAAGAGGAAATGTGAGCAAAAGGTGAAAATGATGGAGAATTAAAGCACAGATTGGAGTTACAAGGTTGAGCCAGAGGGAAGGAGGCATTTGCTATGCCAACATTGAGCATTTATACACAGAAAGGTCTCCAACCACTAACTCTCCCCATGCCTGTGACCTGTGTGGCTAATAATTTCCTGTGAATTTAGCTGCTTTACAAAGGACTCATTTGGGTGCACAGACTAATTCTGCACAGTCCTGTTGACCTACAGTATACCTGAACAACATGGAAATTTGTTCTTTTTCTCCTGCCTCTATTTATTGTTTCATTTCACTAGCTATAAAAGCTAGCAGCAGATCTGTTTTTTCCTCTTCTTGCCTAAGAAAGCCGCTCAAGGCAATGTTTTACTACTGAAACTGGCCTGACTGATATACAGGTTTAATGTTTTATAATTTTTGCAATTTTCATGCTCCAAATTGCATTGAGTTGGAGCTATAATGCCAAAATTTTTACTTTGTTAGTCCTCTGTGTCACGCTCTAAGTAACTGTAGGAGGAAAGTTACCCTTGGTACTTCTGTTCATCATGACAGTGCTTTCCTTTCGAAAGCAGAGATTGGATAGTTTGTCCAGATATTTCCATCCTGTATCCTCTGGTGTGTGTCTCGCATTTGGTGGTGTTGGTGATGTGCTGAATGAAAAATAGGAGCCAGTCTGTTTCTTCAAGTCCCACAACAATTTTCAGAATGCAAGATACGAACTTGACTGTTTTTTTTCTTTCTAAACTACACATCTGCACTAGTCTGCCACAGAGGAAGCAGGTGATATTTTATTGTTATTTATATACTGAATTTGCACATGCTGGAGACTCCATGGAGAAGCTTGATGGGTTTTTCTGTTAAATTGCATTGACGAGTAGGTTACTGCTACTGTTTGGGAAAGCTTTCTCCTCCAACTCAGTGTTACAGAATCATAGAATAACAAGATTGGAAGAGACGCACTGGATCATCGAGTCCAACCAGGTACAAGTTCCCCAGAGGCCTTGTCTGTTTACCATCCAAAAACAGAGAGTCCAGCACACCTGCCATTGGTATCAGAAGCAAAGTATAATGTACCAACTGTGGTGGAAGTGGCACTGTGTTCTCTGGAGCAGATATCCAGGCTCAACTGTGGCAATTAATTTAAATCTCTTCCAGTTATTTCAACTGAGCAAGAGGCTGCAGAGGAAAGTGTGTTCCTCAGCATGCAAAGAGCTTCAAAGCCTGTAACAATGTTGAGCATTATATCTGACTTCAGATAACTGAACCAACCTTCTCACCTTTTATTCAAATCTGAGTATTTCAAGCCTTCTGTCAATACAAGGTGATGCTGTACATGATATGATGTCAAATTCTCTCCTACTGTAGATATTAAAGGATCACTGACATACTTGAAATAATTTTAAGTCCATAGATAAGTATGCTTCACTCATTAAGTCTGTATTTCTCTGAAGAGAAATTCATAGAAAAAGTATTTTTCTTAGAAGAGGGAAAGCTCTGGCACTGATTTAGAGCACAAAGACTTCACAGTTGTGTAGTTGCAGTATTATTCATTGAGGTAAATGCTGGTTTAGAGATACATTTCTTCTCAGAGATGGGAATTACTGATTTGTTTTATCGTATGTGATGTAGTTGCGCACAAAGCAGTCCTGAAGGGTTATGTGCTCTGTGTAATAAAGCTGTGAAAGCCCTTATCCACACCTCCTTTTGGCACTCCCTCTGCCTCGTGGAACGTATGAAAAGGTGATTTGTTTAAAGGCTCTGTTAGGGAGTATAAAAAGCAGGAGATAAACCACCTATCAGCCCGTGTGTCACTTTGAGCAGAAAGATAATCAGTTAGCCAGAAGCAGGCTCCTTCCTGATGCTGTGTTGCTACTGAGCTTGGAATGGAATTTTGTAGGATCTGGGAGCGGAACCTTCACCTCCTGCCCACCAGCTAATGAAATTCCTTTCAGCATGCACAGGCTTCCATGGAACATGCTGGCTGGTACCACAAAAAGTCTGTGATCCTGTCAGAGTTTTAGGAAGCTGATTTTTCTGCCTTGTAGAGTCATAGAATGATTTGGGTTGGAAGGGAGATGGGGTGCACACAGTCCTTATGGGATGCAAAGGGAACAACTGTGTGAGAGGATGAGGATAGGGCTGAGGTACTTAATGGCTCCTTTGCCTCGGCCTTTAATGGTGAGGAGCGCAGGTGAAGCCAATTTGGAGGCCCGAGGGGCGCTGGGTAAGGCGGGAATCGCCTCCTGGCGGCTGAGGCGGCTCAGGGGAAGCTCCTGTCCGTGTGTGCGGCCCCCTCGGGGCTGCGGGGAGCGGCGCCTTCGCCTTCGACAAGCGGCAGCGTCGGAGCTGCTGCTGCCCCCGAGGAGCCTCTGCGGAGCGTGTTCAGCGAGAAGCCGAGGTAGGAGCCGCTGTGGGGGCACCGCGGGGCCTTGATAAGAACAACAATGGCGCCTTGGCTGGGGTCAGACACGGCGGGGCCNAGAGGGAATGGCCTCAAGCTTCACCAGGGGAGGTTTAGGTTGGACATAAGGAAAAAAATTTTCATAGAAAGGGTGATTGGGCAGTGTCAGAGGCTGCCCAGGGAGGGGGTTGATTCACCTTCCCTGGAGGGGTTTAAGGTGCGGGTGGACGAGGTGCTGAGGGGCATAGGTTAGTGATTGATGGGAATGGTTGGACTTGATCCTGGAGGTCTCTTCCAACTTAGTGATTCTATGATTCTGTGTAGTTCAAACTCTATCTAGTTCCCCCTCCCTCCCAAGTTGTGTTTCAAGCATTTCATCACCTGTTTGGTGGATGTAGTTTCATGACTGCATATTTCTGTGATTGCCTGAGAATCTGCTGCTTTTTTTCCCCCTCCACTCCCTCTCTCCCCCTTAAGATCTGGTGTTTTCTGGCTATTGGTACAGGTTACATTTTTTCATTAAATCTCTCAAACATCATAAGAAATTTCTGCAAATAATCAATTACTTGATTATTTGCTTTTCCTAAACCTGGGCAGGTTTTCTTACATACACATCTCTGATATCCCAGCTGAATGTGATTGTGTAAACTCAAGCGTTTTGAAGGCAAATTCAGAAATTAATTTAGTTCCAAAATGAAAGGTTGTTCAGTAATCTCTTGGCTGGAGCATGTGTAGCCCTCTGATTAACTGAAAGACTGAAAATGGTTGGTTTTCTATTATTATTTTATGCTGATTTTTTTTGCCTTCTGCTAGGCTGGTTTATGTGGGGGCTGTAAAGTCCAGAAACTGCTCTGAAGCTTATTTAGGAGGGAGAGGAGGGGGAGCAGTGTTGTCTTTTCTCTGGTGCATGTAGAACTTTGCTTCAAAGAGAGAAACACCTGTGGGCTGCATTGCAAAATGGCCAATTACTGACTGTCTGAGCTAAGCTACCAGGAAGGAAAACCTGCAACTGAGTTGAACGATCTCACATTCATTGGGCCTGATGGTTTTCATCAGAGAGTGTCTAGAGCAAATTCAGATCCATAGTGAGTTTGTTGGAAAACTTAAACAAGATGAGTGGGATAGAGTAAAAAAAAATGTTGGTAGCCTAGTTACCATCATAAAAGTAGCTAATAGAAAGGCCGGAGAAAATTCAGGCTGGTCTGCTTGGCTTCAATTCCTGAAAAAACAGTGGCTTAAGTAAACTATTTGCAAGCGCCTCTGAGTCAATTAACCTCTGATAGTTGATCAATAAGAGGCTGCACGGTTTTGTCAAAAGCAAGTTAAATCACAGCAATCTGATTTCTTTCAACGATAACCCAGGAGACCTTCTTAGAGGAAAGGCAGATGAAGCCTTATGCTTGCAGTCCAGCAGAGGTGAAGCTTTTGGCAGGGTTGCATATGGCATTTCTATAAGGAAAGTGAAAGAAAATGGATAAAATAATAAAATAGGTTCAGTGTCCGTACTTGGAGTGGCTGTCTTTGGTCCTCTTGGAAAATGCAAAGTCTTTTCTAAGTAGGATTTCTCCAAAGTCTAGTCTCGGAGGAACAAAGGTGGGGAAGGGGCTGGAGAACAGGCCTGATGAGGAACGACTGAGAGAGCTGGGGGTGTTCAGCCTGGAGAAGAGGAGGCTGAGGGGAGACCTCATTGCTCTCTGCAACTACCTGAGGGGAGGTTGTGGAGAGGAGGGAGCTGGGCTCTTCTCCCAAGGGACAGGGTAAGAGGGAATGGCCTCAAGCTCCACCAGGGGAGGAAAGAATTTGGAAAGTATAAGGAGTCATAAACTCATCAATGTCAGCCTCTTACAAGAGACAAGCGTTGCAATGGATGCTCAGACAGAACAGCATCATCTGCAGGGCAGGGAAGATGAATAGTTGGAAAAAACTGGGGAGAATGGCACAAAGTTTGGAAGAGTGGTTTGTTTAGTCAGGAGAGGGGCTGATACAGCCAGTACTCTAATTGAAATAATATGTTCTCATTATGTCAGATCAGTGATCCAAGTCTTAAAGTGGAGTAAATGTGATATGAGTTTGACATTAAGAAAAACTTTGAGCAACAGAAGACTAGTGTAACACTGGAGTAGGCTTGCAGAGCACTTGGCAAGATCTACATTACTCCCTCACTGAGAAGGAAATCTTCATCAAGTTTTTCAGGAACGGGATAGACAAACGTTCCCCAGGAGGCGTTTTGCTTGTGGTCAGTCGCGTATCAGAGCAGGGGAATAGGCCAAGTGGCTTTTCAGGCATCTCCTGTATTCCATCCCTTTTAGTTGCAGAGACACACTCATTTCCAAATACATTATCTAAACACTAAAATAGCTTTTTCTAAAATCCATGTGATTTTTTTTGTCCTTACATCTCTTTTGTACAAGTATAAATATGACTGTTAGAGTGAACATTTTTGTTTCACTTCTTATGATACTGCTAGATGAATTTTCTTTTTTCTTTTATGTTCTTTGAAATGTGTTTTGCCGGTTTCTTCTATGCTATATTAAAATTTCTAGGTGTTTTGAAAAGCTGTGGGTTTTATCTTTAAATTTTTTTCTTCTGGTAGAGTGAACATTTTTGTTTCACTTATGATACTGCTAGATGAATTTTCTTTTTTCTTTTATGTTCTTTGAAATGTGTTTTGCCAGTTTCTTCTATGCTATATTAAAATTTCTAAGTGTTTTGAAAAGCTGTGGGTTTTTATCTTTTTTTTTTTTCTTCTGGTAGACTTATCCATGCTGGGTTATTTTACTTTATTTTTATTACTTTAGTATACTTTCTAGTGGATGTATATACTGTTTTCAGCTCCAGTGGATTTCAGAAGAGGGAGGGAGCAGAGAAAGAATCGTAGAATAGTTTGGGGTTGGAAGGGGCCGTGAGGGTCATCTAATTTGACCCCCCTGCACCAAGTAGGGACATGATGTGGTGTAGCCATTTGTCTCCTCAGTTTGTAAGCGTGACACAACCGTAATGCTCGTGATGTGCTGCAGCTCTATTCATCCCAAAAGCTCCAGGGCTTTGTCAACACAAACCACGAGCGTAGATGCTCGGATACAAATGCCAAGTGGGTACAAAATGCTGATCACAAACATAGACTCTGAAATACTGTAAATATTATCCTAGGAGAAAATTATGACAAATTAACATTTGTACAGCCTCACGCTGCCAGTGTAATGCCTTAATAACAAAAGGCTGCGCTGCCTACGGTTTCCTTCCCACTGGAAATGGAATAGACTGCAGCGCGTGCTTTCACTGGTGGAAATTAAAAGTAGTCTGACATTAATTATTAACATCTAAATCACATTTTAAATATTAAAAGCAAGCAAAGTCATATTATTTCCCTGGGAAAGGTAACTGCTTTCAGAGTCCAATGGCAAATTAGCCTTAGGCACTGCTAGCCTGCAGGGCTTCTTCCCTTCCCAGGACCCTAGAGGCTGCTCAGGTGTCCTGTCACCAGCGGCACTGAATGGGGTTTAGAGCAATACAGACATCTTTATTTCACTGAAAACTCACTGACAGTGGTAATTATTCAAAAACATACAAAATATTCTCCTCTTAGAGAATATCCCTGTGGGATATACACTTTTTGGCAGGGGAGTATCCACTGCGTGCTCTGTGGGTCTCTACATTCAAATGAGGAGGCTGCTGAGGAAGGAGCTGCAGGATGGGGAACACTGGTAGTATTTGGTTTACATGACAGAGTAATTATTTCTTAACAGTAGAGTCTGAACCCATACTGATTCTTTCTAGAGAAATAGAGCTCGATAATTTAGGTACCGTGGAGGAATGTCTAGCAATTCCTGTATGATTAAAAGTCATCAGGCCAAGCATTTGGTCTTCTCATGCACTGAAATCAGAGGCTGTAGATGAGCAGGATTCTTGTACATGCATCACTATCTCAAAAATCATTATGAGATTAATTAAAGCAGGCCCACTCACAACTTGAAAAGCAATTTGGGGAGGGGGAAATCTTGGTTTTGCAATTACCATAAAGCAATATATTTTGACTTCTGTGAGGATCTGTAAGAAAGTGCTTACTTTTTCCAACAATGCCAGCCTGCTCTTGGCTTTTTGAGATAAGTATGAAATGTAGCAGTAAAACAAAATGCTCCTGTTGGAACTGCTTTCAGGGTAAGCATTCGGTATTCAAAATTTTTGCATTTACCATAACAAGTCATTCACTTATTCATTCATTTATGAAAGGGCTTTGCTGTTCTGTATTTATTACAACCTCCCTTGGCTCACTTGCAGTTTTACGAAGGGCTCTTGTGAGAGGTTTCAATGATAACAAATACCAGAAGCGGCAAGAGAGACACTCCTTGTATTTTCCTCGCTGCAGATGAAAGCCTTCGGTAATAGCTAAGGACAGAAAAAGGTAAAATCTTTATTCACATTGGAGAAAACACTTAAAAATGTTTTCACATCCTCAGCAAAAGACAATAGAGTTGTCTTTAAATTCCATTTTGTTTTATAAGTAAACAGAAGAGAGTATTTATTGAGTTTACAGTATTGACACCTAATTTGTCTTGGTTTTTTCTCTATACTCAGCTGCAACAATGTTGAGCTTTCTTAGTTGAAAAGAATATAGAGTCTTGTAGCCCAGATTTCTATCAGGTGTTTTTTATATGTGGCTTTGGCTGGCTGCCTACAGTCCCTAATTCTCAAAGTGAATTTCCCTTAAACATAGACACTAATATAGCCTGCAGCATTATGGAAATATCTCTCCTCTTTTGCATATTAAGGGAGTTGTAGAGCCAGTGTTACTCCTATGGGCTTTTTGCTTGTTGTTTTGTAAAGACTATCTTTTTTGGACAATTCTTGAGGTCTACTCCCGCCTTAATTGTGTTGTGAAGCCAAGAGAAATGTTATACCTGACAGGTTGTCAGACAAGTTAATGAGGTTGTTTGGATTGAAGTTGTAACAGGTGTTGATGGCCTGTCAGGCAGCATCGCTGGAACTGAAAGGGGCTCACGCAGGCCATGTCCTTGGAGCGGAGCATTCTCCTGAAATTCATCACTGTGTTCTCCTCCAGAGGTTACTCTCCAGTCATAACAGGTAGTGATGTTCAGAGAGGCAGGACTGCAAGTGCAAAGCTGCGTTTCCAACTTTTATCAATTAGCTGTGTGTATGTCAGGGCTGCGTTGCCCTTACTACAAATAAGCTACTGTGTAGCAAGTGGCAAAGAGCCTTAAGATAATTACCATTGAGTTCATGGTGTCTGGCATTGGTTTTATGTTTGGCGCGTGGAATAAAGCCCTGAATGAATCGGTGATCAATACTATCCTCTCTGATTTTATTAGATGTATCAAACAAGTGTCAGAGCACTTGGATTTGCTTGGATTTGATGATCCAGTGGGTCTTTTCCAACCTAGTTATTCTGTGATTAACTGGAGGTTTGTTTGTGGCCTACATGTCACTAGTTCTATGAAGAGAATTGAATTCTTCCATGCTCATCAGGTCTTTTCTTTCCCAATTTTTACGGCTGTCATTAAAGTGAATGGAATTGAAATTAAACAGGGCTTAGGGTGGAGGACTGGCATATCTGCTTTCTCTAATATGTTTTTTTTTGTTATTCTGGAATATTTTTAACCACAGGTGAACTTCAAAAATAGTTTATTCATTTAATTATAGTTTGAAGGGGTTCACATTGATGGCTTCCATATTGTTTAATGGGGAATATTGCATCAGCTCAAGCTGACTAAAAATTTGCTGGAGGTTCATCTGAAAAGTCCATGAACCTTGGCTATTTTGTCAACAAACTTGCCTTGGTTTCCAACCCTGCTGCACCATTTGACACCAGCAGACTCTTGTATGTGTTTGAATCTGATAAAATAAGTTTCACCTCTGTGCCCTGGTGTATTAACTGTATTAATTAACTTATTCTATAAAGAAAGATGCTTGTCAGTAATAGTCCAGGAGAGAATATTCATCAAGGGAAAAAATTATAAATTTAATGCGTGAATGTTTTGAAGGTTTAAATGCTTAGAAATATTTGCACAAAAAAACCTATGCAAGTCCTACCCTGCAGAAAGTTGTTATTACATTATTCAAATTACAAATTTACTGTTAAATGTATTTAAGAAAGAGAGATCCCAGGGAATGCAGAGATGAAGCAAAGTCTTGTAGAGGTGCCGTCAGGGGCTGAGGCTTGTAACAGGGAGGTCCTTTTATTTTGTAGTCCTCAATTGTCTGGGAAGCATTTTCTCCATAAGCTGGCATGGAGGCTAGTGCAATTGCTGGACTTAAAAATGGAGAGTGAGCAGTTTAAATTGTATATTTTGGTGAATGTATTGGACAAAATAATATTCATAGAATTGTAGAGTCATAAAATCACCAGGTTGGAAGAAACCTATTGGATCATCGAGTCCAACCATTCTACCAGTCTCTAAACCATGCCCCTCAGTACCATACTTCTCCATTCAAATACAAATAGTATTTATGAATTAATTACTTTCTTGTGTATTAATTTGAAGAATTTTGCAGAGGTGCATACCTATCATATTTCAGGTGATGTGAAGGCCACTGAAGTGCTTGTCCGGGAAGATACTTCAGCAAAGAACAAAGCTCATGGAAACTTTTCTTGTTCAATACCAGAAATCAAGAAATAAAGTCCCTACTAAGTATATGTCCCCTTGAGTAATATTAAGTCTTCCTCTTATCCTCCTTTTTCCCCTCTATCATAACAATTTCAGCCTCAAGCCTCGCAGGTTGTGTGATTGTGTTTGATAGGAATGGTTGGACTTGATGATCCAGCGGGTCTCTTCCAATCTGGTTCTATGATTCTATGATTTCTCTCTATTCTTGAGGTTCGCATCACTTGGAAGAGGTACCAGGCAGCACCAAAAAAAGGAGTAATGACAGCAAGTGCTGCAGCTTCAACCGTGCAGGAACACGGCTGCTTTGTAATTCAGGTACATAAAACATTCATTTTTCTTACAGAAAGATCAAGTTAGCTATTTTTGGTTTGTGATCTTTGATTTGGAATAGAGCCTCGGTGTCTTATTCTCTTTGGTAGAGAATGATTCAGTGTCTTTTTATTTATTGCTCTGTGGAATAGGAAACCTCCCTTCAACCTGCAGCCAAAAGACTGAACGCGGGTGAGTCTCTGACACTGGAAATGAGGGAGGGAGGTCCATGTGTTTGACCAGTTGCATCAGCATCTTTCCCAAGCTGAAATCTGGGCTTCTTTCTCCTGCGCTGAGAGTAGTCAGCCTGTTTCTATGGTGATCTCAAAGACACTGATGGATTTACTGTGGTTGTATAACATGTTCTAGGCAAAAAGCAACTTTACTAGAATCCTTTGAGCACTGTCAGTGTTTTTTAGTGTAACTGGAGCATTGACAGTCAATGGATTTGGTCTGCTTAAATGTGAGTGGATATTTGAACAGGGAGGAAGGTGAGGTCCTTTCATTAGGCATACAATTAATCTGATGAGCACTGCCTCTGGGCTTAGCAACCATAACTCGTCCTGCTGGACACTTTGCTGCAGATCTACATGGAGATGTTCTGGAGAGCATGGCTCGTGCATATTTTCTCTGATGGGTATAAGCCACATAATCTCTGGGTATTTCGCTTGGCTATTTTGTTCTTTGTATGCTGGATCCACAGTCACACCCTAATCACTCTGGTTACAGCCCAGTATTCTCCCATCTTTATCAGACGATTATTTCCTTCCCTTCTGTTTCCTTCCCTTTCCTTGTAATGTGATTGTAGTTTGCACAGTATTTGGGGCAGGTACTTTTTTTAACCACGCTCTTCTCCTTCCACCACCCTGCCTGCACATACACACCATCTGCCATTCCTGGGTTTATTTTGTTTCATGAAAATGTCATCTCTCATTTTAAGCAGACAAAACTCTCTGATTCAGAAGGATATCGCTCTGAATTAAATGCCAGGGAGGGGAGGCATGCTGTGTGGCTGTGGGGATCCAGCAGCATCCTGCCAGGTAGCAATCAATGCTACTGAAGGGGACATGTTGCAAAGGCTCCTTGTCTCCTGTTAGTAATTCCTTGTTTCCCTGGTACTTGAGGTGACAGCAGAAAGGCTCAAAATTCAAACCATCAATACTGGTTCCCATAGAATCATAGAACAACCAGGTTGGAAGAGACCCACTAGATCATTGAGTCCAGCCATTCCTATCAAAGTGATCCATGATCCAAACTGTAGGCTAAGTGCTTAAATCTTTGGCTGTATTTGAGGCCTTTCACCTCCAAAATGATTGCTTGCTCTGCACATTGCCCTTAGAAGGTTTGGCTGCATATGTGAAATAAAGAGCTGGTTTTATATTATAAATATGAATTAATCACTAGTCATCATGGCATATACTTGACACACTAACTGATTGGTATGCACGCAGCTATTTGTAGCTGTACTTAGAACTTCTTTATGTGGGTCTACCCCATCAAACTATTAATGGGGGTTCCTAGCTTGACTGATCCTTCTTTTGAAAGGAGAATTTTTAGCAAGGTCTGAGAGAACATACAGGTAAAGCAGAATGGATCTGCCTATGGGTAGGAATGAAATTCATGTGATTATGAGGCTGAACCATCTTTATGGGTAAGCATTGAGCTGTGATAGTGACTGGGGAACTGTTAAAAAAAAAAAAAAAGGCAAGTCATGCTGGCATCCCCACAGCATGAAAGAGAACCTCCTCCTCCACTGCTGGAAACCACGGCAGTAGTGAAGTGGTAGGAACATACTATTAGCAGAGAGAAATGCTAATTTTCCATGGAAAGCAGTAGAAAAGGAAGCAAGTTGCAAAATAATCTATGTACACTTGTGGCATCTTAGTGCCTGTTGTGTTTGTTTTAGAGAAGGGAAACCAGGTGCAGCACCCTCGAATGACATGCTTGGTGTTGTGCAGTACTGAGAGCAGAAAGCTGAGGGCTTGAATCTGTGCCTGCTGCCCTACCGTTTCTTCTCATTATTTTAGTGGGTTTTGATTGATTTTTATTTTTTTTAACATCTGTATTTTTTTCTCCTGCAGTGCATGCTTTAGCCTGTGGTGGTTTTTTGGTTTTTGTGTGTGAATGATGCACAGACATCCACAAATAATGAAATTACTGTGTTTCACAAGTAACTAGATCATATATTGAAATTGGGACATGTCGTAGGTTTTAGGGAAATCAGAAAATTGTCAGCTGCTTGTTTTATCATAAAGCAGAAAATATTTTTTTGTCAAATGGAGGTCCTGTCTAATCTGGGAAATGGATTTCTTGGGTGTACTCAAACTGGGTGCATTTTGTCTGTAAAGGTAAAATCTCCAGGTATCTAGTCTAAGAGCACTTTGCCAGCATAGAGAAACAGGTACCAGCTAGGCATGTTCCTTCCTTGTGAACACTGCTGTCTCCGTCTCTAAAGGTTTGTACTCGTGTTCAGGCAGTGAAAAATTCATCCCTCTTAACTTGCATTCTGCAGTGGAAAATGTACCTTCCCTGTGCAGACCAGATCTTAGCTTGACTTAGAAACTACCTTTTGGAACAGCTTTCCCCAGCTTCTCCTCAAAGAATCGTAGAATAACCAGGTTGGAAGAGGACCTGNTCTTCTCAGGGAGTTGTAGAGAGCAATGAGGTCTCCCCTCAGCCTCCTCCAGGCTAAATGCTTCAGCTACTCCTCTAAGAGCTTCCAGATTTTCTACTAACGTTAATCATTGAAGAAACAGCTATTTCTTTTTACATACTGATGTTGAACTTTAAATTGGTTGTAGGTAATTATTTATACAATGGGGTTTTTTTATTGCGTACTTGAACAAAGAGAAGAACAGTGATACAGAGAAAATGTTTGTGTTTCATTGACGATGTGTTCTTGTTGCTACATTGGAGCATAAAAATAATGGTACTGTATATCCAACACTGTAAACAACTTTCACAGCTTGTTAAGAAGCTTGAGAGTTTAATGCTTGACAGAAGCTGTTGGGTTTATAGCAGATGAAATAATTCCTGCTACAGGACATACTTGAAATGCTCATTTTCACAATATGGTAGTTCTGAGCCAGTAAGTTGCAGTCCATCTTATTATTTGATGTTATTACATTCATGCTGACCATTCACTGCTGACACTGCTAATTTGGTTGGACTTGATGATCTGGTGGGTCTCTTCCAACCTGGTTGTTCTATGATTCTATGAACACAAGCCTTTGTCACTAGCAGATCTCCTCATCGTTGATCTTGGTTTTTGTGTGACAGTGTTGTCTGTCAGACTGATAAGTTCTATGTTCACACAATAAGCAATCAGTACATTGACCAAACTGGGTTTTTTCCTCAAACGGAGAAGTTGAATATCAATTAAATATACAAAAGCTTAATTTCAGCAGTGCAGATTACATAAGGGCGAACACAAAGTAAGTTATAAGTAGTCACTTAAAAATAAGCACAGTGATTATGCCAGAGCCCTTAAGTCAGGAGAATAATACCAGGTAACAGTTGCAGTGATCAGTGAAAAGTCCTTTGTTGTGATGTGCATTAAGAAATCTCAGCTGACCACATTCTGAAGTGGCATTTGCTTTTATTCTTATTGTTAATAACCCATCTAATCAGCTGCCAAAGGGACTTATTACCATTTTCTGAGTAGGTGTGTTCAGATCTTATTGCACTGTAGTCTTCTGACACTGCTGCTGGCTTTTCTTGGTGCTGGATTATCTGGATAATTTTAATTGTTTCCCTCCTATTTAGGTTGTTCAGATATTTAATAGAGTTGGTGCAGGACCGGTGTTCAGGCCTCTTTCTATTTTTCCTCCAATTACATTGATTTCTTTATTTTATCGCTCACTTCAGACTGATTATTTTATCTCCTGCTATTATCGCAGAACAGCTTTATCTGTGTCTGATTGAATCTCGTTATTGATCTAACTCAAAATAATAATTTTTATATTCTCATCTAAATTTGTGGTATAGTCTTCTATTGAATTTAGGAATGTTAGTCCTAATTGCTATTTCAAGGTTGCATTGAAAACGTTTCTTTCCACTTGTATTCTTTTCCTTTAGTGTGTTTAGTGCAGGGTAGATTTCATTGCTGCAGCTCTCTGCTGCTTTTCCCCATGCCCTGAGATGTGGTGTCCCCAGTATTCAGGGAGAATCATAGAATCATAGAACAACCAGGTTGGAAGAGACCCACCAGATCGAGTCCAACCATTTCTATCAAACACTAACCCATGTCCCTCAGCACCTTGTCTACCTGCACCTTAAACCCCTCCAGGGAAGGTGGGTGCAGCCTGTCCTGGGAAATGTTTCCTGCAGGTTCATATTTTCAGGTCAAACTTCTGTACCAACAAGGAGCATTAACAACAAGTTTTTCTTGTACCTGAATCCCTATTTGCCCACCATTTGTACAAACCTTAACGCCTTTCAAGTCCCAACTTCTCATTCAGTTCAGTTGAAATCAGATGATAGATTTTAAAATAATCGGGCAATGAATGCCAGCCCAGGCGCCATATGCCATAATCACACAGGCTTTTCTTCCAAGCCGAGCTAAAATAACTACTGAAGGGTAATGAGACATAATTAAAAATCTCAGCGAGATTTATCTGCATTGTTTCACTGTGAATGTAGTTACTGATAATGCTTGGCTGTTTCTAACTCAGGGAGTGTCACCAGGAACCTTCCTGTAGCTGTGTACAGCTAAACTGTGAATTTACTGAGAGTTGTGACCAGCCTGAGATCTTATTGTTCAATATAATCCACTGTCAAGGTAATTTGGCTTTTTTTTGCAAATAATTAGCATAATAAATTGCCTAATATGCATCTTTTATTGTGAACTAATTCATCCTTTGAAGGGAAAAAAAGCAATTGCTGGTGTCAAATCCTAAATTAAAGTAACCTTGGGAATATATTTGGCAAGATAATGCTGATGAAAGTGAGAATCTGAACTCCAAGTAAAACAGAAATCACGAGCTTTGCAGCAGCATTTACGATAAATAAACATAGTGCTTATAAACTGCCTTGTTACACTGTTGAAGTAACAAACAGGTTTGGGTTTTCAATACTAGAGTCTCTTAGCACCTGTTGAGCTGCTTTTCTTGTAAATCCTTTTCCTGTCATGCTGATCATGATCTTAAAAGAGGTGAGCAGTGATGCTGTGTCTTTGCACACAGCCTGCGTTTGGCAGGGCAGTTCTTTATCAAATACACCCCCATCTATTAAAAATAAGCAGCAGTGGTAAGATTGAACCAGTTTTGACTGCCCTCAGGACTGGCAGTGCATCAATTAATTAATTATTAAGAAGCCTTTCCTGCTTGGTTAATCTTACCTCCCCTTTGAAGAGCTCACCTGAGCAGCACTAACTAATGGAATATGTAATAATTCAGTTATCTCCCATCTATCTCCTCAGCTGCTTTGCAGCATCTGTTGCTATGTTTGCTCGGTATTTGAAAATAGAAGATTACATTACAGGTGGTTGAGGTGCCTCATGAAAGAAATAATCGTGTGCAAAGTGATTAGAACTTGTAAACAGAAGTTTCTTCTGAAGTGCTCCCCATCCTGCATTCCTTCTCAAAGAGGGAATAAATGTGTGCAGAAAGGATAATTTAGCTCTTCAATTGAATGCTCCTACCTGGGGGGCTGCCCAGAATTCCGCACCTAGAGACAGTCTCTTCTAGAAGAGAAAAAAAAAAATATTTTGATGCATGAGAGTAAACTGGAAACATTTTTCCATTCATTCTTATTTTTAAAAATTCTGCAGGAAATCTTGCTTTTTGCTTAACTTCAAAGCAATAATTCCTGCCATATCACAACCATCTCATTACTGCAGTAGATACCCAGGAGCCGCAGGAACTACAGGTGCTTTAGGTTCAAGTCGTGCCACTGTTTCAAGTATAAAAAGGTAAAAACTTCCTGCTGTGTGTCCTTTTAAAATATATATCAAAACGCAAGTCATATGCCCAGGACAATTAGCTGTTTCTCATCCTGCTGGGTCTAATAATTATATAAAGAATCACCTCACAGAGCCAGCTGCCTCAGGTACTTTTAGCAATGCGTGCATTCTTCTCCATATCTGGGGGCTATGAAATAATAAACCTTTTCATTCTTCTCGTCTTCCCAGAGGAAAAAAAAAATTCTTGATGAATAGCTTTTGGGGTTTTTTTGGAACACAAATTTATTTAAACACATTACCTGAATGGATAAATCCTTTGTTTAAAATAAAAGAAAAAAAAAGCCAACTTTTTCTTGTAATACTCCCTTTAAAATAATCCCCCCAAAGCAATAGAAAGGGTCCAGATGAGAATGTTACCTTGTTCACTGGTACATCCAACATTAGGAGGATTTGGATGGATGGGGCAGGGAGTTGCTGCTTTGCTTCTCTTCTGACCTGATTGTTTACTAGTTGAGTAAAGCTAAACAGTTTTTAGGAGGCTCTTAGCTGATATCTGATGGTTAGTCTACAACATCCCTACTCTTTCAGCCACTTAAGTGACTCCTCTGACTTTATATTTCAGAGGAGAAAAGATTATTCTTCTCATCCCTTTCCAACTGAAGAATCACCTGGCTGTTACACCTCTATATCCAAACTGAGAAGGTGGGAAAGAAAAGAAAAAGCAGCTGTGCACAAGATCTGTTTGCCGGTTATACCCGTTAATAAAACGACCTCCACCTTCCCTGGAGGGGTTTAAGGGACGGGTGGACGAGGTGCTGAGGGACATGGGTTAGTGATTGATAGGAACGGTTGGACTCGATGATCCAGTGGGTCTCTTCCAACCTGGTTGTTCTATGATTCTATGACCTCGCCACAGATTGATGAAAACCCATGTAGAGATTTTATTTGTACGTATAATTTTTCAAGGCATCTGTTCATCCAGCCTGTCTAGCTTCCATCTCCTTTGGGTCACCTCGGCTGATTATTCTGGCTGGGCAGGCTTTGATTTTCCCCTGCATGTTTGTCAGTGAATCTGAAGGCTTTCAGCACAGGCAGTTTGTTTAACAAGGCACTTGAAGGCTGATGTCTTCCTTAAACCTGCCTGGGTGGCTCTTTCTCTGCTCCTTTTTGTGTAAATCTTACAGGCAGGCACTTCAAGATTGTGAAGCAAATTAGTTCTTCATCTGCTTTTACAAACTCTATTCAATAACAAGGTTAATTTTTTTGTTGGTTTGGTTTGTTCTCTGAGTTCCAGATTTTTCCCTGAGTTATTGTTCTTTGTTTCTGGTTGCCTGCAAGACTTGTCCTTGTAAATATATAAAACTTTATATTCATTACATATACACTATGTGCATATCTGTGCACTATGTATACGCACATGCTAGTCAGCAACCTAGCAGACTATGAGGATTAGAGTGTGTAACGTAACTACTCTGGTCCCAGATTTTAGAGGTAATACAAACAAATTAAACTGATGCTAAAGGAAAATTTAATTTAAAAAAGGAAGAAACCACTGTAATCGTCTAAACTATTTCATTCACCCTGTTTCCTTTTCCTGCAATCAAATTTCTGTTGACAGACTACCCTGTACATAAAAAGTAATTTTGTCAGTTAAGTAGAGGTCACTCACCTGTTAATTGTAGTTGGTTGTGAGAAAAATTTGGTATATCCACTTCTGTAAGAAGCTTTAACTCATTCCTTTTTTTAGAAAAAGTGGCTTCCTCCCCCACAGTATGTCAAGTATTTAAGCGCTGATAAAAGCAAACTCTTCCTTTCAAAAAAATCTGCTCTTCACTATACAGTATGTGACCTTCTAATTAATTATGCCATCCTTATACTGAGTAACTATTCCCCAAATTTCAGTGAGGAGCTGATATGAATGTGTGATGAGCCTGACTCTATTACTCATGCTGCACACAAAGGTTCTTTCCTGTCTTGCTAGGAAAAGAGCATGAATCCAGGCAGGAGTGTGTCCTGTTGGGAGGAATGAAACTGGGAGATGGAATAAAAACATGGGATGTTATGACTGCTGTGAACTGCTCACTCTTAATACCTTTCCCTCTGCACGTACGCAGTCTGCTGGGAAGCAGAGCTTAAATCCAGCAGGTTAAAACCTGTCAGGTCGAAAATATAGTAATTTGCTGACCATCCAACTTCTCTGTCCCAGGATGGGAGCCTTTTGATTCTGCAGCAGTGGCTGAAATCTTCCTTTATTTCTTTGTAAGTGGGGGGGAGCGCTTTGTAATAGGGGTCTTAATTTATCAGATTCATGGAGAATGGTGAGATACTTTTATAATTTGTGTCTTGGCAATGGAATGGGATCTTTCCCCACCACCAGAGGTGACCAAGGTGGCTGTGCTACTATTGACCTGAGGGGAGACCTCATTG
>WAAB01021694.1:0-28053 GCA_013389865.1 Piaya cayana | reverse complement strand
AAGAAAATAAGAAAAAAAGATGCATATGAGGACAGGTTTTGGCCAAATCTAATCCTTTGCTTTCATTCCCTCTTACAGAAAGCTTATGCCTTGATTTATTTCTGCCAAGCACTTTTTTTTTTTTAAATTGCAGTGTGTGTACTTGCAATGTTTATTTCCAAACTCATCCATCATTCACCAGCAAATAAATAAAAAGTGGAAAAGTGGTGATAGCTAAAAAGACTCTTTATGCAATATGTACACGCATCACCATGCTTTATTAGTTTCTTCTGTTAAAATCTGCTAAAAAATGATTATGTATGAACCACGAGAAAATAAAATAGCAAAACTTAACTTTTCGTATTCTTTGGCAGTAACTCACCAAGCAGAATTACTTGCTTAAAACTGAACTTCACACTTGTGTCCCCCCCCTTCATATAAGGGTGCAAATGGACTTAAGTATTTGCAGAGCTAGGTATAAAAACAGAATCTAAGAGATTATTTTTGAAGAGAAGAGTAGAACACAGAACGAAGCATTTCATTACAAATGGACTATTTGCCAAACAAGCAGTCAAGTTCATCAAGCAACAATTCCCATAATTATCTTGCTAATTTCCCATGATGCTTATAGCAGAAATTCTAATTAGACTATTTTTTTGGAGAATAAAGTTGCTCTCGTCTTTTTTTATAGATTTGACTGAAATTTTCAGATCATACATTCCTTAAGAAAGAAATTCTGGTTCCTGAACCATAATTAGAAGCTTGTATTGATAAAACAGCTGATAACAATGCTGCGTGTAGCAGATGAGCCTAAACCAGCAAGCTTTATTTAGAAACTGCCTTTGGATGCCAATCCTGTGGATTAGCCGTTTAACCCCTACCACCTCCCTCACTTGCTCACTTGTTAGGAACGCAGCTTTCTTTTTCTCCCTCCTCTCTTCTGCATGGCTTTTCACAAGTGTGTGAATTCCAGCTTGGAAGCTGCACACGTGGCCAGTGCCAGGGCCCATCTAGGCAAGAGTCTCACTGTTCTCTTTCATCTTTCCCAATGCTGTTTCTGTAAGGGTTCATGGACTTGCAGGTATCCTGTCCTTCCGTGGGCTCTATAGCAGGGGCTAGAAATGAGTTTTCCTATTAGGAATATCCACATGAACATTCCAGTTCCAACTCCAAAGGCTGCCTTCAGACAGTAAATATATATACACACACAAATTTAGATTCCTATGTTCTCAGATGACCTCAATACAGAACAGTATAGAATCAGCCACTAAGAAGTAAAGCTCTTCAAAAATATCTCTTCTGTTAGACTACTTTCTGCAAGACATGGATTGGAAATCTGGAAAATCCATCTCTGATCTTTTTTCCATGTGTTCCTTTAATCAGGTAGCATTATTTCTAAAGAAAAGAAAAGAAAATACCACTTCCTATAACATAAACTATAAGCAGTAGAAACAAATAAGTGTATTTGTTCATTAACAGCAGTCTTGCTTTATTGCCTAAGACTGCATACAAGCCCTTTATCTGGCATACACTGCACAATTATATTCCATCTGAGAAGAGAAAAATGCTTTCTCCATTTGTAAAATCTCATGTTGCTATCATGTAACTTCCGATTTCAGAGTAGCAATTTTATGCCTTATCAACTTGTAATTTTGATCCTGAAATAATGTAAACCAATCTTTTTCCCCATATTTCCCTCCCAGCACACACAACAGTTCGATGAGCTTGAAGCTCCACACCCATCTTTCAATTTTTTGGAATTAAAAATGACTCACGGCACCTCTTACCCAACTGATATAATGACAACTGCAGGTTGTATGACAAGCCACAGATACCCCAGTAGCCACAGAAGTGTGTTATTTTTAAGAGGCAGAGGAATGCCTGATTGCACTGTTTGACTGTAAACCTATTGTGGAACTTGTCAAGCCAAGTTTATAACTCCATCCCCTCCAAAAGCACCGATCTCCAGAGAATCACTGCAACAACTCGTAGAAAGGTTCATAAGATACAGCAATGCCCCAGGTAGCATTCTTTCACCTTGGCACAGCTTTACGAGACACCAAAATTAGCATGCTAGTTCTGTTGGTGCTTGGCTTCTTCCTATTCCATATGGATCAAGGAGGACGGGCAGAGAGCGGTAGGGTTGCCTCTGCTGCTTGTTCCATATGGCCCAGCTGGACCAAGTTGGCTCTGAAGTTGGCTGTTTTATAGAAGTCACTTGCCAGAATTTCCCTTTTCAGAAGCATAACGTGTATTAGAACTAGCATATAACTGCCATTGTGGTCTCCAAGCAAACTACCAAATTCTTCAGCTCTTAATGGGGACTCGTTCTTTCTAACTAATTATCAGGGTTTTTTTCTCTCCAGTCTTGTTCTTCTCTGAAGCTAATTATAAAACTTCCATGGTTTGTATGAACTACAAAATTGCTTCCCAAACTTCTGTGACTGATAATAGAGCCAGGGTACTTTAAGGAGGATCGAGAAACAGATCAGGTAACCACAACAGCCTCAAATGCTGAAGAACTTCACGGTACCATGAGAGAGCGTCCCTGGGATTCAGCAGAAATGCCTCCTAAATCATTCAGGTAAGTCCAAGACCAGGATATCCTGTTCTCCTGCATTTATTTATTTATTTTTCTCTCAAGGTTTGCAAAAGCACAAAAAAAAGAAAAGAAAAAAATCTACTTTTCCTAAAACTGTTTATGAAGTCACAACAACAAACAAGATGAACTTACAGTCATTTAAGCCATTTCAAGTTCAAATAAATTTAAATTCCAGGAGGCATTACAACAAATCCCACCAAATATGAATGCTTAGTTTGACTAATTCTGCGTACTGTGAGGCAGACTGAATCATTTGCTAACACAAATTAAATTAACTATATAATCAGTTTACTCCAATGGTAGTAAAACAGATTAGAACCTTAAAATGTGGGCCACTGGCCTACAGAAAAGCTAGCATTTAGCTAAGTGAAAATACATTAAAGATGTCACTGAAAAAAATTAAAAGTTACAAGTAAAGCAAAAGCCAATCCCTTTAATTATTGAAGTGATGAGACTTTTAAGAACTTCCTTCAGACCGACCCAAGTCTACCAGCAGATGTACACGCAAATAAACTGACACGGGGAATGAAAAAGCCTACAAATAAGCCACTTGCCAACACTTTTCTCCTGCTTCTTTGACACACACATTTCTTTGTAAAGCAGCTTAATCTTGAATTTAAAACACGAACAAAACATTCTTTTTCTTACCTGAGCCTCTCTCCTCAGCACCACTCCTGCTGTAATCCTCTCTCCAGCTAAACTGGCTTTGGTTGCATCACAAACAAGGCACTACCCATGCAGAAGTTACCTCTGTAAAAGCAGCTAATCTTACTACCACGGGCAGGGAAAGAAATAAAAAGGTGTGTGCTTCTCCATTATGTGATTAAGTTACCCACTGTTCTGTAAAATCCTAATGGAGTTAAGCGACTCTGCTTCATGATAAGACAAATGAGGTAGGGTCAGTCTTCAGGTCAGGAAGAACTGCCAATTTACCTTTTCAATACGAGTCTTGCTCTTTGTTTCTCTTAGGGTTTAAAGTGAGATAAAAATCATGGGTCAATGCTCTCACTGTAATAGTTCCAAGACTTATGGGAGACACTGACACCACAGAAGCGGAGGAATAAGAAACTAACTGATGAAGACAGACAATTTAGTTCCATCGGTTATCTGAATTTCATTCTTTCAAGAGTAGGCAAATGCATCTTTTCTTCAAGTATTTCATTAAGCTGCTGGGCTCAGGCAGACAGAAATGCTACTATTTCGAGTAACAAACATTAAGGAAGACATTTTCTCTCTTCTTGTAGTATTTTTCATGTATGTTAATTTTCTTTCCATTATTAACCTTCCCTCCTCTGACTGTCTTTTTCATAAGGAGCAATCTTTCAGGCAGGACAAGTTTTAAAAAGCATTCCAACACTTTGGCAAGCTTTTTCGTACGACTTCCAGCATGTCAAGACTGTTTTTGAGATGTTTATTTAAATTCATGTCACCAATGAAAGAACGGCAGTTCCTTAACTTACCCTTACCACTAGCCTTGTCACGCTACCAAACAATAAAACTCTATGCTGCATTTCGTTTCCTTGAAAGGAAATTTATTAAATGCACAGAAATCTCATTGTTCTGATTCATTTATAATTTATAAAGAGCTGTACAAGTCTTTTACCTGGCAATCAAATTCTCTGCGTGAAGGAGTGGCTTGGACATACATTACATAAAACAACCCTTCAGCCATTCCAATTCTACTCTTTAGGAAGAAAAGAGGAGCAGATCTATCACCCTGCCTTAAAAAGCTCTCTCCTCAGCAACCAGAGAAGAGCTCTGGTCCCTCTTTTACAAAGGTCCCTCTTTTAGCAAAAGTCTGGGGACAGAATCACTGCTCATTATGGGGTATAAGTTTTAGGTATAAGCTCCCTGGGTGGAGCTCAAAACTGGAAAGACAAGGGGAATACACAATAGATACACAAAAAACCTGACAATGAAAATCATCAGCAAGCTTAGAGTAAGAAGTTCAAAGAAAAAAAAAATTAGCCTAGAGGGAATAAACTGCACAAGGAAAACGTAGGTTTACTTTGCTATCAGAAACCAATGTTATTTTTCAATGCGACAACTTCTGTACTTGCAACGCGAGCCTGAAATCATCTTCATCAGTGAGTTTATGGGGTACCATATGAATCATAGTTAAACCTGTTTATTAAGGAACACAAACCCAGCAGGAACTATTTCAGATCACCACACGGGCTGGAAACACACAACGTAGGCTCATTTATACCCCCATGTTTGCAGAGCCACTGCCACACACAGAGCAGAGTTTAGTAAACCAAACAGATGTCTGGTCATGTACATTTGAACATATGTTTCCCTGCAGACAAAGAACGACCTCTGGTAATTACTTGGTAGCTAAAATAACCTACTACTTCAGCCAATAAATAAATTCTGCTTCTCCATCAGCACCACTACTGGTTAAGTTACCATTAGAATGACTCTGAATTTATATTGGAAACTTAAAAAATTATCCATGTTACAATACCCGGTTTTAATTTTTTTTATGCTGGAATACAAATCACTCACTTAAGAGGGCTTTTCTTACTTACTGTCGAAATTCAGATCTTTCTGAATTTAATTAGTTCGTTGTTAAACTAATAAACGTGTTCCATATGGAATGTATCAATCTCCAAAAAAATATTGCAGAAATCTTACAAAATATTTTCCCTGATATGCAAGAGATTTATGGGAAATTAATCAGGAGAACTAGGAAATCTTTTCATAATGCTCTTTACAAAGACCGTAATATGACTGTGAGGACAGAACTTCAACGGTTTTGGCCACAGATTTACTTTGCCAACACCTTGTGGTCATTACAATTGAAAAAAATATTTGCCATGTTCTAAAATCATTTAACCTAGAAAACCTGAGGGGCTAGATTAAACAAATCAATAAAATGATCCAATTTAAGGCTAGAAAAAACAACCTGAAATTCAGAATATCAACTAATGCCATGTTACCCAGTACAGAGTACCAAAATCCCCTTCACAACAGCATTCAGTCTTTCAAAACCTTCAAATTCTTTCTCAGCTTTCCCTTGCAATAAACACCAAATTTTTGCCTATGAAATACATGAAGGACATCTAGAGTTTCTTACTCTAAATAACTACATACGTGCATGTATATACATCCATCCATAAATATAAATGTATATATGAAGTGTACAACTGCAGTACCTCAATACATCTAGAGCATCCAATCTATTAAAACTGCCAGAAAAATGGAAAGTATTAACATCCCCATTAACAAAATAGAGACTTGAGCCAAAGAGAAAATTCAATTATTTGTTCATGCTCCCAAAAAAAAAAAAAGTTTCTGGCAGAACCAGGAATTCAGGCCAGCTCTTTTAAGTTCCAGTCCAGAATTAGCTGTTCTTGTCAAAAGTCTAGCAAAAGAAATCTTTCATTTTATACCAAGGTCATAGTACGTTCTCATTCTGCTTAAAATACTTGAATTATGTGAGTGCTGAACCAATCAATTATGAGGCAGATTCTCTTTTTTAAAATATATAATGATGTGGTAGGCATATTCAGGTGAAAAAAAATGGCATCTTTTTAAGAAGGAAGATGGGAGACACTTTGATGAAAACTCATCCATTGAAAATGCAGGACTAATCAGGCCTAAGAATATAAAAATCCTGAAAATGTTCTTTTGCAGAAGTCAGGTGAGAACTATAAATAAATATGGTCCAAATAATGAAGAGTAAAAGCTTTGGAAGAGACACTTGAATTTAATTTGTGTGGCTTTGATAAGGAATTTGTCAGCTGAGAATGTAATAATTTCTATCCCACTCTAAAGGCATTTGTTTGCAAACTGACAGATAAGAGTGGACTTCAGATATGAATATGGCTTTGGAAGTTTATTTTTTATTGGTATTTCTCATGAAAAAAATATTTTTATGTGCTGGGGAAAGACTGCCGATTTCAGCAGTTCAATCATAAAGATAATTAAAAGAAAATTAATCTGTTAAGTGTTTAAAAACTGGCTCAGACTGTTTGCATGTTTGTACTGTGAACTGAAGCATCACATAGTTTAAATCTGTGCAGACTCATCTATGAAACAAATTCAACAAATAAAAGCCTGAAAGCATTCCTTCCATTCAAAGAAACCTAAAAGCCATAATACCCAAGGAGGGGTAGACACTGGATGAAATGGCATGTTAAAGAAATTTTTTTTTGGTTTTTTGGGGGGTTTTTTGTTTGTTTTTTCCGTATCTGAAAGTCAGCAAGACAAAATCTGGTAGGCGAACAGGGCAAATGCATGAGGAAAATATAGATTTATCTTGTATATTTTGAAACGTCTAAGGGATGATAATAATTCTTGTTCTGGGATAAATAGCAATAGCTACGGATAACCCTTCCCTCGATGTTAGGATGTAAGAAATTATAAATTAATAGTCATTTAAATATGGCCTCTACAGGGTCACTGTTCTCTGGCAGATATAATGGGCGAATATCTTCTTGATGATATCAGCAATACCTCCTTGAGACAGGTGGTATTTCAGAAACTTATTACTGTCCTTTAGCTAATAATCACAGAGGCAAATTGAGTGACATTGTATGCCATGAAAGTCGTCATAAAAATATAAATCTCTCAGAATGAGATTTTGATTATGTTTTCATAAACTTTTATGTGCTATGCATCTATCCTTCAATCTATTGAGGTAAATAAACTCTTCTGAAAATTCAGTTAATCTCATTTTAAAATAATTAGGCTAGTGTCGTTTTGCTGGCAAGAGCCACTCACCATCCCTGTAGCAAAGGCTAACAAGGCAAATATTTCTCTAGCATGTATTTTCTTCTTTAGCATGAGCAACTTTGTCTTAGCATCTATCTCCCAATCAATTTTCTGCTCGTGTTACTACTAATTAGGCTTCAGATTTCTACATTTCTCTTTAAGGGTTATTAGAGCCAGTGTTCCTATCAGTTGTGATTGTATATCTAGACGTATACTGTTGACGTACAAGATGCATGCAGATGTATATCTGTACGGCCATGATGAGAATAATTTGATTGGATTCCTTTTTAAAATGCATGATTTTGATTTGGTTTGATTATTTAAAATCTTCAATCAAATTATCTGAATGGTTGAGCTTATTAGATTTTGGTAGACGGTACTGCAAGGATAAATTCAAAGGTCTATTAATACTTTCCATCCCTTATTTATAAAGATACAAACGTGGCCCGTGACAGCTCATACTCCCAGCTCTCCTATACTTGGGTTCACGATATATCAGCCTGGCATACCAGACTTTTATAAATATTAATGCCACTAGTTATGCTGTAAGACAGGCAATTTGCCTCTGTAGATGCCAAGGGGCAAATGGCTGCATTTACGCAGTTATCTGATGCGGGTACTTGATTACAAAAACCCTCAGTGAAGATTAAGGAACAACTTTATGTCAAGCATAAATGGGAACTCACTATTTTAGATTTTAGTTTCTTATTACCGCACTGCTGCAGAGCTCATCTGAATGTAACAGGTGGTGTTCAAGAAGCTGTGATGGAACTACCTACAGAACTCTGCCCAGACACTAGATCTTTGGAAAAACGCTGCTGTGGTTTTATTAAAAGCCTAGCAGCAGCTAACCATACCTTTCAGAAAGCACCTGGCACTTTCCTGAGAGTCCGTTTTTGACAGATCAAAGGAAATCGCTTTAAAGATCACAAAATCTTGATGGGTAGCAAGCACAAAGCTCAATTAAGCTACTTCTGCTTGTACATTCATCCATCCTCCCCAAAAAAACATCCTCGTAAACCCTCCAAGTTAGTAGTAACTTTTTAAAAAATCCTGCCTACAGCAGTTAAAGTTCAAACACCTCATGTGAATTGGAGGAAAGCGATGAATTCCATGATCAAGTACTTCCCACTGGAAAGAGCTTGTGCACAGTGTGAATTATATACATTTTTATGTCAGTTTGTTAAGTGTACAATGCTCTTGATTTAGTTTTGTATTTTCAAAAACTATAAACTGATGGATAAGAAGATTCTTCAGAAGTGAAGAGTTTCAATCCACCTTCCCAAAATGGAAATGGACTTGAAATTATTTTAACGATCAGTTGTTTAAAGTCATAATTTGAGAAGTGCAGTTTTAGAATTCTTTCCAAATGCAAGTACTAAGAATAACTTGGTCCTGATGTACTTTGACAGACAATTCACATCATTTACTCTTTCACAGTACTTTGATAAAGTAAAAATCTTTTATAAGATACTAACCTTCCTAAAAAAGGTTTTACAGAATATGCTGCCCGAGACCTCAGTAAACAAATAACAAGAACATGATTCATCAGCAAGTTCTTTTGAGCCTCCTAATCAATCAATATTTGGCAGCATCTCTCAGCTTTTTCTGTGCGAAGCCATGTACAGAACGCAAAAGTGTCAGTAGCTCTAATAAATCCTTCTATGTTAATGAGGTTGATTATTTCCCCTCTGTGCAGACGAGGAGGATATTGGCATATAGGTCATAATCTGTTATTAGCACATTCCCAATAACTGTTTTTATTTTCTGACTCATCCAAGAGAACTTGTCTATAAATCTCACGGGATTTACACAGACGTAATGAAATCAGTAACTTCCCCTTGCCAAATGTCTGCCTCTTTGAAGTGTATTCATACTAAGTCTGTTGAAATTAACTTGCTGTGAAGAAGCTGCTTACTCTACAGAGTGAAAATACCACAAGTATCTTCGGTCCTTCTTCATTCTGATTAGGTATTTGCACTTCCAGACAGAAGAGTACTGCAATCATCTGTTTACAAGGAAATGCAGCCATCTACTTACATGCCAGTTATTAGACCAAGACCTAGATAAATGGTTTTATAAACACATAAACTCACTGGGAAAGGCAAATTCTGCATGTAATGAGCAGTTTTGGTTTGTCAAAAAAAAAAAATTGAATGGAAAAGTTGTCTCTCCCATGTGTGTTATCAACAACTTTACTAATGCTCAATCCAGTATTATGCCTAGAATTCAGTGGAGAAAGATGGGTGACCCATAACCTCTGCTACAGTGAAATTGCTCTGACTTAGTTTCTTTACAAGCCGAGTAAGAAAAATATCCAAACAAATTGTATTTGCCCAGTCGAAACGTTTCAGCAGGTCTGAAAACAATAGAAACAGTAATTTGACCTTCCACCCCAACTCAAAATGACTGAATTACAGAAATTGATGCTACGATCCTGTGTCATAACTTACTCTAGACTATTCAAAGCAATAAATATTAGGCAGAAGTCTGAACTACATAACATTATAATACATGAGGATGGATAGTAAAAAACCCACAGGTTATAGGCTGAAACAAAATAAATGGAACTTGTGAACAGAACATTTTGATGTCAGACAGATAAGTGAGAGATGGCATCCAACAGGAAAATGATATTCTAGAGATATATGACTGCTATTTCATCATTTGGAAAAGGAAATAAGACGTTCTATATGTTAGAATGGAAATTAAAGTCCTGAATCTTTGGTCCAACAAGTATCATCATCTGTGCAAGCACTAATTACAGAAGTGTTCATACATGTATGTTTAAATTCCTTGCTCTAGCAAGCCAATTCAAGCACTCCAGCAAAGTGTCTCCTGAGCAGGAAATCACATTCACATAAAAGCCTGATTTGAGAATAAATTCACTGTTACAGGCACTATGTGCACAAACATGTACCCCAAGTATACAAAGGGCACATGTTTCAGTACATCCAGCTCTTAAGGAAGTCTGAAAGTCCACTCACAGTATAGATATAGTTCATAGTAATTACTGTATAGTCATCCATAGTTATCAACACCATTGCCTTATCATCTCCTGGAGTTTATCGGTGCCTGCCACTATCTTCCATAGCAGCCAAGCCTTTTCTTCCACCCGAGGAACTATCTCCTGAGTCATCTTACAGTCAGTGAGCTTCTGCCCAGCTGAAGTATCTCTCCTGACCAGTATCTCAATGTTCTGTGTCCAGAGATGAAGTTTCAATAGCACCTCTTGGGGGTCAAGCAGCTACAGCAACTTCTCAGACGATTATGGATTCATCTAGGTGAGCCAGAAACACAGTAAGATCACATTTTGAAAGGGAGAGCAGGAAGATTACGAGAAGCTCAGAGACTGCAAGATCCCTTTTTTCAGTACACAGATAAACTGCCAGGCTATAGCTAAAGCTCTAGACTAAGGACAGTGAAGACTAATAGCTCTATTTACATGGCTTCTCGGACAGATCTTAAGTCCCAAATGGGCATTATTTCTTTCTCTCTTTCCTCTGAGGTACAGACTAAAACAAATAGTTTCCAGATTTACATTTTTTCTCAAGGTTGTGTGCTTTGCTGTCGGCCAAAACGACAGCTTGAATTTAAACGTACTCCAAATGAACACTAACTTCAAAGAGCCCAAAGAATTATAGATCCCAGCTCATCTCAGAGCCACGAAGGAGGCTTTCTGCATCCAGAAATCAGTATCCCACTGCTGGAACACTTCTGGAGTGTCTGTGCATAAACTGAAGAATGAAAAACATTTAACGACCAAAAGGTACTGAGGAACTGCATGAGAAAAGGAACAAAATGGCAAAACAATGAATAAGACACCAAGCTCCTGACCTGACACCACATAACACCTTCTGTCAAATCTGTACACAATTAACATCTTTTAAATTCTCGCAATATTTTTTGATGCAAAAGTTGAAATTTAAAATCTGAGCAAATGATAGCATATGTCTATACCACGGTTCCACTATTTTATGTAATACTCATCCTCCTAATTTTATCAAAAATTAGCTTAAGCACCATCAACTTGTAGGCAAGGGAACAGATACAAAACAGGTGGGGTACTCCCACCTCCTATAGACCCAGGATTCCTACCCCCTTGTGATTCTAGATATTCAAGCATCATCTGAAACGGTTTAGGATGTGTTTGACAAGTAAGGAGGGATTCAGAGCTGTCAGAGATGCTGAATAATTAAGGCTGTAGAAGTAAGGGTTCCTTTTAATATTTTCTGCCCATCTCATAGGGAAACTAGCTTTGATAGTCTGGATGACTGGCTCAGGACATTACAAAACCAACTTAGTTCCCACAACATCAAACCTTAATTTAGACCGAAATGCCTTCCTCGGAGTTGAAATGCCCTTAACACATGGTTAGCCTTAATCTTGCATGTTCCTCTGATTCAACATAATATTTCATCCTGACTTTTTACTGCAAGTTAAAAATAGGCGCTTACAATTATACTTATGTACAAATGAAGATAAAGGCAGACTCAATCAGTCCACTTACGCTAGAAACTTTCCACTTGTTTTGGCCAGTTTGCCTTCTGTAATAGGAAAGGTGAAAGGAAAGAAAGATGAAAAGTTGAGATGGCAAATGGAAAACATCTTCAATGACCAACTGTTGGCTTTTTAAAGGTATCGTCTGCGTATGCACAAGTTTTTATAAAGAATGGGACAGCATGCTTCTGAAACATGCCTTCATTGTTTCTTCTCCAAGGAAACATATACATTTAATATTCTGCTTTGACAGATCCTAAAGGGGAGAAGTATTCCTAATGCTGCCATTAAAATGCAGCCCAATTACAGCACTACACAAATCTCCAATACCTATATATTGTATACATTCAATTATATATAATGTATAGATATAGTTATGCAGAGAGAGGAAAATGTAATGACAGATAGGTCTGACAGCAGAAGACAAGAAGTCTGAGAACTAATCTATACTGGAACCTGAATATCGAAGTTAAAACGGATGCATCTGCTTCAAAATAGTTTTCTGCCTTTGTTAAAGGGCTTTCTAGCTACATGCGTGTGCGTTTGGGTGTTTTGTTTTTTTTTCAATTGACTTTTAGTTTTAAAGAAGCAGAAATCCCTAGGCCACTTGATATACCACGGGAGGGTGAAGAGGCTCACTAAAGCCTTGCTGTTTATGCTAATAAGATAGTAACTCAATTGACTTGAGTAGTGATCAATGCTAAACAATCAGAGAAGTTCATGTATTATGTATTTCAGAAGAACCTGTGCATTTTAGCGGAATGTCACAAGGTTAAACTACTGGTAGACACTGTTTCCCTTGAGCCCAATTTCTGCTACAGTGCTTCCTATCCACATAATGAAGAAACAATAGCAAAATAAAGCATTGTTTGGAACACGTAATGAACTGCTCTTATAAGCTTCAACCTTCAAAAGTCATTATACTTTACAGTTTGATGCTGCAGACAATTATTAGGCCTCCATCTAGCTGGCTGCATCAGGCAACGTATTCCATTTTTTACCGTGTCTCAGTAATTATTGATAGAACAATTGTCATGGCTTGCACTGTTAATATCGGTGCATTAGCAATTGAAGCAGTTTGTTACATGCTTCCTGGCAGGTATACTGCAGCGCTATAAAATCTGCCTCTACTTATCATAGTTAACAATTACGTTAGGAAATTTCCAAAACATAAAACTTTGAAGGTATCTATTCTTCCTGCCAATGACTGTTTTCTGTGGCTTATTTAATCCTTTCATACTAAATTGCACTACAAATACCAAACTTTTTTTTCCAGTTCACAGCAATTCACAAGAAAGTTTTCCTTTGATTTTTAAGTCAAATGAGGCCATTTGTTACTCATAACTAAAAGACAAAATACTGCTGCTTTTCTATGCAGTGTTCTGCTGATGGGTACCTGGGACAGCTGTTACTCTTAGGTGATGGCTCTCATATAATTACTGAAGAGTAATAATTAATACTAAAATTCAATTGGCAAAAAGAGAGACAAGTTTTATTTATTAAATGCTTACATAGAGGATCTCACTCTTATTCTAATTAACTGCCTCTCTTGAAGTTACAGGACACCTGCGATGCATCAATGATAATACTCCAAGCCCAACTCTCTTTTGTTTTAGCCCTATAACATTCACAAATACGCCTTGAAACAAGTTGCCCAGAGTTTGTGGAGTAACCATTTTGGGAAATACTTAAAATAACTGGAAAAAAGCTCTGAGTAACCTAATGCAACACCAAAGCTTGTCCAGCTTTGAGTGGGGCTTGAATCATAGAATCACCACGTTGGAAGAGACCCATCGGATCATCGAGTCCAACCATTCCTATCAAACACTAAACCATGTCCCTCAGGACCTTGTCTACTCGTGCCTTAAACACCTCCAGGGAAGGCGAATCAACCACCTCCCTGGGCAGCATATTCCAATNCACTGTTAATATCGGTGCATTAGCAATTGAAGCAGTTTGTTACATGCTTCCTGGCAGGTATACTGCAGCGCTATAAAATCTGCCTCTACTTATCATAGTTAACAATTACGTTAGGAAATTTCCAAAACATAAAACTTTGAAGGTATCTATTCTTCCTGCCAATGACTGTTTTCTGTGGCTTATTTAATCCTTTCATACTAAATTGCACTACAAATACCAAACTTTTTTTTCCAGTTCACAGCAATTCACAAGAAAGTTTTCCTTTGATTTTTAAGTCAAATGAGGCCATTTGTTACTCATAACTAAAAGACAAAATACTGCTGCTTTTCTATGCTGCATCCTGCTGATGGGTACCTGGGACGGCTGTTACTCTTAAGTGAGAGCTCACATATAATTACTGAAGAGTAATAATACTAAAACTCAATTGGCAAAAAGAGAGACAAGTTTTATTTATTAAATGCTTACATAGAGGATCTCACTCTTATTCTAATTAACTGCCTCTCTTGAAGTTACAGGACACCTGCGATGCATCAATGATAATACTCCAAGCCCAACTCTCTTTTGTTTTAGCCCTATAACATTCACAAATACGCCTTGAAACAAGTTGCCCAGAGTTTGTGGAGTAACCATTTTGGGAAATACTTAAAATAACTGGAAAAAAGCTCTGAGTAACCTAATGCAACACCAAAGCTTGTCCAGCTTTGAGTGGGGCTTGAATCATAGAATCACCACGTTGGAAGAGACCCATCGGATCATCGAGTCCAACCATTCCTATCAAACACTAAACCATGTCCCTCAGGACCTCGTCTACTCATGCCTTAAACACCTCCAGGGAAGGCGAATCAACCACCTCCCTGGGCAGCATATTCCAATGCCTAATGACCCTTTCTGTAAAAAACTTCCTCCTAAGTTGGACAAGAAGACATCCGGAGATCCTTCATGGAAGGATCATTCCATGGTTCTTTGATGATACCTGACAACACACAGTCCCTAAACTCTCCATGCACAATCCTACATTTCATGTAAGCAAAACAAATGGAAAACAGCTGAAGTCGTAGATCAGCCCTGTACAGGATCAGGCTCTGGGAATTCACAAAGAAAATTATAACTGCTTACAACGGCTTTTAGAACAGAGAGAGGGAGAATATACGATACCATGAAACACTTATCAAGATGTTCAGAGGCATTAATGCCACTATTTATATATCAATGTATATTGCAAAGGTTACTTAACATCTCCTTAGATTAGCATGTTGTTCAGAATCAAATTAAAATTTATGATTGGAATTTTGAATAATTTATAGATATCACATACTAGGGTACTTCAGAGTTTCAGTTCAGTGGAAGGATTATGTACATCCAGATAAAATACATAATATATAGTTACGGAATGAATTGCATACAGAAAGACAGACAAGAGAGAGAGTGAGATGAAAAGGAAAAGTGGATGCACATTCTGCTGAACACGCTTTGTGAAGTAAGGAGAAAGCACTGCAAGAAATGGGTTACAAGCAAAGGATAATGCAACGATCACAAAATACACCATCTTTCTATTTTGAAGTCCACTGGAATGGAAAACTTGATGAGAAGTCCAAAGGACAAGAGAACGGTCCTGTCCTGACAGAGGAAATCCTGGAAGCTGCAAGACAATTGAAATCTCCCATCTCCAATCGATGTTTTATAGTCAGTCCTTCTCTGCCAGTCTCTGCCCAAAATAGTCCCTCAAACTGTACGTTGAAGTTCATTCTTAAACTCAGCTGGTAGAATGTAAGCTGACTAATTACCTTTACTAGAGATCATTAATTAAAGCAGTATTAGAACGCATGATATTTGTATTCCTGAAGAACTTTTCAAGGCAAATCAGATCTGATACAATGAAACCACGAGGCCTTAGGAAAATTAGCATCATCTGCTATGTGACTGAACACCACGGAGTACAACTTACTACTGCCTTTAGGTGGTTTAGGAATGTAAACACACATTTTTCCTAATAAGCATTAATGTATATTTACTGTAACTGTATTCTTGATTATATTTATCAGCAGCGATCTGTGTTGTTAACTGACAAGCTCAACAGAAATATAAATGTTTGTATAATTAAAAGATGGTATACATGGTCACATAGTCAGGATCCAGGGAAAAATATTGATTTATAGGAGAGCAGTCTCAATAATCTTTATAGTAATGAAAATCTTCCTGTTCAAGTGGGTAATCAGATGAGAGGTATCTTCCCTCCACTACTTGCCTGCATACCCCTTGAAACTATCATTAAAGGAAACAGAACCCCCAATATTTCTATTTTAACAATTTACATTCTAAAACCCCCATCTTGAAAACTTCAAGTTCAGGATCACTATTTAAATCAGAGCTTAAACAGGCAGACACTAATTTTTCTCTTCTTTCAAGTCTTCTTGAAAAAAAATAAACATTCCTTTACTCCCACTGTATCAAGTTAATATATTTCTGGAGATATTACTTTTGCAGATGGCTTGAATTAGAGAACTGCTATAGGTACCATTATGCAGCTATTCAAACAGAAAAGTTTTAGAATTCAGCAAAAAGAAGAAAAGTAATCTGTCTCACATACGCAGCCCAGAGTCTATAGAGGCAGGTAGGGAAACGAGAAAATGTAAAATCAAAATACTAAAAATAATCAACCCAAAGAGTACTTGAAAAATTGAAAATGATAAGTACGTCTCACATTAAGATAGGAAATTAATACATCCAAGGTAGAGAAGAAAAGCATGGTGGTAGGATTATTTACACCAAAAAAAGAATCTGAAGTCAGAGACAGAGAAGAAAGAAGTAATGCTATGTAAAATTCACAATCTAGTGGTAAAAAAATTGGGTTTTTTTCTCAGGCTGCAGGCAAACCGGAGCAAAATATAAAACCATATAGACAAAAAAAATTATAAAATCAGAGAATCATAGAATCATTGCAAACGGCCGGATCTAATGAGAGCAGAATTAGGTCAAGCTTCATATGTTTTAAAAATCATAGTAATATGCATATGACTCAAATAAAAAGGTCTATTTTTAATGTAAGGATGTTTTGTTTGCAGAATAGGATACTACAGCATAGACCTGCAACTAAACTTAGCATCTTTCACTTACTGATTCTTCCATAAAAAGTAACTGCAACAATTAGCAATTTAATAATTTTCATTCATGAGCAACGAAGAAAGGTCTTGTTCATATTTGATAAGAGTATAAAGCAGATCTGAGGCAATGCAATTAACCAGTTATACTTATTAAAGTTGTCTTTTCAGTCATAACTGATATTTATAACTTGTCATATGAAATAGCAGTTTATCTCTTTTCACCACATTGCTGAATTACAGGAACGCTGAGTTTATTCTGTAATTTTTTTAGAAAAATATCAACTAAAATAAATAATCATACAAAGGCACGTTGTTCTCAAGCTTCCTACTTCAGAATCCTGCATACACATACACAAGAATTTATGGATATATCAATATACATGCTGAAATCTGGACACAAAACTGAAATCTAAACATGTGGCTAACAGTATTTTCTAGAATCTTCTGTGGGACTACTCTTTGTAAGGAACGGATTTAAAAAAATGACGTTGCACTAACCTTTTCATGAAAAGAATTTTATTCTATGCAAGAGAAAGAAACCACAAATAGTTTGATTAATACATCCTACCCTTTTATCATATTTTACTATACAGACATGGCAAGACAATCCTTTAAAATGCAGCCCTGGAGTCAACAAAAATAAAGGAAAGACTGCCAGAGCATGCAGATTGAAGCCTTCTCATTCTGAGGACATGCAGGATGGTATTGTGTTTACAATTATTCATTTTTAAAAGACACAATATAATACTCTTCCTATGAGTTCTGAGAATTAGTGCCCCCACAGATTTAAAGGTGATAAGACAAAAAGTCATTCACCTTGACCTTTCTAAATGCTTTTGGCTTGTTTTGTTGTGGCTTATTTTAAAGTGTCAAAGGCATTAGAACTAAAATAGGAATAGGATGATCTTCAAAACATGAAGAACTCGCAATTTTCTCCCTAGATCGTTTTTGCTAACATATATTCTTAAAAACAAAAAAATGCTGTCTTTTTCATCTTGAAGCAGAGCTTTGGAGAGATTTGATAATTTAGTTGCTTTGAATGTGAGACAGTATTGATTTCAGGCTTCATACACCAATACAAACAAATTTGCACCCCAAGTAGCTTCCATTAATCAGTTTGTTTCTTGGAGCTTCTACACAGCAGACACCAACCAAAGTACTAACTGAAAGCAGCAATAAGCCACTGGAACCAATTAACTTGGAGGGGGGTGGACAGGAAAAAAAACAACATTATACATCAGTGGAAGGCTGAGGTTCTCTTGTCTGTCAAACTGAATCTGGTTCTGATTTTTAAATTAACAATTTTCCTATTAAAAAGATCAATACAGAGAACAACAAGAAACAGACAATAAAATACACAGAACTGTAATATACTCTGCAGGCAAAGTGAGAGATTTACCCTTTAAGCACACATTTTGACCAGAGGGGAACACAACACAACATATATATTNGAACCAATTAACTTGGAGGGGGGTGGACAGGAAAAAAAACAACATTATACATCAGTGGAAGGCTGAGGTTCTCTTGTCTGTCAAACTGAATCTGGTTCTGATTTTTAAATTAACAATTTTCCTATTAAAAAGATCAATACAGAGAACAACAAGAAACAGACAATAAAATACACAGAACTGTAATATACTCTGCAGGCAAAGTGAGAGATTTACCCTTTAAGCACACATTTTGACCAGAGGGGAACACAACACAACATATATATTTTTTTAATGGATGAAAGTATCTATTAATCAAGATGATTAATAATTAAAAGCAGAAAGATCTGACTGCAGTTCTAATTGTGAGAAGTTGCAAAGACCACATGGCAATCGGGAGATCTTTGGTGGCCAAAGACGCCTGATCTGGCTTTGAAAGTAGGGCAGGCAGGGCCAGCTGCTTTTAAATCTCAGGTAATTATCTTAAGACCTTTTTCTTTTTCTTCCGCCTTCCCTTCTCTTCCCTCGAGCTACAACAATAAAAACTTTTAAATGCATATGCAAATAAATAATTTAACTAAATCACTTTGATCACTAGAAACTGTTAGTTAACATTAGAATGTTTCAGCTGAGAGAGATTCGGAGAGATTAATTTGTCTTCCACTGTGCACAACAGCTATTCCAAATCCTCTAAAGACCAGGCTGTGTTGTAATGAAGCATATTTACAGCTTCCTTTATATTTTATTTAGCAAGTAAATACTCTGGCATTTTCAAACTGAAGGAATCTTATTTGTTTTCATGGAACTCATCTTCCCAGACACCAGCGCGTTAGAGAACAGTACTCTATTCACAAGGTACTCTGTTCACAATCCAAAAAAACCACTTGGGAAATCTTGCCCTGGGTCTCCAGATTTTTCTATCATATTTTAGTGCGCACGGATATTACATTTCCTACCCAACCATACCCTTAGATTTGGAAGAACATCATGATACCTTGCTCACTGCAGCTATCAGCACCTTTTTGCTTTCCAGAGACCCATCCTAGTTAAAATGGCTCGCTAGACAGCGCTTCTTCCACACCTCAAACCCACATCACTAAACGGCCTATGAAATTTCTAGGGGGCTACACACCATTACTCTTTAAATATTGCAGAGTAAATCATTAATAAGAGCTGAATATTTATTTGGATTTAACTATCCCGATTTACAGGTGACACACTTTGATGGGCAGCTTGATATTGATCACCAAAACCTTACACTTCAGCACAAACTTAAAAGTAAATTGAAAATAGGAGTACTGCATGCACTACCGAAAAGACACATTACCAATTCACAAAGGTATAAGAAGCAGAAATGGCACAGAAGCCACACTTAACATCACCAGGATCACATTTTAAAGGCCCCCCTCTTCCTGTATCCAGCTGACTTGCTCTACATGCTTTCCTGACAAAAACCTCCTGAGGGATTCTGGCCTCCTCAAGTTTCTTTAGTCTGAGAAGGCCATTTGAAAGTGGAGCCTGCTAGCTCATAGAGTTAACCCCCATGTTGAGTTTTTTCAAGTGGCTGAGCAGATTTAACACATTCCTCCTCACACACACTTGGTCTCACATTCCAAACACATTTATTTTTAATTGATGTAAGAAAGAGTTATAAAATGCATCCAAATAAATGAAAGATGTTGATCATTTTATTCCTTCTTTGAGATGTGAATGGTGTTTCCCCTGACCAGGTACACTCCCTTTATCTGAGTGACCAGGGAGTTAGTGATAAGCTGGCCCTAGAAGAAGTTACGCTTTTTGGCTCTTCTCCCTCACTCACTAGGAAATCAAAGACCTGCAGGTAGACACACTCTGCAACAAACTGATATTGAAAAGTATTTGTATTAACTAATTTTTATTTTTCATTAAACCGTGCATACTTTAGATAACCTCCAAATACAATTAAATATTACACCATGTGTCTTTGCATTGAAACTAGATATAGAGATGATAGTTCACTTTCTAGAGACAGTACTTTCAGAATTTAAATACATTGAAGGAATAGTGTAATATCATCAAGTGTAGATGCACACTTTCATGTCTAACAACATCAAATATCATCAACTCAGAGATGTAACTGCGTGCATCCATTCCAGAAATTAACACTCCCACAACACAATGCAAGAAGACACGGGTGGGTTTAGGATAACTACAGTTACTCACGTTATCCCACTCTTTCACATGAATTTGTAGTAAAGACTTTTTGTTTTTATTAAACAGCAGGATTAATTAACGTGACATTTGGATTTTTAGTAGGCGAGTGCAGAATTACACATTTTATAAAGGTTTACCAGAAGTGGGGTTTGAAAATTCCTTGTGAAAATCACTGTCTGCAGCTGAATACGTGGATTAATGTAGGAGGGATGATTTATTTTAGCACTATTCTTATGAAGCATTTCAAGTGCATGAGCTCAAGAATAATCAGTTGTTTCACGACAATGACTGGCAGCCTTACGGACCAAACAGAAGGTGGCACAACACTTCCAGCAGTCAAGTACCTGGTGTTTCTCTAAACTCCCAGCTTTCTATTTCAGTCTTAGAGAAACTCGCAAGTTTTTATTCCCCTAGGCCATAATTACTAGTAAAGTGAAAGAAGTCCATGAATTGAAGATATAACAATTGTGATTTTCATAATTAAGGATAAAATTTTAAATACGGATCAGTTTTAAAAGGAAGAAGAAAATTAAGGTTAGACTAAAAAGACATCAGAGCTAAAACTTTCATAAACCTTACACCAATGTTGTATTGAATCTTTGCCATTCATTTCAGGGAATAAAAACCACAGTTAAAGAGCTATAATAGTTAAATATTAAAGCAGTACGGAAAGACAGGTTGGAAAGATTTTTTCTCACATATTTTTAGTCAACAGAACTAGCAAGTATGCGTTTGTATACAGGATGTCATCAAAAGAGGTGCTGTGATTTGGAAGATTGTTTCAAAAACACTGCCTTTTCAAAAGTGAAGGATATAAATCGTGCTCCTAATACGAACTGAAGGAAAGAAAATCCCCAATATGCCCATCTTTGTTCTCAGGAGATCAACTGAATTGCAACTCAGCTTTTCCTCAGCTTGTCACAGAACGACAAGATGAAGTACGTCTGTAAACGCCAGTGACAGCTGCAGGTACTACAAGGCTGTAGGAAGGCTATTAGGTATGAAAATTCCACACTCAGAGTGCCAAATTCATACCTAGTTAAAACTGGAGACAGTTTTATTGAGATCAACAATGCCTCAAGAGTGGAGGCTATTGCCTTGATGTATGGGCAATTTTGCCACTAACAGCGTGGGGAGGGAGCAAATTCCAGCCCCAGCCCCCAGCATTAGGGGAGACTCCCCAGGGAAAAGTAGGTGCAAGGTGACCACTCAGGTGCAAGGTGACTCACTGTCTACAGCAAAATACTGTCCAAGCAGTGGTCTTGCACCTTTCCTTTGCACCAGAACTACAGCTGCCCAGAGATGCTGTGGAATCTCCACTGAAGGTATCCAAACCCCTCTGAACACGTTCTGTGCAACCCGCTCTGGGTGACCTTGCTTGAGCGGGGGGGTTGGACTGGATTCTGTGAAACTGCAGAGAGAGGTGTTTAAGTGACCTGAGCTGCAGGAAGCTTTGTTTCTCATTTGGCTCCCTTTCCGTTCAAAAAGGAAATCACTCAGATTGCTAAGGGATCAATTGCACAGTCCGAGAAAAGAGGAGAGTCCCTGCTATTACCTGCATTTCACATCATCATCAGCCCAGTGAAATCTTATAGCAAGAGTCTGAGTCTAAAAACAATCCACCAGCCACACAAAGTGATTATAATCTTAAACAAAATATATTCTCACATTAAGCTCTCTTTCTGGATTTCATATTCATTCACATCTATAAAGGAATGTAGAATCATAGAATCACCAGGTTGAAAGAGACCCAATGGATCATCAAGTCCAAGGGATACCCAGCAAGAAAACTTACTAGAGTTGTCTGGGGTAAACAACTTTCTAGGTAGTATTTTTGTTCAAATTGTAACATACATTTTTAGTTACAAGAATAAATTGTTAAGGAAAGCAAAATTACTGTTCCACACTCCTTGAAACATGTTTTCCAAGAGACTTTTTTTATTCCCATGTAATAACCGATTAATCTTTTCTTTATTATTTTGCTACAGTTATTAATTTTATTACATAGAACAGGACAATCTGTAATATAATTGATTTCAAATGCCATTCTGCTACATACTAGTATAATATACTAGTATTACACACTAGTATTGCTGCAGCTGTCAAACACAAACAATTTAAAATAAAACATATTTGGAGGCTTTTGACATTTGCAGAAAAGACAAAGTCACTGGACATTACGTGACAGAAGACCTTCACATATGACAAAGTTAGGTAAGAAAGTCAAATTTGAAAGGTTACCCTAGAGGGACGCTGCCATCACGTTAAAATGCTTTATTTGCCAAATATTTCATCCATGTTTTATTACAGATTTACCACTGATGTACAGTAATTGAATGGAGCACACACAGTCATAACTAACTGTAAAATAACATACTAGTTTTGATATGTATTAAGTATATTATGAAGCTGTGTTATTAGCTATTAAGTTTCAAATGAGGAACTATCATTCACTCATTGAAATGTGCTTTTTTCACTTGGATTACCTAATTAGAAGCAGACAAATTGTTTATGACCTGTTGTCATCACTATTACAGAAATAGCTTTAAAAACGTAATAAACACAACGGTCATAATGACTTCTGAAGGCATCAAAAGCCAAAGAGAAATAGAAAAATGTGACAATATGGGCTTGCTAAACTGCACTTCAATGGAATTATTTAAGAATACAGTATTAAAATATTTGGCCACGCTACATACTCTAAAGATCAAACAGCTTTCTGATTCTATAAGTAAGAAATAGAGAAAAAAAAAATGTTTTTCACTATGTATTTGGAGCTGAGAAACAGGCAGGTTCCCTCCACTACTCTGAACTGCAAACAGCGCTGCAGTGGATGGCTGTTTCTTTAACCTGCATTCCTAGAAACCACGCATGGCAAAAAAGTGCCTCAAAATAAAATTTATAGAAAGTAATTCCATTTGTAGAAGAATTTCAATTTCATAAACTACATAAAGGAAATCTTTTTGCTGACTTCACCTGAATCCCAAAGGGATGCCTGCAAGGGCTGATAGAAACCATGAGCCCCCACATTTGATTGGACCCGAGACAGCTTTGCAGATCTTCTCCCCAGCAGAGCACCGACCTGCGCTGCTGTGGCTGAGGGGAAGGACCCGAGCTAGCCCAGAGGGCTTGAAACCCAGAGACAGCAATAGAGAAACGCCTGTGTGGTTTCAATAAAGGAAAGCTGAGAAGTTTCAGCAGATGGCGGTCAAAGTGCTCCTTCTACAGAAAAATTAGAAGCTAGTAAAATATATCAGGATTATTTTATGTTGGAAAAATATAAATAGAAGAGATTGGGTGAATCCCCTTTCTCAAAAGGCCCAACTTTGATCCTTAAAATCTTTCAGTAAGTTTAAATTAACTACAAGTAATCGCTATTCACCACTGCAGCGTTTTCTTTACCCTCGGAACCTCACTTAAAGCTTTGATCTCATTCTCACCCAGCTAATTTCATTCTGCTTAAATATTACAGATTGCTTTGATAAAGTCCTCCCGTGCTTCTCTGTTTTACAGGTTGGACTTCAATAGCACCGCTCAATACAGCTGCTAACATAACGCCACATTGGCAAAGGGGAATCTATAGGTCACTTTATCTGTGAAGATATTATACTGCTAAAAAACGCGAAGGTTTCCTGATCAGCTTATTACATCTGTAATTATCCAAAGCCAAGCCAATTATGTCAGAAAAAGGACAAGCTGCATAGACTGACGTTAAATGGGTCCAAGCAGAATGTCTTAATTTACACGCTGACTGGACTGCAAAAGTTTACTTTTATTATTTTTGTGATCCTATATTTAAACAAGAATGTATAAACCTTTAAGAATGAAGCTACTAAAATATGATTATATATCTGTTCAATTTTCTCTTGTCCAGCCTCGCTTGAAACCAACAACAAAGGTTTTGCAGACAGAGAACCAAACGCTGACAGAGACAGAGGATGGTCTCCAAGCCAAAAGTGACAGACTACAGAGACAATGTCATGAAAAGGGACTTATATGACAAAGTGATTTTGTCAGTGGTCACTGCATTATTGTTATTTTACCAGTTTTATGACCAAAACCATGATCATAATTGGACTCAGGATAAAATTATTATATAATCCTACTACTGTTATGATGCAAAAACTCTATTACGACAAAAGTTTTTTGTGGAGCAAGGACTGTGAAAATATGCAAACCACATAAACCAAAATGCTAAACATAAAAAAGGTTAACATTATTCCAAGTCTGTGTATTTACCTTTCACCAGCTCATTTAAGTGCTGGTTTTATTCCAGAGCTACAACTCACAACCCTAGTAAGAAATCCAATAAGTGGGACTTCATTCCATCAACCAGTGGATGGGACAGTAATTGTCTTTCTCAGGAGGACCTTGCAGGACAAACAGGACTCTTAACTTCTAAACCAAATGAACAAGATTACACATTATTGGATTCAATGACAAAACACCAGCCAACTTCAGTTAGTACAAGCCAGGCTCCTAAAGAACAAACATTAAGGCTGCGAGTTTGATGGTATTACAGAACCTGCATTAGTGTTCTTGGTTTTTTCACTCCCGTATTAATCTAAGTTCGAAAGGCAGACTTCTTGTCCTGGAGAACTTACATAATTTCTCAAGGCATCACTTAAGAATGATGAAGTGTAAACCAAGGGCACGGTACTTTACACAAGGTGAAACAACTGTTCCAATCTCTTTGCAATAAAGCAGTACTTTCAAAATGAAGACAAAGGTCTAAATGCAATACAGCTGGATGACAACAACACAAATACAAAACAAAAAGTATTTTAAATACATTTTATAAAGTAGCAGCTGTGTTGACACATTAGACAGTAGCAATGTGATGTTGTTATAAAAAAAATAGAAAAATGAATCCAAAACCAATAAACAACAAATCACTAGGTTTATCCACAGGGTATTAATAAAGATCTAATGTACAAAAGAATACATGAACTGCATGCTGAATCTCACTTCTTTCTGAGGGAGTAAAGTCTGCTATAAGCTATTAATAGTATTTTATTTTCTGCAAGTCTCAGCCTTACGGCACTGAGAACATGCAGAAATAGCCTATGAACATGCCAGTCCCCTACAGAGAAAGAACAAACTCAGAATGTAATTGAAGAGCACAGTGATTTTTTCACAAATTGCTACTATAGCTAGAAATTCAACTTTGCTGAATACAGTATAGGAGTTTATGAGAGAGATGTTGACAATAAAACATTAAGCGAAAAACTTTTCACCTTGAATTTATCTGATATTTTTCTAGAAAAATCTTTTGGAATATCATACATGAGAAGGATAGTGTTTCTAGCACCTCTTCAAAAAGTAATTTAAAGATGGAATATGCCTTGGAAGCAGTAACTGATCGTATTCTTGGAAATAACTACCACGTGTTTAAATTTTGTCATTTCTTGAGTGTGGCAACAAATACTGAAACTGTAAGAATAATTCATTCTTGAGCATTGAGAAGTGTTTTTTCTTTGTGTAGAATGAAATCAGTTGACATGCTTGTGTCATAGAGATGCCAGCATGAGCAAGAAATAAAACACTCAATAAATGTATTGGTCTGAACATTTCAGCAGAAACATAGTTAAAAAAAAATAATCTCAATTTCATGACTATTAACAAACATTATAAAGGTATTATTTCCTTCCCTAAATCATGTGAGACAAATGCAAAAAAAGCCCCAAACAAACACAAAATCAACCTCCTTTTGATTGCACAAATACCTCCCAATTTGTATTCTGATGCTGTTTTTAATTGCAGTGCCCTACACTGTAATCAAGGTTCTAGGTAAGATTGCAACTAAGTTTATTTTTATATAATATATAGAATGCAAACATTGTCAGTACCGAAAGAACTAGCTTTTTTTTTTGTTCAATCAACTTGTGAAATATCATCAACTACACCCATCTGACGATCCTCTAGTGAAGGAAAAAAAGGCAAAACAGCAATCAGAATTATACAATATTATAATCTCAATTTCAGTGTTTAACTGCTTTGAAAAGAGGCATTTTCCAACAATTTGTGGAAGTTGTAATGTCAAAAGCCTGAAAAATCATGAAAAATTTCAGAAAGCAAGAACACCCTGTATGAGAAACTGTATTCTGCTGCTATCTTTCTAAGCACAAACAATGACTTTCAGCCTTTTTGTGTTTCCCGTTTCAAGTTTCAACCTCAGTTCAATAGTAAAATTAAATCCTGGTGTAATACTAAAAGATATGCTTAAGTATCTGCAAAATAATTAAAGTAAGAGGATCTTCTAACTATCACAGTGCATTTGGATTAAATGCTCTCTGTCCAGCATGCAGATTTTACATTACTGTGTTAAAGACCCTGAACGTTTAATTTTTGGAAAGATCATATCTGAACAAAGGATCTCAGCCTTCCCAACATTATTCCTTACATGCAAGTAACAAGTAAATACGTTCCTATTTATATGCAAGACCAGTAGGGAAATCATATTTCAGTGAAACTTTCAGAAGACACGTTTCTGAAGTCTAATTGGTATAAGGCAAATGGATTTTTTTTTTTTTTAGTACTCTGAAGTGGCTCCTTTGCTTATTCATCCCACATACATTTACCCACCCGCTGCTCTCACTACTATCTCACTGGTATCTGCTTCACTTTCAATATTAAGTTTCTTTAAAATAAGCTAAATTGGGAACTATTTGATGTCTCCCATCATCCTGAAAGAAGCCCAGCCACCTGGGAAACTCTGTCAAATGCAGCAGACATCAAAGAGAAAATGCTGCTGCCTGCCATCCTCTGCTCAGCTTGACAAGAAGAATTCACCCACCCAGGCTACATTTGTCTAAAGCTCTGGCTATTCTAGCATCAGCAGTCTGCAAGAAAAGCCAATGCAGGGTTTCCTGCATCCTGCACATCTCTCTGGAAAGCCAGCAAGCCTTGAGCTATTGGGGAAGCTCTGCTGGAGACACCAAACCATACCTGTGACACCCAGCAGTCACTCGGGCGATGGCTGCGATTTCACCACAGATACTTCATGCAGAATTTTCTCTTCTGCAGCACTTTGGGAAACGTGAAGATCTACCCACACATTACTATCCAACACAAAGAAGTAAGCACTGCTGCAGGCACCAAGGACTTTTAAATTTGTCTTCATACTGCAAGTTTATATTGAATATGTGCAGCCGAGGTAGGCGAAATAAATTCAGGTATTATGGTTCCCTCCCACCTTTCAGCAAGAACACCAAACACATTTTCATGTACACTCTCTGACCATTTCTACCCTACTTTCCGACAATAAACAGCCTACGTTGACATCTGTCCAATTAGCACTCACACCTCCATACTGCTTGCAGTTTCATTAGTCCAGATTATCTTCATTATCTGAAGCAGCAATGGTCCCTACTAATCCCATCAAGAAGTTTGTACAGACTCATGGCAAACACGGAGCAACAACCTTGCAGTAGTTTGCGGATGACAGGAGCAAGAGCTGTGATTTTAACAAAGAACAACATCGAACAAACTGAAGTGTTTCTAAGAAGCTGCAGGACGAACAAGAGATAAGGAGGCTAGACATCTGTGTACAGGAAAGATAAAGTGATTAAAGGAAAGGTACTCAGGAATAATAAAACATATTTCTTTTTTT
>WAAB01021693.1:36957-76364 GCA_013389865.1 Piaya cayana | reverse complement strand
CAGCTCCCACGTGCTCACTGACAGACTCCTTTGCAAGGTACTCTTCCAAAAAGGATGTCTACTATTAAGAGCTATATTTATAAATATTCAATTCAGTTTTCCATTTCTGCTACTTTTTTCTTGTCCAAAAACAAATAAATGAAGGACTTCCTATACAGTGAAACTCTTGGGCTGTGCTAGGTCAAGTGCACATTTGAAAGAGACCAAGAGCAAGGGACCTCTGAAAATACATCACATGAGGTGGAGTTGTGACAGAGAACCAGTCTATACTGCTGATTTGATTATGATAGCTAACTATTATTTAGTTTGCTTTTCATGGTATTATTCCCAGTGTAATACCATATTGTGGCACAATGTATGGAGATTTGGTACATTGACTTTGGAATTAATCTGGTGTTAATATACAGCCTGCATTCAGTTTTTTGCTATTTAATCGTAAGATGTTCTGTAAGAAAGATACATATAATTTATTATGGGGGGTGTTAATTTTTTTTTTCTTGTCTTATACAGAACACTGGAGACATTTATTTTCTTTAAATAACCACATCTAGACATAAAATTTAAGCCAATTCAGCGGGTATTACCAGACAAAAACTGTGCTGATGAAGTAAATTTTTTAAGTTCTTTGAATGATAAACCTGCTTAAAATATCCTTCATGCTTGGTAGCAAGTCTAAAAATCAGTCACATTTTTAATAAAACATGATTTCAATTATATGATATCTATAATATTGATTACATCTGATTTTGTAGTTTCCTTTCCAGATGAAAGCAGATTAGGAACCAGATTTTATGTATATACTTCTGTCCTGTAGAGTTTTATTAAAGGAACAGAAGGGGATACATTTTCATTTTTACTTGACTGGAAAGGGTGGTATCTATGGTTTTGCACATCCTCTTGCTCTACTTACCAAGTTCTCTTATCACACCTGAATGCTTTTGTACACAATGATCCATACTGAATAAGTGGGCTAGTGGGTGATATACAATATATTAAAATCCAGTCAAAATCCAGTCAAAATCAACAGATTTTGTCATCTGTTTGAAAGGAGTTTTACAAACTGTACTACTGTCTTGGAAGCCTTTTTTTGTCCTTTTGTGTCTAAGAACTCAGACGAGATTTAATATGGGGACTAATGTAAAACTGACTTCCAGTATTCTATTTATTTATGTTTTGAGAAACCTGGTCTAAATAGCTTTAGAATTCATTTGCCTGTTTTTTTCCACTTTTGTTTTCACGTGAAATGGGTAATATAAAGAACAGTTTGATGCACTCTTCCTCCTTTCACTGTATCTTTTTTGTATGTCGATGAGTTTTTATACGCAAGATAACAAAAAAAACAAGTAGTCAGGCACTGGTGTTGATGGATGACAATGATTCAAGACTTGGTTCCACCTCTTTACACAGTTTAATATAGTATTTATTCACACAAGTGATAACTTCAGGATCAAGAAGAAGACAGACTGTCACAATCATCACAGAATCGCCATAGAACTGTATAATCTAGTCCAAATATATTATATCTCTCAAAACAATAGGTTTAGTCTTTCTTAAAAGCAGAACATCACCAGTCAGCTTGTTAACAGTGGAAAAACACAATTCATTTGAATTATTCATTGGGATAAAACCTGAAATTTTATAGAATCAGAAAGGTTTGTCTGATACTTATGACAATGGAAATAATGCTAGAATATCTCTTGCTTGAGAGTGTTTCTGTTTAACTCTCCTTGTGAGCACAGCATGTGACATCCCCTGATGATCTCTTATATTTAGCAGAAAAATACAAATATCCCAACTGATATAATAGCCATGGAAGAAAAGGGTAACAATAACTAGAGTAGGTCATATGCAAGATAATTCATTTTTTATAAATGATCTCCCCTTTCCTTTAGGATGTTGACAAGTACTTGCCCTCTATTATGCTCATGTCTCATGAAGAGAGACATCTAAGAGTAAAATAATATCGAGGTGATGAGCTGTGGTGGCCTATAGAAGAATAGGCACTATTTCAATTATCTCCATGTGTCACAATATGTCAAATCCAGCAGCCACACTGTGACTTTAGCTATGTAGCAAGGGAGCTGAAACCAGAGAACCTGCTCTTGAAGAGATCATCTTTCCTTTGTAAACATCCACAAACCTTAAAGAGCCTGAAATATCTGGCACCATATTGAGATTCTAGATGTGTCCTAAGTTCATCAGTGATCCAACAGACAACTTGATCTAAACCAAAAAACCAAAAAAATCTGTAAAGCAGTTTCAATTACACTTTTCTCTCTTTATTATTTCCCATCACCTCCCTCTGAAATTACATTAATGTGTATCAGAAAGGTTGCATGCTTGTTATTTTTAAACAGTAGATAGATGTTACTAACAAATGCATGCATTCAGATAATGACATAAGATTATCATTTTCCCATTAGAATACAAAAAAGATGGTAATTTTAAACATCTAACTCACCTATGTGAAATGAGTCAGTAACCTCATACAATCAATGTTGAGAAATGGACACATCTATGGGTTGAAATCAACTTTTGGAGAAGACTACATTTCTCTTAACAATCTAGGAGAATGATGTAAGCCTGAGTGCCCTTACTTAGATGTATGAAGTTAAATAAAACTTTCGATTACCTGTAAACTGTACTGGGAATATAGACATTGATCCTATTGTACTTAAAATTACTTGTTGATCCAAAGGTTTTCCCCTACTTTTCCTTTCACTGTTGCCAGATTAAATGTGCATTGATAATAAAAGGGATAGCTTATCCAGCACAAGGATATTCAGAGCTTTCATTCAAAATATGTTCCTCATTTGTTTTTATTTGAACATGGAGCGTTATTTGTGTGAGTCTAGTCTCATATAAAAGCTGTTGCAATTCCATTTGGGATTTTTATTGGCTGTTTTTCTCATTTTCATGTTGTTTTCCTTCTTGTAACATCCTTCCTTTCTTTTCTCTAGGCACCCTTCCATTCCTTCCTCCAGGGTTACCATAGAAATAAGCAGTCACAAATTTCAGCAGGGAAATTCAGGTTGAAGCAATAAAATGAAATGTCAGGAAGAACTACTTTGCATAAGTCACAAAACAAATTGTACATTTGGATAATTATTAATTATGTGATATTTTTGCAGAATTTGGGCATAGCTGTAGGAGCTTGCTTTTAATGTTGTGCTTTTAGTTTTCATTCTGCTATTTGCATTAATAGCATTGGCAATAAATACACAGATTTGAGGCGTATCAGCTTGGCAAGTCCTTTTATCTTCTGCCTACAGTATTCATTTTAAACGGCTATGAAAATAAAACTTGGCACTCTTCAAAACAAGACTACAAACATAGCTAAATATACTATGCACAGTATATATCTAAGTGTGACACAAACACTTCATTGGCTGTATGTTGCTAATTATGGTTAAGCAAGGCAGAAGAGTCCTCATATAAGATGACATCTAGAATCAACTGACTGTCTTTAGTCTAAATATTAGGATAATACTTACTAGGGGAAAAAAAAAGGTTCTTTTAAGAAATAATTTTTACTGCCAGATGTGAGGATTTTATGAACATATACTGTCATTAGATACATATATCTCATTAAGCTATTAAATGCAAAACCATTTCTAAATCTAGCATGGTTCCCCATATGCTGTAAAGTGAACTGACCTCTGTTTATGTAAAATGTATTTGATGTGCAACAGTACTATGTTAACAGTTTGCAGTGGCAATTTTCAGCCCTGTATTTATTGACTGATTGTTCAGTTTGAGAGTTTAATCTTCACTTGTTATGGTGTATCATTTGTCACCTATTGTTTTTGCTTCTATATTAGCTTCTTGGAACTATTAAAAATAATAGAATGGTTAATATGACCGTATAAATAGCACTGAGTAAAATATCATTAATTCATTTATATACATAAATATAGATATTAATTCTAGGCAGAAAAAAAATCTCTGTCAAGCTTTTCTAACTGTTTCAACATTTACTGTTCCAGTTAATGGAAAGAATCATGTAATTATTTATGCAGAAAAGAAAATAAAGTCCTAAAAAAAGCTTAGTTAGAGGTTAATTTTGATTTGGTGGATCTTGAAAATTTTACTGGATAAGTTTTGATACACTAGAAGACAACCTCTGAAAGCATCCTTTGTATTTTTTTGGAGTTCAATAAAAATATAAATTTATTATCTCTCACAGTGCAATTGCTAAAAACTTTTGGATTAGTATTATTCATATTTTAATGTAAAGAATCTTGGGAGGAGAGGAAAAACGTAAGGCATAACTGTTCATGAGTGAAATTAGAAAAAAAATTAGATTAATTTTACCCTTCCAAGTTGATAACAAAATAACTACATCTGTAATTAGTATAAAAAATGAACTCTTAAAAAAATTAAATATAAAGAAATGTTCATGGTAATTACTTCTGTCTCTTTTTTCATATCCTAACATCAATTTCTCAAAATTTTGTAAAATTTGAAGCAAAAAAATTGCTTTCAAACAAAGATTTCCAAAACTGACCATAAAATAATTGAAAAGCAATTTTTAAATATGTTTTAAAACCATAAAGGATGCTTTGACTTCAGGGACTGACAGTTACTAACACTGTTTCCAGGGAAAAAAATCACTTTCAATGAGTTGCAATGTTTCAATTAAACACGAAAAATTATAAACAGGTCTGTTTTAAAGTACCAATTAAATTTGAGTGGCTCAACTCAGTTCTTAGTGTGTGTCTCAAAAATGTCACTGTAATTGGCAATTCTCATAAGGGTTATAAGCAGGGACATATGGGTCAGTTTCCCAACTTATGGTCTATCAGTCATTAATGGTTTTGCAGGTCAGGCAACTGAGTTCTCATATCATGCCATCAGAGTCTCAAAGGGAACACACTGGGTATTAAACTCTTCCTTCTGCTACACAGTGTCTGCTACACGTATCTCAATACGTCATTTTTGGAACATGGTATTTGATGCATCATGCATGACAGATAATTTCATTAGTATTTATGACACATCAAAATAATGAAATGTAGGATACACTGCTTTGGAATACAATTAAGTAACAGGTTTTAGTTTTCTGTTGCAAAGAATTGCAACAAAATAAAATAGTATTAAGTATATTTTAAGGAAACTTATTTTGGAACTCCCAATATCAATAAAGATTATGAATCAAAATTATGAAGTATCTGCAGACTTTGCATCTGCTCAGCCTAGACTGAATCATAACACATGATAGTCAAATCATTTGTGTCATAAGGAAGTTTAGTGGCAAGACTGCCCTATAAACTCTTTTTCTGTTATTCTGTTCTCTTTAGTGTCATGCTTTTTGAAGCATGTCCAATTTAAATGATATGTTCACGTCCCTTTAAAACAATTAGCTCTTTTTAGATGCTTTCATGTTATAGAACATCTTGTTTTCACTGATCATGGACTTACATGTCCAGAGTGAAACATAAGCAATGTTCAATAGAGTGCAAGCTATGCTCCATATTGTACAATGCTATATATTACTCACCAGGGCATAAAAACAGTGCACAGAAAATAAGGTAGAAAGTGAAGGATGTTGATATAATTTGATTGAATACCAGGACTCAAAATAAAATCTAGTCTTGCAAGGTATTTCTGAAGGTCATTTGGAATTTCTGAGAATAATCTGGTCCAACCTCCCACTCAGAGCATGGCCAGCCTCCAAGATATATTACTTTCAGCTTCAGGTGAGTGTGAAGCATATGACATACAATCAAGACTCGTTAAACCACAGTGTTTCCCATGTTTCTGTCTTTATGTGTCATTTTCTAGACAAACTACTATGGTCAAACTTAGAAGTTCTAACTAGAATTAGGAACACTTCCTCATATGGAAAATTACTATATTGTATCAGAGAAAACTCATGACAGAATTATGCTGTTTTTTTGTAAAATAAAGTGACTCCTCAGAGTCAGAATAAACTATATGTATGAAAATACATTTCATCAGTAGGACTAAAACATCACTTGGAGCTTCTGCTGAATTAACTATGTTAGTCATGAGGAATAGTATAGGCTTGGCCTTAGGAATACATTTTAGTCCTCCATACCTTACCCTTTATGTTATGTAAGCATTTGTGTGAATACACACATACACACATGCGCGTATGCATATACATTTATTCAGAGTGATAAAGTATTGTTTAACATTTGTAAAGTACAATAAGATTCTGAAATATAAAGTGTCAAATTTAAAAATGCCTTCAGCATGAAGTAACATAATCATAGCAATTACAAGCCAGATCAGGCATGGAGAATTCCCATGACTCCAATATATAACAGTTGTATAAAGCAAAGGAATTATTTTCATTTATTTTAACTGATGCCAAAGTAAGAAACTGTATTATATAGAATCGCAAAATAATAGAGAGATGTTTTTCCTTCTCCTTTGCTTCAGAGAACTCCAACATATATACATTTTGTGGCCTATTTAATCACCGTGTCAGGTTACTTCTGTCATGTTCTATTGTTCTTTTGACAAAGCAGAACATGATATTACTGGTACAATCAAATGTGTCAGATCAAAAATATGGTACACTACCCTGAGAAATTTAACACAGTTTGTTGTTGTTGGTTTTGGTTTTTTTTTCTTTTCCTGGGGAAAAAAGACAGGGACGTAAAAAAAAACTCTGAAAAAATCATTTAAAACTACATTTAAAACTTTAACTTTGTAATCTATGTTAAAATTCATGTGCAAAAATAGTACATCTGTAGCCAAGCAGAGAGCAAAGGTCCAGTTCTTGCTTTGTTATTAATAAGGGAAATACCCACACAGCAGGCTGACATGTTACCTGTGTTTGGAAATACGTGACTTAAACCTAATCCATTCAGCAGATACCTGTTCAAAATCTATAAACCCATGCAGTTCCATGTGATTGAAAAAGGAATAGGATCTTGAGCTAAGTTGTGTTCAACTTCAAAAATGTGTCTCGGCAATATTAGGTCAATTGTATGAGATTCAACAAGGCCAAGTGCTGGGTCCTGTGATTCTGTCACAACAACCTCATGCAATGCTACAGGCTTGGGGAATTGCGGCTGGAAAGCTGCTAGGCAGAACAGAACTTGGAGCTACTCAACAGCCATTTGAACATGATCTGGCAGTGTGCTTCTNCACTAAACCAAAACATTCCCCAGAGTCTCAGAGCCCTATTCACTGAGAACCCGCAGCATCCCAGCTGAATCTTTATCACGGAAACCGCGACACGAGCGCCCGCTGGGACCAACTCCGTCCCCCGCCCGGCCGCAGTGAGGCAAGTGCTGGTCATTTCTCTCAAGTAACAAAGATAGGACAAGAGGAAATTGCTTCACATTATACCAATGGAGGTCTAGATAGGATATTAGACAAAAAAATATTTACTGAAGGAGTGGTCAAGCATTGGAACAGTCTGTCCAGGGAAGTGGTGGAGTCTTGTCCCCTGCAAGTGTTCAAAACACTTGTAGAAGTGGCAGTTTGTGAGATGGTATAGTAAGCATTGTGGTATTGATCTGGTCATTGGACTGGATGATCTTAGCGATCTTTCCAATCTTAATGATTCTATCATTTGATGTTTCTGTGAATATTTTGCCTAGATTAATCAATAATAACCTAGTCAGATCTCTTTACCTAGCACTTTGGAAATGAAAAATTCACTTGGGATTTTTTTCTCGTTTTACCTCTGTTTATTAGACTGAGTTGATGTTATGTTTCTTGATGACATAGTATTTTTCAGTATCTACCTCATCTTTTTTTTTTTTGAAAACAAAAAAACAAACAAAACAACCCAAATGTTTGAGCAATCAAGGAAAAAAATCATTTTTCTAATGAATACTCTGTGACAAGACTTTGCTTCCTTTTGCTGTACCGTATTACAACACTGGAGCTCTGCTGTAGCACCATACTCCCAATGAACGGTACTTCTTCCCAAGCTATTGACTCATATTTGTGAGTAATCATACCAACACAAGAAACTCTTTGCCTTACACTCATCTTTTTGGGATTATGATATTAAAATTCTGGTTCAAATGAGTGGCATTAAAAATTAAACTTTGTAGAATGTGATCATTTCATAAATGTTAAGGTAACAAGATTTGAAAGATACTAGCGCTGATGTAATGTCACTTATAAGATATATGTCTTAATCAGTTAGTTGAATGAGCCAAACCCTATGAAGAAGATAATACAAGATATCCTGGAAAGACAGAGAAAACATACAACAAAGGCAAATGTTTGATTTGCCGATATGGCATTTTCAAGAATACCTTGGAACATGTGCTGAAGTTGATGCTGATTTAAGTGTATCTCATGGACAGAAACATTAACTTCATTCTCCAAAAACAACATTTATTGACAATGCAGCAGCCAAGTAAGTATTGTCATATACGAAATGCTGATATATCAACTATGTTCATGATAAAGAAGAAAATCCATTATAGTGTTAAATGGATTTCAAGACAGGTTATCTATAATCCAATTGTGTTGTAGGAAAAATATATTATAAAAACGTTGCTCTGATAACTAAGGGGTCAACTCTGAAATATTATTTGGCAACAATCCTGATGTTATCTAAAATATTTTACAAAAAATAATGGTTAATAGTTAAATTAGAGTGTTGACTACCTGTATATATCACTGCTCATGTTAAAAATAGAGATGCAATAAACTTATAAAAAACCAAAAGAAACGTACTGTTCTAGAAAGTCACATATGGACTATGGAGCTCTAAATCAGTTTGTGGTAATCACACAGGAGTGAAAGTCAATAGCTATCAAAGAACTTTCATTGTCCTGCTTGTGATCAATGAATAATAAAGGAATAAGAAATAAGATATATCTGCACCTTCCACAAAAACTGCAAAAAAGAATTCCATCTGCAATCTGGAAACAGATCATACTATTAAACAATGGATCATATTTTACCAATGAATCAGAATGAGTAAAAAGATACAGTAATTCATGTCCAGAAGTTAAGATAAAGCTCTTAGCCTTATGAAGAAGGCCTAGATCACAAGAGAGATAACATCATCTGACCAGCTCTAGACTCCCCCTCACTCTTCCTTAAAACTTAAAAAGTAGAACCGATAAGGTCTCCTTTGAAGCAAAATTTAAAATATTATGACATTTGGAAATATTTGATCTAACTAATCAAGCAACAAAATATTCTTTGGTTTTAAGTATGAGAGGTTAATTAATATAGCACTTAAAAAAAATCACCTTATGGCTCTCTTTTGATCTCAAGGACGACTGTGTTCACTGAGTTCACTGTAAGAAAGCACAATCCACCATGAATTCACTTTACCTTAGTACTCTCCTCCTACTCTCATTAATGTAAAAAGTCCACATTAAATGTATAGGGTGTGAATGTTAGTTTAGAGCAGTTTTATTCTCTGTGATTTATAAGGAAGGATAACATCCTGAGAGACCTCAGAATGGAGTACACCCATCCAGTCTCAGTAAGGTGATTGTAGCTGGACACATATTGTAGAAAGACACATACTTGTCAACCTTTATTCTTGTTTTTTTAACTAAAAAACAGGAAAGGAGACAGGTTGTAAAAAAAAAGTTCCATAGGAAAAATGCTGTCAGTAGCTATAAAAGGTTATTCAGAGCACATAAAGTGAAGGACCCTCTCCTCCCACCACCTCTTAATGTTTCTACAATGGATTGATAGGTATGTCTTTGTTATTTGAGTTAATTTGGTTTATTCTTCTTCATTTAATTTGTCATTCAGTTAAAATCAAGTTTGGTGGAAAAAAAATACCTAACAATTTTATTAGATAGCTTATTAAACTGGATTAAAAAGTTCATAGAGGATGATCCTACTCATTAAAGGGCAAGAAAAATCTGATGGGCTGAGTTTTAGAACAATAATTCACACTATTTGGTCAAATAAATTTAGTTACAAATTACAGTTTTGCTCATGCCAACATTTTAAATGAATGAGAATGAACATTTTTAAGATTTTCTCCCTTTTTTACTACTCTCATCAGAAACTCTTCTTTCTATCATATTTCCCCCTCTATCAAAATGCTTCTAAAAACTGACTGGTGACTGGAAAGACTGTATAGTATTTTTTTCCTTACTCTTCAGATATTTTAGGCCTTCACACTAGGAAGGTCAAATTGAGGAAGTAGGAACAGAATTCTTATCTCCTGTTTCCCTACAGTGGTGCTGGAAAAAGAGTAAGAGAAGATGATCAACCTCTTCAGAATATCAGAGCACTTCCCTCTGGGAGTGTCTCAGTCAATGTGGAATAAATCGTATGAGGCAGTGAATAAAAAAAGCCTGAGATTTTCATTGACATGTTGCCTCTTATAAAGTATTTGTCATATGCTCTGGGTGCAGGATTTCAAGGCCATATTTTGTTCCCATTGTGTACTGTCCTAAAATCTTCCCTGCCCTCATTATTTAAAGCACCATTCTTTTTAGTTTTTGGAAAACAATTTAATTTCCCCAACTTGACTCGTATGGATTATTACATTAATAAAATGTGGGATCTAGTATTTGAAGGATGTTGTTCCAATTAATCCTAACTGCTTTCAATTTGCAATGCAGCTTTTAATATAAATATTGTTTAATTATTTTTTTAAGCTTCATTGAACATCTTAAAATCTAATTGGCAAGGTAGAAATCTCATGAAGAAAGACTGTTTCCTTTCATGACTTGAAATATTTCAGAAACTATTGTTCAAGCTGTATTCTACAGGAGCTAACAATTTTGTCCACTTCATTTGTAAAGAAGAATTGCCCCTCAGAAAGAAGAGTTTTCTAGGTAATATTATGGCAAAAGATTAATCACAGATTAATTATAAATGAAAAGAAATAGTTTTGGTTTTGTTCAACTTCTGTTCTGGTTCATTGTTTTCCTACACCCAATTCATCTGTCCCTTAATACTACCATGACCTAACCCAGAGCTAAATCTTCCTTTTCAAAACTGATTTCTCTATTTATCAGATAGATTCTTTTACTGAGTTTAGAAACATCAGATACAGTGTCTCTAGTTCCTGAAATTTGGTTTAATTGCAAGCAGCTGATTTTGGAAAAGATGTTAAGGATTTAATATGGTTCGCTAGAGTGCTGAAATATTTGATATTACCCATCCTGATGTTATTCTAAGCTACCATAGATTAGAACTTGGTTCCTTTACTGGCAGGAGTTAGGTCTTATTTGCATAAGTAAGGTCATTTTAGCAAATTTGGTTTCTCAAAACACAAAAAATAAAGTTAATTATTTTAATACTGTCACTTGTATTTCACTTTGCATGTTTCCAACAAACAAACGTAAGATGTTAGAGAAAGGCCAGCAACTCATTACTCTATGATTCTATGATTCAAGATGAGTCTAAAAGACATGAAAATGAATCAAGAAGCAGTATTTCTTGCCTTCCATCCCATCATAAATAGTAATGATTACAATGTTAGAACATACATCTCATTTTTTCATGTGAATATGAAACTGAGAGAAAACTGAGTATTTTGTATGATAAAAATAATCTTGTTCTGTCTGTACTAATTTTAAATTTCTCTTTATTAATTATACACACACAGCATCAGGCAGATAAACTTTAAGAGTTTTGATATGAAAGGGAGCATTTACACTGTTGTCATTGAATTCTGTGTCACATCCTCAGAGGAATCTGTTTGAACTTGGCAGCACTGGCAAAACAAATTCATTCAGCATTTGGACTGTCAAGAGCAGAGAATGATTCCTTGTCAGGAAGGGGACAATGTTTATAATGCAAGTTCCCAACGGATGTAAGAGGAGTTGTTAGGTGCGTGGAGATTTTTTGTTTGTAATTCCAATTCAACACTGAATTCAAATGCCCACGTGCAGTGGCTAACTCAATACACTGTTATCAATTACTCTGAATTTTTTCAGTAACTCATTTTTCTATGGGAAAAATACAAGGTAAAATCTGAAAAGTTTAGAACTTTGTGTACTGATTTTTTTTTTTAAAAAATGAATGTAGTAATTTGTTCTGATTTTACTTTTAGGTGTCACCAGTATTTGAATGTACCTCCACTTCTACAAATCCTGACTGAGTTTGACTTTAATACAGTTGTATACAATGTGCAGGAGATAGCATTGAAGTCTGTTAAATTCTTATTCATTAGCACTTCATGTTGGTTAGCATATAGAGGCCAGAAGTTTTTGGCGTTTTTTTTTTTGTTTATAACATGGCATTGCTCAATTAAATGCTCTCCAAAGGGTTTAAAATATTCTTTTTAAGCATTATCTATAGGTTATTATCAGATACAAACTGCAGTATAGAAAGATAGTTAATCTGTTCTGGTAATATAATTGAATTTCATATATTCTTGTTGTCTCAATAAGCGTTACTATTTTTCTCCATACCAACAATAGGATTAATGGTTTTCCTTTTAGGAAAGTTTACTTGTTTTTATTCTGCAGTGCTGCACCTTTCTGCCTATGTAACTAATTCTCTAAAATTGTAAACCTGTGAAACAATTACTAAAGGTATGCAATCTTTGATAGAGGAGTCTTAGGGGAAAAAAATAGGATACCAAGGAACACGAAAACTTTGATAATGTATAGAGGATAAGAAGCAGAAACATACCTACTAATGAGTGATCTTACCACTTTAACTAATGGGGTGTTATGAATCACAGATTTAGAAAGAAGAGGGATCACATTGTTGCAGATGGTACAGTAGTAGCAAAATCCTCTAAAGAAGGCATGTAGCTCATTTTTTTGCTATTTCCAAAAATGTCTGTGAAATTCTTACTCATTAGAGAACATTCCTGACAAGCACAAATAGCCTGGTCTACTTTAATAATACAACAACGACAGCAAAGTCATTGGATCAGCACCTATGTAATAGAGGGAAAAAAATGGACCAAATGTATACATAATTATTGTACTGCTAAAAATTATGTGTCTTTTTCTTTAAAAGAATTGCAGATGATTAGCATATTTATTTGATTGCATTTATGGTAGTCACTCAAAATTGTGCAAGAATTTCAAGTATTTCAGTAGTGCTGCAATAGAACTTTCACTCAATAATCGCACATCAGATAAATAGCTTTATAAATCTGTAACACACTCAGGGCAATAAAAGTTCTTCAGAGATCTTTTCTTACAAGCATTACTGCCACATCTAGCAGGACAGCAATAGATGTTTGACATAGCTCAAAAAAAATTTATATGACAGCTTCCAACAGGAAGTGCAAGAAAACAATTTCTGTGAATGATGAAGTTAAGAGATTCTGAGATATTGTCAGAACAGTGATAGCAATATCTTTCAGTGAAATTTTGTAAGAGCAAACCTTATGCAGTTAGAGTGAATCAGAAACTCAAGAGTGTGACACCTCTTGGTTTAAAGGCATGATTCCAGGTTGGCAGTATTATGAAATGAAAACAGGTCTGAATAATACAGAGAATGAATGAGCTTTATGAATGAAAATGAAATGTACTTTATGTGTATTAAACCTTGCTGTAACACATCATTACAGGTATTCTTGAGCTTTGGCCTTATGATTTTACAAATTCCTACCAGAAAGCAAGTTCCTTGGGAAGTTGTCTCTCATCTAAGAATCTGATTTGAGAGGATCTGCACAACTCACTGATGATCAACATCTCCTCCTCAGCCAGCTTTACTGTATTTTTTTCATAACTGGTGCTTCAGACCTTCCCATGCACCCCATCTCTCCCTTTCAAGCTTACTGCTTCTACAGACTGGTCCTTCCTCTTAAATAATCTGTTTATTCCTTGCAGTTTCTTGTTCTGTCTGCCTTAACTCCTATATTTTACCTTCAGCCTATTATCACACCATTTCTTTTGCAAATTTATTTTTGCCAAGTTTCTGCTCCGTTCTCCCTTCTGAAATGCTCTCTGTTCACTAGCACAACCACAAAGACATTGGAGGACCTTTGATCTTCCTGCTTCATTGAAGTTAATTTCAACATTAAGCATATTTGTATTTTAAACTCATAAACTGAGAACTTATGAGTCCAGACTTCTAACCTGATCTTCTTCTATTACAAGGTAACCCACTTAGTAGGTTAGAGAATGACTCTGGATGTTATCTATCTAAAATTTAATAAAGCCTTTGTCAGCACTTCCCACAACATCCTCATAGAAAAACTGGTTGCTCTTGGCTTGGACAGGCAGACACTTTGCTGGCTAAAAGGCTAGCTTGATGGCCAGGCCCAAAGAGTATGGTCGTGAGTGCAGGTAAATCCAGTGGACGGCTAGTCACAAGTGGTGTTCTCCATGATTCAGTGTTGGGCTAGTTTTGGTAAATATAGATGACTGGGACAAGGGGATTGAGTGCATCTGCAATAAGCTTGCAGGCCACGCCAAATTGTGTGGGAGTGTTTATCTGCTTGAGTGTAATAAGGCTGTAAGGAGGGATATGAGTTGGATGGAGGGGATGAGGAGAATTGTATGAGGGTCCTGCACTTGAGTCACAATAGCCTCATGCAACACTACAGGCTTGAGGAAGAGTGACTCTAAATCTTCCAGGCAGAAGAGGATCTGAGGGTATTGGTCAACAGCTATGAGCCAGCAACATGCCCAGGTGGCAAAGAAGGCTAATAGCAGCCANCTACAGGCTTGGGGAGGAGTGACTGCAAATCTTCCAGGCAGAGAGGATCTGAGGGTAGTGGTCAACAGCTATGAGCTAGCAACGTGCCCAGGTGGCAAAGAAGGCTAACAGCAGCCAGGCATGTATCAGAAACAGTGTGGCTAGCAGGACTAGTGTAGTGATTGTCCCTCTATACTCTGTGCTGGTGAGGTTACATCTTGAATACTGTGCTCGGTTTTCAGCCCCTTTCTAGAAGAAGGACACTGAAATTTTGAGGCATGTGCAAAGAAGAGCAACAAAGTTGGTGAAGAGTCTGAAGCACAAGTCTTACGAGGAGTGGATGAGGGAAGTGAAGCTGTTTAGCCTGGAGAAAAGGAGGCTAAGGAGAGACCATATTGCTCTCTACAGCTACCTGAAAGTTNGCAACACTACAGGCTTGAGGAAGAGTGACTCTAAATCTTCCAGGCAGAAGAGGATCTGAGGGTATTGGTCAACAGCTATGAGCCAGCAACATGCCCAGGTGGCAAAGAAGGCTAATAGCAGCCAGGCATGTATCAGAAATAGTGTGACCAGCAGGACTAGTGTAGTGATTGTCCCTCCGTACTCTGTGCTGGTGAGGTTACCTCTTGAATACTGTGCTCAGTTTTCAGCCCCTTTCTACAAGAAGGACACTGAAATTTTGAGGCATGTGCAAAGAAGAGCAACAAAGTTGGTGAAAAGTCTGAAGCACGAGTCTTACGAGGAGTGGATGAGGGAAGTGAAGCTGTTTAGCCTGGAGAGAAAGAGGCTAAGGAGAGACCATATTGCTCTCTAAAACTACCTGAAAGTTGGTTGTAGAGAGGTGTGTATCAGTATCTTCTCCCCAAGTGACAAGCAAGAGGAAATAGTCTTGAGTTGCGCCAGGAGAGGTTTAGAGCAGACATTATGAAAAACTTCTTCACAGATAGGGTTGTCAAGCATTGGAAGAGGCTGTCCAGGAAGGTGGTAGAGTCACCATCCCTAGAAGCATTTAAAATATACAGAGATGTGGAGCTTCAAGTTGTGATTTAGTGGTGGACTTGGATGTGGGCTGTGTTAGGTTAATTGTTGGACTCCATGATCTTAAAGTTCTTTGCCAACCTAAATGATTATATAATTCTATGTGTCTGTGTATTGATTGCAATGGTATCTCTACCAGCCTTTTGCAAGATGCACTCCTCTCACAATGCTTAACGTTCTCACAAAAATCCTAGAATTATTAACATAGTTTTTAAAGAATCTGACTTCATTTGGCTGCTCTTAAGGAAACTGAAAGGAAATCATAGTCTCTGAGAAAAATATCCAACATTTATCACATGCTGCAGAATGAATTTACTGTTACACATGTTTCATAAAAGTATAAGCCTACTATTAGTTCTCCTAAAGGTCATCAGTATCAGTAAAGTAAAGTCTTCAGAGTTTTCGTAAGTCTCCACATTACCAAGGTACTTCTGCAAAATTATCAGTGAGAGAGTCTTTGGCAATCAGTTTCAATTTGTACCCTGTAAGGCTGCCAAATACATAGCGCTCATTATGATTAGAGATTTAAAACTTAAACACATAGAAATTTACTCCCAAAGATTAAAGAAAAGCTGACACAATAAGACAGTTTCTACTAGAACCTTTGTGTATGACAGAAAAGTACAAAACTATCTTAAGAAATACACAAATATTCACACTATTCATCATATCATTAAATAGGTAAATCTGATTTAGAATATCTGTGAGAAGCCAGATTAAAACATCATTTCCTTAGATTGCTGCTGTTTGGATACACAGGAAGCTACAGAAACCACAAAGGTCATTGAACCAGTGCTCCATAGAAGAAGGGGAACGGGAGAAGAGGGCATGTGGTTGTAGCCATGGGGCCTGACACATGAAGACTTGAGATACCAGATGGCAACATGTAGGTGCAGTTGGGCAAAGATGAGGAGAAGATAATGACTGAAATGAAGGAAGCTATAAAAAGCACCCAAAAAGCCTGCACGCTTGCCCTCTGCTCACCACCTACTTTTCATGGGACCCAAGACACTGTGGACCCATGCTGATAACTATCCTTGCAATTCTAGCCTGAGCTCTTGCTTAACTTTCTGTCTTTGCTTTTCACTTCCCTGTTGCTGCTCACCTTTCATCTACTGCCTTTTGCAATAAAGAAAGCTGATTTTTGATTTACAGCATTTGAACTCATTAGTATCTTTATCTCATCTCAGGGATTCCAAACAAAAACCACCTGGCTTTGGTCCAGGACTTGAACAGCATCATTAACACTTTCAGTTAACCTGGCCAGCTCACAGATATAGGCAGGGTAATGTGTAGGAAAATGCACAGAGGTAGGGACTAGAGAGAAAACTGTGGATGCTAGAGGGTTCTCCACAAGGCCTATGAAAGAGAAAGCACTAAAAGGGAGCAAACCCTCAGCCATAATACTGCACTGGATTGATTGTTCCATGTATTCCGTGTCCTTGTTTGCTCTCTGTCACAGCCCATGCTCATTTCACTGACATATTCATTTGTTGCATCTAACACTAGGAGAGCCTCTCTTGATCTGGTAGCTTCTCTGTTTTTCAAGGAATGTACAATATGACTGAAGGTGGCTTCAGCTTTCTATTTCTGCTAACATGCATTACTTCTACACTCCTCAAGAAGAATGTTTTGATATTTGATATCTTTTGTCATTGGATCTACCTTTCCCTATGTTATTATCAAGTTTTGTCCCCTGTCTTCCCTTACAGTCATGATCCCTCTCTGACCTACCTCCCTTCCCATCTTACTGCAGCATCTTCATTTATGGCAATTCCCCCGAACTTTATTTTATTGTTTTTAGAGACAAAGAGTTGAATTTCAGCAAGACACTTCATTTTTACTCAGTCTTTACTCAAAAAGTCCATCAGAGACCACTGTGTGCTTGCTAAGATTTCCTGTGCTTTTGAACCTGGCACTTTATGATCTGGGCTTTTAAGATGGTCATTAAAATAGTACTGTTTTATTGATCCCATGATTACTTTGTTTGCCTTGCAGTTTCCTGTTTTTAATTACAATAATTGAGAAACTGTCTGGAGTGTTTCATTTGTCAGACTAAATAGCGCCAGCTGTTTGGAATGAAAACATTCAGAAGATGCATGGGTTAGACTACATTTAGATGAGGAGTGCAGTCCAATATTTTCCCATCCAATATTTCCTGTAAGCAAAGGTTTTATATTAGCAACTGCTATATTTTAAAAAGTCTCGAAACATCACTAAACAATGTTACTGAAAAGACAAGTGAAATCTAGTTGCAGATGAATCTTTTAGCATCTTACCATATTTCCCAGTGTATAGGTTCCATTTGAGTGCTATTTTTGTTGTCACCTTTCACTATTGCTTCTCGACACTGCAATTTCTCCTGTTGCTACCTCATTTCATGCTGATGCTTCTGCCATGGCCTCTGATGTGACTGTCACTTCTTCACTGCAAGTGGTGGTGAGGGCAGCAGTAACAGCACCTGTGACAGTAAAAAAAAGAAGGAATGTGTAAACCAACAGCACAGATTTCATCAGGCATCTGATTAACTTCATCACTTTTTCAGACAAGTGATTATTTTTGACAATGATTAATTATATGTGAGAAATTATGATAAATTTCTCATCTCTTTCCCTTTCTCATTCTCCCTTCTTCACTTCACAAGAACAGAAAACAGGGAGCTGCTTGCAACTTCAAGAGGGCGCAGCTGGTATAGAGCTGAGCAAGATGTTTCTGGAGAGTAGCTTATTTACTGAGCAATACAATATCAGGTCAACCAAAGTTACTTAAATTAATCTTTAAAAGGAGTTTATTTTAAAATTACAAAATAATAAATTTGAAAAATTCCAAATTTATATGAATAATAATTTTTTTTCCAGTTTTCTGTTCTGATAGTTCACTTTTGAAATGTTCCTCAATTACATTTCTAAAGTGGAGGAGGAAAGGAAAACTGGAAAAAAAATTATGGGATCAGGAGCAACCAGACAGAGGAGACCCTCACTGGACCTTGGGCTATTGCGGAAGTGAGAAGGACCCTCATGGTCTCTCAGTTTTATATTGAGTATGAATATATAGGATGGAATACTCTGTTCATCAGTTTAAGGTCACCTGCCCTATTAACCCCTCCTAATTGGTCAGGCTACTTTTCCACCAGCTTGATGACTGAGGTTGAGCATGAGCTACCAATGCCCTGTGTTATCACTTTAGAGAAGAACATGCAGTTAGTTTTCAGAGAAATGAAGTTACTTAGAGCAACTGAGTTAGTCACAACACTGACTCTGCTTTAGCCCAAACTACAACATCAGTATGTAATCTTGAAAGACATAATCATAGGGGAATCTGTATGTTTTTAAAACCAGTTTTGTATCAACTTTTTCCTGGCAAATATTACTGTTATCCAATGTAGAACAACACTTTTTTTTGTTAAAAAATATTTTCTCATATCATTAAGCATAGTTTCCTTATAATTTTCCCTGCAGAGAGATATGGAAGTTTTATATGAAATATTAGCAAGCTTTCTCTTTTAGGTTTAAATATCCTTTTCCTTTTTACAATGTGAATTTGTAAATTTTATAAGTCTCATATTTTGTATTTATCCTTACATTTTTTAAAAGACACTGGATAGCAGTATTATTATTAAATAATAATAAGTAAGGAGGAGATTTTGAACCACTTGCTTTTCTATGTATTACTTCTTTTCCTGACAGATTTATGTATTTTGTTAAAATTTTTTATTAGGTTACACATCTACACATTTATTGTGAGTCTTTAAAACAGATAGCTTGGTTTTCCAGAAGTAGTTAAACGTAAGTTCTCTTTTCCACAATGCATCAAGACATCAGTACTAGTTCTAAAAAAAGGGATGCAAAAAAGTCTAAGTTTTGAACTTGGTAACAACAAAAATAAAAGCCAAAATGGTAGCTATGAAATTACAGCTATCTTTTCATAAATTCTTCCTAGAGTCCTAGATAATTTAAGCAACTATATCTGCTTATCATCAGTAACCTAGAAATACAGTGCAATAATTTAGAAGTAAGTTAAGCCATGCTACAAATATTTACTGAAATGTAAGTATCTATTTAACCGAAAATTGACTGCTACTGATGATCATATTTGGTGCTTTTCTTAGTTAAATTCCAGCTGTGTTTGGGTGCCAAAAAGACTTTGGAATTTCTTTGCAAAATGGCGCTTAAGAGTTTGAACAATGTAATATTTTGCAGAGAGTATTGTGGGATTATTAGCATGAGTTTTGGTTTTGGGTTTTTTTTTTTCATATGGTCTTCTCTTTTAAATAAATCTATTGCAGCTGAATGAAAATCAGGTTATTATCAACTTCTGATGTAATTGTTGAAGATATTGAGATGAGCTGGGATTAAAAGTTTCTCTGTCAGTTTCTTTTAAATCAAGGACAAATTAATTTCTTCTGTCAAAGACAAGTCATAGTATGTGATTCTCAATGCACGGTTCAAAGTCCTTAACTTTCTGGCATGCTGAAAGGGTTAATTACTTTGAACTCTTAGTCTGAAACAGGTAATGAAAGATGGAGGAGTGAAAGAAGAAAAATAAAACATGAACAGACTAGAGAAAGTGTAGCATTGGCACTGAATTTTGAATTCAGACCCAGGAAATGGAATTTTGCAATTAATATGTGCACAGAATATAAATCAATTCCCAGTATGACAGCTATCATTTTTTGGAGCATTTAAAACACATGTGCATATGCAGCTCCAGCAAGACACAAGGACAAAGCCCTAAGCTTATTGCAGCTCCTAAACAAAGGTCTACCCACCACATCTTGAATTCAATTATAATTTTGGACTATATCTTGATTTCTGTAGCTTGGGAAAGTCACACTTTTCTTTCCAACAGTATTTTCCTTCTGGCATTTTTCTAGCAGAACCAATTGCCAAAGTTTATCCTGAGGTACAAGATGTCCTTAAGGAAAATGTCCGTTATTCTTTTTGTGTCATGCCACAAGAAAATTTGGTTCCTCTCCCTAATTGTTTTGAAAATAAACTGTAGTTAATATTCATATGTTTCCCCAAATCACAGTGGGATTTAACTTTTTTACCTGTTTCAAACTTCATGTTCATTTTATCTGCTGTGAGTTTTACCTTCTAAACTCTCATATTGTGCTGACAGCATTTTTAAGACAAAAAATAAAGGATGTAAAAGCATGTCACTAGAATCTGAACAAGAGTCAAGCTTCAATGATGTCTTAGAGTCTTAAAGCCAGATCTTAATTATTGTTAACCTGCACATTGTGAAATTATATACCACAGAATCACAGAATCATAGAATCATAGAATAGTTCGGGTTGGAAAGGACCTTAAAGATCGTCCAGTTCCAACTCTCCTGCCACAGGCAGGGACATCTCCCACTAGATCAGGCTGCCCAAGGCTCCACCCAACCTGGCCTTGAACACCTCCAAGGATGGGGCAGCCACAGCTTCCCTGGGCAACCTGGGCCAGTGCATCACCACTCTCATGGTGAAGAAATTCTTCCTTATGTCAAGCCTAAATCTAATCTAGTCCAAATTCATTATGTCTAGTCTAAATCTGCCCCTCTCCTATTCTATTTATATTGCAAGCTATCACTGCTTGCAATAACTTCTTGCTGTACTAAAGTAGAGAAAGGCAACCAAATATTTCAGGACGTTTTTAAAAGTCATCAGAAATATTTATCCAGATTAAGTTTGGGAATATTAATTAATCTAAAATAATAATTACATGCTTCTATCTAAAGTTCCACTGTTTTGGAGCTGTAGGTCCAAAGGCAGCACTGTTTGTGCAAGATGAAAGAGAAGAAAATTAAATGTTAAAATATCTTATCTCAGAAAGATTTTCAGTTTCATTGCAAATGTGATTTTGATTTTAGAACTGTGTAAGCCCAAAGAGAAATGTAGCTCTGAAAAAAATCTTTCTTGATTCTTTCTGCTGGGCAATAATGGGGCTTTTTTTAGCCATGAACTATTCTTTCATACATTGAACATGGTATGCTGTGACTTGCAGATAGTACAATAATGAGAATTTAGAAATAAATACTAAGAAAATACTAAGCACCTAAATACTCTGGATCAGTAACTGGATGTGACAAAAATGAGCCAACAATGAAGCCAGGGTGTAGATGGCACTGCAAACAATTTTTAAAATATTTTATGTTTCAACAGAAAAACATAAGGTTTCGTGTGGATTTCAGAAAAAAAAGGTATATGTCATCTTTATTATGTATCTATTCTATAGTAAGATCCTGTTTTTTAGTCACACTTTATTCTATAAATGTATGATACAGCATATATGTCAATGAGTCACTGATACAGAGATGGCAAGTCTACAAGGACTTATTGTTTTCAAATAATTTATTTGCATTTCATTAATAGATGGCCTGAGTTCAGTGAAATTGCAGTGTTCTTCAGGAAGGTAACTGGTACACAATAGTGTGCAGAGGCATAAGTGCTGCAAGAGTGCTGATATAATTCTGTAGTCAAGACCATGTGTAGAGTTTACAAGACGAGTGATCAACCAAATAATGTACTTTATGTTTGAATGTCAACAAATCCAGGTGATTTGCTCTGAATGATGAAAAATGTAATAGGAAAAATAACCCCAAAAATATAAAAAATGCTATCTTTCAATACCCTTTTCAGATACGGAATTTGCATGCCAGAAGAGTAGAATTTATTTTTATAATCAGTTAGACTGATGGGAAAGGGAGAGTAATTTGTTGCTTCAAAAGTCAAAGCAGTAATTATTTTTACAAAATCTTGCCTTTACAATTCATTGCGGTTTTTAAAAAGTTCTCTTTTTTTGTCGTTTCACACAATTCATATTCTGCTTTTGTGTCATGCTTATTCATTCAATAGAAAAATATTTTTTTGCTGATAAGTGAAAAAGTGAAAAAATGAACACTCAAATGTATGTGTTTTCTGTTTCTTCTTTTAATTTATAGTAAAATACACAGCAGAGTTAAGATTTTCCACAAATGTTGGCTAAGTCTCCAGTTCACTGCAGGAATCTTGATGAACTCTGCAACTCGTGTACGCAGACAATATGAAAAGAATATTCATAGTAACAACCCTTAATGTCATCTGAAAGAATTCATATTGTTTACATAGCATTTCCACATTGCATTACAATAGTGAACATATAACTTAAACAATCAGAAGGATTCATGTATGCAACAGAATATTTACCTCCTGTCTGTCTGTCTTAGAGATAAGGTGCATTAAGCTTCAACTTTATCTTGAGCAGAGATCAATGAATGCAATGTCATTAAATAATTGAAATGTTATTATTAGTGTCCCTTTGATATGTTTAAGCATTTTATTATCTGTTATAGAGACATCATAAACATATAAAAGTACCAAAAAAGTGTTCTTTTTTCTCACAAAAAATCTGTAAAATATTAAATACCATAATTTATTAATCTTATTATAATTTTAAACATGACATATAACTTGAATATTGTTTTAGAGAAATACATCTTTGAGAGTTACATATTACTTGTAAATTTTGTTGGTAAGCAATTTTTAAATATCTACCTTCTCCCCCACACCAAATATTTTTAACTAAAATAAGGGGTTACTATTAAAGTACAAAAGACTGGTTTGTGAATCTGGCATCTGTTTTCAATAAAGTCTCAAATCAGATGTAGCAAAGCAATCAAGTATGTTCTATGTATTCCTATAGAATGCTAGGACAGAATTTTTCATCAGCTTTTTATGTGTGCAAATATCTTGCGAATCAAGAAAAAGTTAATCAAGAATCTTTGGAGTTAATGCTTAGAGCCTAATCTTCTTTTAGAACTAATAAGGGGAAAAAAAAAAAGACTAAAAGAAACCAAGATTCCACATCACCTGAAGACCTACAGTCACTAGATGAACTAGCAAACTCCAACTATTATTACCTTCCAGACTGATTTCTATGTTCTGATTGGTGGGAATTTTCATTTATCACTGGGAGAAACTGATTTTCCAGTGTAGATACTCAGCTTTTCTCCACCTTCTAACTTGAAAAAAACCCACATTATTGCTGCCAGAAATCACAAGATATGGTTCACAATAGCAATACCTTTCTGAAAAAGTCATTTGTATAGTTAACTACTAGATTGTAGTAATATCTTTCTTCCTTTACTTCAAAAATGTGAGTTAAAAAAGTCACATAAACAGTAATCAAATGATTTAATTTAGAAAAATACACCAGTAAAAAGTTATTTATCTTAAATATAGTGCAACTAATGAAAAACTTTAGATGCAATTAGTACACAGAATACTCTAGGAGAATGTATTTTCCTGCTGAAGATATCTTATTGAATGTCTTTATCCTTCAGCTTTATTAGTTATGTGTAGATGCAAAGAAAATAAATCCATGACGCCAAAAAGTGGTATGAATCTGGATTATTTGCACCACTACACCACATTAGCTAATAATGTGATATACTTTTAGATACCTTAAACCAGATTTTCAAAGATATTTTGATAGTTAAGGAGGGCTGGATTCTGCTACAACTCTGAGGATCCTAAGCATCAATTCCTTCAATTATAAATGACATTTAGAAGCCTACATGGTTTTGAAATATCAGTAGATATTAATTTGCACCTTTAGGTACCTAAATTCTTAAAAAACCTGCTGGCTTATCATCCCCTCTTGAAGCAGAGAAGAGTAGCATAACATTATGGCCATGAGGTCCAAAATATTGTTATAAAATTCATGAAAATGGGCATACATAGTGTTGTAGCCATAGTGTGGAAAATACCAAGTGGTGATTTTTTACTCCATAGTCAATAACGAGATCTTGTGTCTTTTACTACACAGACAAATATGAATTACTCTATGCTCTGCATGCACCATGAAGAGGTGCTGAGAACTGCAGTGGCTAGTAATTTGTGCTAATCATTTTTATGTTAATATTGAAAAATGGGGACATTGATTATGGAGTTTGTTATCATATACAGCAGTCAGATACAGATATATGATGAGCAGTTTCAGGCATTAATGTAACTTAAATGAACAACAGTCATGTCCCACTAATAGCTCCAAGAAATAAAAAATAGTCCTCTTTATTCTATTGATACGCAAAGGTAGGCAGAAAAATCAAAGCATCTACCAACTCCCAAATGCTCAGCTTTTTCCTGCACAAGTTACTCTACCCATTTATCCCTTTTTTCCTGCCTTGTCTGATCAGAAAGTTTGACCTCATAGCATTCAAACAGAACCTTATGCAGCCAGGCAAAAGAGGTTTTAAGGGTAGGCTTGTTCCCCTGCTCCTCATCTGCAGGCAAAATCCAGCCTTAAATTGCCAGCATTTCAGACATCTCTGAAAATATGATGTAATTTTCTTTCTGCCATGGAGAGTCAGATAGTAAAACAAACTGTCTGTTTTCCACTAGAAATTTTTAAATTCCTCTTCTTCCATAATCTCAAAGTATTTTTTTCTGCAGTGAGATATTCTTGAAGCTGCAGTGAAAATACTGTGTATTCTTGTAGCATTTTGGGCTTTTTTTAATAAGTGGCAGTATGGATCGGATGGAAATCAAAACATATGCTGCAAGGAAAAATAACCACAGGGTTTATTTCCTAGCTAATGTTTGCACTAGGGTGTTGTAAAAAATATTAATAAATAGCTCCATTTTCATATACAATACTCTTATAATATAGTCCATTTGCTTTTGTAAACATACCAGGAAGCTTTGGGTGGCAGGTAATTCACAGCTTCAATATCCTCTACTAATTGAACCTGGATGAAACAGGGAGAGCACTAATCAGAACTGATTTCAAATGCTGCTCACTTGAGGGAGTGAAAATAGTGTCTTCTCCCAAGACGAAGTGTTGATACTGCATTAAACAGACAAGACCTGTGATATCCTATCTCTCTCAGGAGAAACAGGAGTCTAATCAAGTGCCAAGTATTTCCCTGTTGAGTTAGAACACCAGGAGCAAGGAGGAAATTTTAATGAAAATACTTGACTGCAAAGGTTCATGGTAACGGACAGCACTGAGCCTTGTTCTCCTGGCCTTTTTTCTGCTCTCACTGTAGAAAAGCTGTTTGCCCACCTTTACTCAGTTTGATAAAAACTAAGTTAGGTTCTTTGGAACAGTCTCAAAGAATGGGTCTGCAACGTTTCAGACATAATTTTTGAGATCAGATCTTTATTATCGGACCTTTCTATATGAAAGGTCATTTCTATATGAATAGCTGGAGAAGGACTATTCATAAAGGCTTGTGGTGATAGGACAAGGGGCAATGGGTATAAACTGTAGAGGGGCAGATTTGGATTAGACATTAGGAAGAATTTCTTCACCATGAGAGTGGTGAGACATTGGAACAGGTTGCCAGGAGAGGCTGAGGCTGCCCCATCCCTGAAGGTTTTTAAGGCCAGATTGGATGGGGCCTTGGGTAACCTGATTTAGGGGGATATCCCTGCCCAGGGCAGGGGTTGGGGGTGGAACTTGATGATCTTTGGGGTCTCTTCCAACACTATTCTATGATTCTATGAATCTATATACTATATTTCATTACAAAACTGTGTTAGAGTTTCTAGAATACAAAGAGAGACATCAATGAATTCTGTACCATATTATTTTCAGAAGCAGATGTGAAGCAGAGACAAGCAAAGGTGAAGAGCAAACTAGAGAACAGTCAAGCTGAGGAAGCAGCTTTGGGACTTCCATTTGGAAGACAGAGAGACATTCACCTTCCAAAAAGATTGAAAACTCTCACAAAATATAAAAAGAAACGTAGCGTGACAATTGGCTTGTAAAACATACTCTGTTTTTCATAAGAGATGAGTAGGATAGAGATGGAACATGACACCCTGAAAACTGTTCAGGAAGCCAAAATAGAAAGAGTAAACTGCAGGATTAAAATAACTATCCATGTTTGGAGTTTTCTCTCTGATCATTCAGATAATCAGGACCAGACCTATATAAACAGTCTAAAACCACCACAGGATTCTAATAGATACTTAAACTTTATATATTGATGCTGTGATTTCACTTCTAAGAAATACTAGGTGGGATTCAACCTGAGAATACTATATTGAAATTAGACTGGTATTCCATTCCAGATTAAGTCAGTGAGATTTCTAGTTCATTAAAAAGTGCTTAATTGTGCTTAAAGCATGTAAGCTGCCATCAGAGCAAGAGGACATGAAGGGCAGAGTTCAGAGGCATGAGTAGGTATTTATTTTATTTTCCTAAGGTATTCAAGCCATCTACATAGTGCTAGTATAGGATGCAGAAGAATTGTGCCTTCTGGATCTTTCTGTGGAGATCAAATTCCTTTGGGTATCTGAAATAAACACTTGAATTCTAGCCCCTAATCAACACACTAACCAGAGCCTAGGAAATGATCCATGTCAACAGTTAATCATAGAAGCATAGAATAGTTTGGGTTGGAAGGGACCTTAAAGATTATCTAGATTCAGCCTTTCTGCAATGGGCCGGGACACCTTCCACTAGATCAGGCTGTTCAAAGCCCCATTGAATCTTTGAACAGTTCCAGGGAGAGGGCATCCACAACTTCCCTGGTCAACCTATGCCAGTGTCTCACCGCCCTCACCATGAAGAATTTCTTCCTAATGTCTAAATTGTCCCCTCTCCAATTTAAAGCCATTCCCCCTTGTCCTATCACTACATGCCTTTGTAAAAAGGCCCTCCCCATCTTTCTTGCATGCTCCCTTCAGGTACTGGAAGGCTGTTATAAGGTCTCCCCAGAGCCTTCTCTTCTCCAGACTGAACAGCCCAACTCTCTCAGTCTGTATTCATATGGGAGGTTCTCCAGCCCTCTGACCATCTTTATAGGCCTCCTCTGGACTTAGTTCCATATCATTCATATGTCGAGGATGCCAGAACTGGACACAATATTCCAGGTGGAGTCTCATGAGAGTAGAATAGAGGGGCAGAATCACCTCTCTTAACCGGCTGGCTACACTTCTCTTGATGCAATCCAGGATATGGTTGGCCTTCTGGGATGTGAGAGCACATTGAGAGATCATGTCAAGATTCTCATCAATTAGCACCCCCAAGTCATTCTCTGCAGGGCTACTTTCAATCACACTATTCCCTGTCCCATACTGAAACTGCAGATTGCCCTGACCCAGGTGTAGGATCTTGCACTTGGCCTTGGTGAATCTCATGAAATTCACACAGGTCCACTTCTCCAGCCTGTCCAGGTCCCTCTGGATGACATCCCATTCTTCTGGTGTGGCAACTGCACCACTCAGCTTGGTGTCATTTGCAAACTTGCTGAGGATTCACTTGATCTTGCTGTCTATATCATTGATGAAGATATTAAACAGTATCAGTTCCAGTACAGAGCCTTAAGGGACACAACTTGTCACAGATGTTCATCTGGTCTTCAAGCCATTGACCACTACTCTCTGAATGCAACCATCCTACTAATTTCTTATCCACCAAACAGTCCATCCATCAAGCCTATATCTCTCCAGTTTAGAGAGAGGGTTGTTCTGAGGGACCATGTCAAAGCCTTTATAGAAGTCTAGATAGATTGCATCCATTGTTTTCCATATTCACAGATGTGGTTATCCCGTTATAGAAAGCCACTAGGTTGGTCATACAGATTAGAGATCAGTGAAATTTTCCTCCCTGAAAGGGTTGTAAGGCACTGGAACAGGCTGCCCAGATAAGTGATTGAGTCACCATCCCAGAATTTAAGTAAAAGATAGGTAGTTGAAGTGTTCAGGATTATGGTTTAGTAGTGGACTGGAACAGTTTGACTCAATGATCTCAAAGGTCTTCTTCAACCAAACAATTCTATGATTCTATACAAATAGAAACTGTTCATTCTTTTTACTTGTTGTTGTCAACAGATATTGTTAAGTTCAATAACGATCAGCTGTAATTGCATGACATTTCGATTCTTTAGTTTACACAAAGAACCTGTTATCTTAGGTCAGAACCTTTTCCATGTTATTGACTCTGACAACAAAGTCAGATATCAACATTGGCATTTCATGAAACTAGATGTGATCAAGTGTCTTTGCTGGAAATGACCTAAGTAAAGACGAGAATTTCCTTAAAGATATAGCTCATTTTTAATTGAAAGCAGAATTTCAATGAGATTTCCTGTTTCAATTTATTTATCATTTATTTCTTATTGTTGTTTCAATCCCAACTCCTCCACCGATAATGGCAAAAATTAACCTTGCTGTGTACAGCAAGGAAGAATGCATTATCTTTGTCATATTTTGAAGGTAATTGCCATTGCAATTATTTAATGGATAAACTGAACTATTACTTTTTCTATATCATCATCTACTGGATCTCATGTCTTTACTGTAACACACAACCTGCTTGACTCATCCATTAATTATCAGCTCTTACATGCAATTTCTAGGTTCTTAGGACAGAGGCTGACTCATTTCCATTTCTGTGAAGTTCCTAGCACAAGGTGGTCTTGTAAAGCCAAAATTATCCTTACATTTTACATAATAGTATTAATAATAATGACTTTTCAAATAAATCTTCATAGAAGCTGTGGTGTATATGACATGAAGGGAAGAGTTAATGATCTTAAAAATGGCAGGACCAAGCAATTGCACAGATAAGGTGGCTTCTTGCCACATTCCATTGCGTGCCTGTGCTTTTTCTTCTCCCTAGTTTATCTAATTAAACATCCCTCTCTTATTTTCACTCTTTGGGTTTATCTTAGATTTCATCAGTCTGATCTTGTTAGCACAAAAGTAAATGTAAACAACTTTAAGGAAGCATAATCAAAAGTAAAAGTTAGTCTAACTTAGATTAATTTTATGCTACCTCCACTCTGGCATTCAGTACATTATATGATAATTTTGATTTTCCACTGGGCTTACTGCTATTACATCAATGAGCCATTTCTAAATCATGTTAATTTCTTTTCTAATTTTCATTCCAAGCAGAATGAATGAGAAATATTTGCACATCTGTCTTTGAGACTAACCATACAAGCTGTATTCCAACTTCATGCACAACCCAGAGTATGGTGTTATGAACAGTATTTGAGAAGCAGTCCAGAAGTCACTGTAAGAAAGAAAGGAAATACTTCACCTCTTTGTTGGTTTTCAGGGTGCTTGCTGGGGTAATGAATTTCATGTGACCTATCATAGCTTTTATTTTCTTAGAGGAAGATTTCTCTGAAAAATACGGAGTGAATTTTCTCTGCTTACTACAGCTCTTCAGCAATTCTTTGTGTATTGTTTTCATGATGCATCTACAGGTATGATCTGAAAGTTTGTACAGTAGGGTGAAGGGATTTCTTTCCACTCTGAGAAGAAGTAGAAAGCATTCCAGCTGAGGTCTCTGCCAGTTATTTCAACCCTGACATGAAACCGCTCTGTTATTTTCAGCTCTGGGCTTCATTAAAAAAAAAAAGCCTGCTTTGCCATGACCAGAAGAGAGCTGATCTCTATGAACAGTCAACAGCTTTGTGGTTCTGGCTTATAGCATTCAAGTTCCTGAACTGGTACCTGAAAAGACAAGAGACAAGAAAAATCCTAAAAGAAATATCAACAATAACACTGTAAGTTGATCATTTCAAGATCATACGCTTCACCTGAAATCAAAGATAATACTACAATTTACCTGTCAGTGTGATAGTCAGGAATGCTTACTTTACTATGTAATGAAGTAACAGGTACGCTTAAGCAGCAGTGTTTACAGCTGGGGAATATACATATAATAGACAATCTTCCACCACTCTGCTATCATGTAATTTCACTTATGAGTCACTTTATCCAAAGTGAATGATATCCAGAAAGGAATATGTTTGATTTAAGTCAAAGTCTGCAAGATCCAGAGAGGAACTTCATATGTGTTTTAAGACTTTCATATAGCAGCAAACAGAATAGTGAGGTGTGTTAACTTGGCTGGATACTAGGTGCCCACTAGCCGTACTATCACTCCCTCCACCCCATTAGGACAGAGGGAGAAAGTAATTTGAAAGACCTTGTGGATTGAGATAAGGACAATGTGATCACTCACCTATTACTATTGCAAGAAAAACAACCTTGACTTCAGGGTAATTTATTTAATTTATTGCCAGCTAATAACAGAGTAGGATAGTTGGAAATAAGAAGAAACATTAAATCACATTCCCTTCATCTTTACTTTCTTCCCAGGCTGAACTTCACTCATAAGCTTTCTATTCCCTGCTCTTTCCTGAGTGTCCCAGGATAGGGAATGTGGGTTGCAATTAGTTCAATATGTGAAGCCTTTTAGGAAGATTGCTCCACAAGGAGTCCCCAAGGGCCACAGCTCCTATCAGAAAACCTGTTTTCCTATGAGTCCCTCTACACTGATCACAAGCTACTACCAATATTACGGTTCTTTGTTCACTCTCTATGGACTGCAGCTTCTTTTGCTTTTTGTTGTTTTTCCAGTAAAACAGGTGATATGCAAAGCTACAACAAACATCCTGGAAGCTGCAGAGTCAAAGTGAGAATGAAATATTTAAGGGCAATACATTTGTAACAGAAAAGATGCCATGTATATGCTTCTTTAGTTGTACTTTATAGTTGTTACATCAAGGCTTCCTTTTCCCAATCTATGTTGTAGAACAGTTCAAAATAACAACAACAAACAAAATCAACAGTCCAAAACAACAGAGAAACAAAACAAAACCAAAGCAAAATCCATAGACCATACAATGATCTATTCTGAATAATAAATATCTGTAATTTTAATTTTTTCTCCCAGTATGGTTTGAGAAATAATTGAAACGTGGTTTTGAATATTTTCTTCACCTCAGATATCTGATGTTGTAGAAGATTGTACCAAACTAATTTTAAACACTTTTAAAAAGTCTGATAATGCAAGGAAATGTCAGGGGTGCACAGAGTCGCTAAAACAGACTTGTATTGTACTGGTCAGAATCACAGGAATGCAGTTTTTTTTACACAATCATGTTCAAGAAATACTTATGAAACATCAGGTATATGAGAACAAGCAGTAGCAAGATAACAGTGCTGGAGAATGTTTGCAATAGGAAATTTCAATGTTACTATCTTGAATGGAGTTCAGTAGGTTCTGTTTATAAGTAGCATTAATCCACCTATACTTACACTTCATTTCCTATAGATATCCTTCATATTTCTCTGACTTTCTGATTTTTTGCCTACAAAACCTATCATTGTTCTGCTGAGGACAGAACTGTCACTGCCTTCAATGAACTGATAGCCTGAATGTCACTGATATCATTGATGACATCAGAAGCTGAAAGAGTTGCTCAGTTTTCTCATAGCTTTGAAAGCACTAAGGTCTCTTGTAAAATGCTGAATTTTGCTATCAGATTGAAGAGATACAGAGTAGAAAGACCCGCAACATCTACACATATTTTTCAGCTGATCATCTTGTTGCTGTTCTGATCTATATATGGACATAGACTGGTTGCAGATGATATTTGTGTTTCATAAAATGTACTATTAGAAATTATATGCTTGTCCACAGAGAGCTATCAATATACAGGAGAGTCATAATATAAATTTTTTTTTTCCTGAGCTTGTATTAATTGATTGTGGTTCAAAGTTAAAAATGGCTAGATTTACCTTCTTGCTGCATCATCTGATGGGAAACTGCTAAGGGGAATGGACAGACCGCAGAGTGGTAGGAAGTCGTTGCACTCATGATGTGGACAGAGGACATAACTCTAACTATACATTACAATACTATAAGACAGTTGTTGACTATTAGGAAGGAATTTGATCAGAAGTGGTTAATGTCTGTCAGCTTTTGCTAAACTATCACTGTTTGCCAATAATACACTTGTTTAGGAACTTATTTCCATCTCATTAAAAATTAAGTTGTTGCTTTGGATCAATCTGATCAGGTAAAATCTGATCACTGAAGTTTCATGCATATGTCCTATTCCTATTCTGGACCAGGATTTCACAGTTGTACCCTGTACTTGGAGGTCTTTCATTCACATACTCATCAACTATTTCACTGGTGAGATCTAATGTAAATTATAGCTGTGCACATCATTAAAGAATTAGCTAACAGCATAATACTATCCACAAAATTGTATAAGCCATCATTTCTTCAGTTGTGATACTCGCATGTCAATAAATCTAACTTAGAAAAGGAACAGGTTTTTGTGTGCCCTGAGTGGATTGCCTAAAAGTGAAAGTAATATATTGTCATCTATACTTTTATACTGAATGAATAATGCATTGAAAACTAATTTTGTATGAAGACAATCAAGAAATTCCACCTTTAATATTTAATTGGTAGCGATCAGTCTCCTGAACTACTTTGTAGTGGTGTGGAGGTTCTAATGCAAGACTGTTAGGTGGAGATCTCATTAAACTTAAATCAGAATAGAAGAAGCCTGTTCAACACTAAGGTGGCTGTAATCCTGCAGAACAATGAAGGTGTTGTTTTTTTTTCTTAACTACTGAGACCAATATTTGGTTTTGTGCATTGGGAACATTTACTGGATAGAAACAATGGCTTCAAGAAATAAATATGTAAAATTCTGAGTTAGCCAATGCACCACAGTAATTTATATTGCTTTAATTTCCAGTACAACAGAATAATAGGTCTGTGTGTTTGCACTTGCTTCCTAAAGTAGCCCTCTGCAAGTTCCTTCTTTCTGTCCCAAATGTTAGTCTACATCTTTTTTCTTCCGTCTTAAAAAAGTATGCTTTTGGAAGGTATTGCTGATCACTTTTCTTGTAATTAGCTGTCTCATACATATATATTTAGTTGAAAAGGATAGTTGGAAAACATTGCAATGCCCTGAGGTCTGCATTATATTATAAAGGAATTTATTTGTGTTTACATTGGATGATGGAGAAAGTTTTTTTTATTTTTTAACATTATCAATAGGTATTCTTTTATTTTTTAAAGTAGATTAATCTATCTAGACAACAAAGTGCTCAGGCACATGTATACCTGTGGTGTGAGCTTAATTAATCTACTATGATTCAATATCAGAACTCAATAGCAACTAACAAAGCCTGATGACAAAGTGAAAGCTTCTGATTCACCTAATGAGCATATTGGTACATTTAGAAAAAATTGTTTGGCAAACCTTTAACTATTATATTGGGATCTTTCCATTTGCAAATTGCAATTCTGATGTTTACATTTGCAATTAAATATGCTTTTCAATGTATGGGTTTGAAACTTCTATCATTTGGTTGGAAGAGTCCATTAGTTTCTCATTATATTTATTTTTTCCCCTAAAAGACTTTGCTCAAAAAGGAGAAAAGAAGGGTAAAAAATATGTTTAATGATATAATTATTAACAAAAAAAAATCTGTTCCACTAACTTCATGTGATTCATTTTAGTGGATGTGAATTACACAGAAACTGAGATGCATATTTTGCCTGAAGAACAGAGCAGAAGCTGCATGTCTACTACTATTCAATTGCAGAAGAAATATGTCAACATGTACCATATTGCCAGATGTGGTTGAAATCTTTATCATATAGATATGTTATAAAGTGTAAGGTATCTGGCAAAGTGTGCTGTTTGGTTGGGGTTTTTGTTTGCTTGTTTGTTTTTTGTTTCTGTTTTTTTTCACTCTCAGCTGTTACAGATACAAGGATTTGGAGTAAAAACTTCTTCAGCAAACCTCTGGTTCCAGGTGGGCAAATGCAGGAGTAGGAAACACTTATGGAAATGATTGAAGATGGCAGGTTTCTCAGGAGACAGAAGTTGCAATAAGGAGCATGGTTTGCTTCAAGACCCAGAGATTCTCCTCCAAGTCACAGGTGAAAGGATGAGAAGGAATGGCCTCAGGTTTCATCAGGGGAGGTTCAGATTGGATATCAGGAAAAATTTCTTCACCAAAAGGGCTCTCAGGTACTGGCAGAAGCTGCCAGGGTAAGTGCTTGAGTCCCCATCCCTGGAGGTATTTAAAAGTCGGATAGATGGAGTGCTTAGGGATATGGTTTAGTAGTTGGCAGGAATGGTTGGACTCGATGATCTAGGCCTTTTCCAACCTAGTCACTCTGTCATTCTACGATTCTAATATGTAGTTCTACCATATGGATCAAAGCTCTGCTTCTTGAAGTAGTAGCTACCTACATGCACACATGTGCAACTTGCTGTTAAAGTCAACACACATAAGATACATAGTAGACCATTATTCTGCTTATGAAAGTATGGATTTAATTCATATGCTNAAGGGCTCTCAGGCACTGGCAGAAGCTGCCCAGGTAAGTGCTTCAGTCCCCATCCCTGGAGTTATTTAAAAGTCGGATAGATGGAGTGCTTAGGGATATGGTTTAGTAGTTGGCAGGAATGGTTGGACTTGATGATCTAGGCCTTTTCCAACCTAGTCACTCTGTCATTCTACGATTCTAATATGTAGTTCTACCATATGGATCAAAGCTCTGCTTCTTGAAGTAGTAGCTACCTACATGCACACATGTGCAACTTGCTGTTAAAGTCAACACACATAAGATACATAGTAGACCATTATTCTGCTTATGAAAGTATGGATTTAATTCATATGCTCAAAGACAGGCAGCAGGTAGTATTTCAGACACCCTGTGATATCTGAGACATCTGCACAGAGGTAGCAGATGTGCCCAAGAAAATTGGGGAGACTCAAATTAAGTCTTCCAGGCTGGCAGCTGAAGGCCAGGAGGTCTGTCCAGAAAGGCTAGCCATTTTGGGAAACTAAGCTGATCTTTATTAGCCTAACTCAAATTGCTTTGTCCATCTAGCATTTTCAAAGTTCAGCAAACTTCTACACACTTAAGGCACAATTAATATTTAAAAATTGTCATTAAAAAAAAAAAAGGCAATTGTAAAATCTAATCCATAGAATAAACTATGAGAATAAACGTTATCATTTGGAGGCCTAAACATAAAATAATTCACAAAATAATTATTGGTAGCTGGAAAAAGCAATGTTAGCTTTCTTTTTTTAGTATACTGTTAAAAAAATCAGTTATTTCAGTTATCTTAAGAGCCAATTTTTTTCAATCCTACTACTATGCAGACAAAACCAAAACTCTTTCTAACAGCCAGCTAGAGTAGGTCTTCAACATTGCTAACTTATTTGTATTTCCACATCAGTTTTCCATCGTGTCAACAGTGAAATCTTGTCCTGACTTTAAAATTATAGCTAAAATAGCCCTAAAACACCCTCTCAGGGTTTTTTCTTTTAATATTTATTCCATGCCCAGATAGTTCCAATGTTTTGAAATAATGTAATAAATTTGCAGTTTTTGCTGTCTTTGAAAATCTTTAAAGAGTAAATGCAATTATTCACCCTCCAATGTACAATAATTCAAATAATTACACAAAGCCATGACTCTGAAAGCAATGATTTTTTTAAACTGTAAAGAGAAAGATGCTGCAGATGTACAATTATTCACAAAAAATATTTCAAAATATACTGTAAAAATAGAAAGGCAAGGTAAATATTTTCTGATACTGAGAAATCTCTTGGATTTTCTTCAAGGGACTAGTGAGAATGGTATCATGTAGAAATATTAGAAGAGTAGGCTTAATGATCACATAGCAGAAGCTTGAGAAAGGCTTATTGTTAATTTTTTCACCATTTATGTTATAGTTCAAAAGTAAGGATAAAGCTCAGGCATTTATTTATGGATATACAAGTAATATATCAGCCTAAAAGATTTCAGTCCAGGAAGCTGACTGATGACTGGCACTATTTTCTTTCATTATTATTTTGAAGTGTAACATATTGGACTCAGAAATTATGTTTTCCCTTTCAACATCACATCAAGTGGCATGTGGTATGTTTTGGCATGTAAGTATTAAAAAAAAAAATCCAAGAAGCCCAGACATAGCAATTCCCAAAAGGAAAAGATCCTCCTGATACTGCAGGTTAAAGTCTTTCCTGTCTGTTCTAAAATGACTGCTTTTATTTGTTAACCATTCCCAGTGAGAATGAGAAGAGTCATTAGTGTTTTCTTTGCAGCAATAGTACACACAAAGCTGAGCACATATTGTATTTATGCAGTTTTCAATCAGACATAATTTGACCTCCAATTTTTTTTGTTTTGATCGGTCTTGTTTTTTTCTTGAGAAACTTGGCTAGCGCTTCTGCTTTATTCCTGACTCAAAGCTCGTTTAAGTATGCGAAGTTGTGTATTTTGATCATACTTACACACATAAGGTAAACATAGGTAGAAAGTTAATAGGTGTGTTTATTTTTTTTTATTTCAAAGCCTGGCTCTCATCTCTTTCCTCTGTTGCTCCCGACACTCAAATTTTAGCAGTTTTTCTTCCCCATTGCTTCCAGAAATTTGTTTAGCATTTTACCTTTTACTATGGCAATGAATAGACTACTGCAGTTTGAAGGGTGATTGCAAAGACAGGAACCCAGGTCAAACCTAGCTCAGGCATCAAGCACAGGATCCATGACCTAACCACAAACCTTACTACATAGGGCACTATGATGCAGTCTCTAGGGTCCTTGCGGCCCATGCACATGGACTTTTTACTGACAAAAATTGTCTTGAGAATTTATACAATGCAAATGTACTAGAGTTCACATGGCCAAATATGCTGCACGGCCTCTGGTTTTCTCTCTGATGCAGGAACGTGGAAACAGTAACAGATCTTAACTGACACCATTGCTCCTAGGAGAAATTTTGCTTTTAAAAAGATATACTGTAATATGTGTAGTGTAGCTTGCCTGTTCACCTCACTCACTCTCTCCTTTCCCCAAATAAATATTTACATATAAATTGCTTTGAACAAAACATTACCAATCAAGGATGGCAGAAAAAGAATTTTAAATTAATTGTAAATCCACCTGAGGTTTTCAGGCTTCGAAATTTAGATGTAGAATGGACTCTCTCCACAGAATACAGGCCCTTTAAGCTGCCAGCACTCTTTCATTTCAACATAATGCCACTGTTGGAGAAATAAAATAACATTGAAAATTACATAATTAGTAAATCAGGAAGAAATTCTCCTCAAGGTGACTTGGAAATTCACTATTTATAAATGTAATAGTTATTGAAGCGCAAAGCAGATTGCTGACAAATTGACTTAGTTAAAAAAAACAGTAAAGAAAGCAATCAAAAGGACACACCAATCAGTAACAGAAATTAAAAATGCATAGTTTACAAAAATGGAAGATAAAGAGAGGGGAAGGACATGAAATATAAGGACTTGAGTTTTATTTCATAGTACTAAGTGGCAGGATTTATAGTTCTTATTTAATGACAAGTCTTTAAAATATACATATTTACATAGACATAATTAATATGAAATAGATTTATAATATATGTTTATTATTAATTTTTGATACATCTATATATATTGTATTATCTATCTCCTCATATGAATATAGTTACTAAGTATATTTGCCTGTTTTATTTTTGAGATTTTGGTATGAATTTGAAAACCTATCGTTGAGTACTGATCTATTGAAAGTCTTGAAAGTTTATCTTTAAATGAAATTCAAGAATCTCCACTAATTATATATGTTGAAATCCTTAAACTTTAAACAGAAAAAAACCGTCACCATTGTGAAACTCTGGATGAAAAGTGTGAACACTGAATATGTTGTATTGAATTACAAGAAAACAAAGATGTGTTAGATGGATAATGACAGTTTTGTCAGTCCAGCATTAAACCTGAGGTCAAAGGTTGACTTGGATTTCAGTATAAAAGAATTAAAAGAAAATAGAATAACTAATGGCAACCAGCATTTTGTTTGGAACTATGAAATTATGTGGTTAAGTTGTGTATATTTAGAGTTGTACTTATTATATTTAAAAATACTTTTTTAAACCAGAAATTGTTAAAGCAGGATGATCTCTGGCAGAGCGCTTCATGGGCTAATTGTATTTGCCTGACCGTTTTTTAAGAATAAACTAGAAAAATTCTAGTATATATATATTAATACAAAGAAACATGCCTTGGTTGTGTCAGGTCATTCCTGAGCAAATTGCTTTCTAACATGTGATTTCTTTCACAGGAATTTAAAGGGAAGGGCAAATCTTACTGAGATATTTTCCCAGCTATTCAGTACGTAGGAAAAATGTTGACCCCAAACTCAATCTTCTCCTGACACCCTGGTCAATATGTTTGTGTTGTAAAGATTAGCAGGCATAAATTCCTTTAGATCAGGGACTTCTGTTGTGGAATATCACTTGTAGTGATCTGATTATCACACAAAGAAACAGAGATACTTTAAAAAATGTGAGACTGTTTCAGTACAACTTTAAACAGAGAAGCTTCAGATTTTTGAGATCATAAATTGCATGGTAGACACGGTGAGCATAGTGGTAAATTTATTAAAAAGTTGGGGAAATTACGGAGTAAGTGAATAGGGGTTAGGTAGATCTGACAAAAAGGAAATAACGGCAACAATCAATATTTTGACATCAGAAGACTATCAAGAACAATCACTTAAAAGCTACCAAATTCCCCTTACTGAAAATGTTGCGGATTTTGGTTACACCTTCTTATTCTATCAAACAGTCCCTTGTAGCAGGTAAGAAAGAGATGTTTCTTCTGTTTCATTTTGAGACATTCAAAGAAAAATTCAACGAGAAGATGAGAAGCAATGATGAATGTAGAAGATATATAATAGGAAGGCTGTGGATGTGGTCTTCCTGGACTTCAGCAAAGCTTTTGACACAGTTTCTCACAACATTCTGCTCAGGAAACTGTCAGCCTCTGGACTGGACAGGCACACACTCTCCTGGGTGGAAAACTGGTTGGATTGCTGGGCCCAGAGAGTGGTAGAAAATGGTGTTAAATCCAGCTGGAGGCCAGTCACAAGTGGGGTTCCCCAGGGCTCAGTGCTAGGTCCAGTCCTGTTCAATGTCTTCATCAATGACCTGGATGAAGGCATTGAGTGCACCCTTAGCAAGTTTGCAGATGACACTAAGCTGAGTGGAAGTGTTGATCTGCTGGAG
>WAAB01021693.1:0-36560 GCA_013389865.1 Piaya cayana | reverse complement strand
CCTGTTCTCCAGCCCCTTCACCAGTTTTGTTGCTCTTCTCTGGACTTGCTCCAGAGCCTCAACATCCTTCTTGTGCTGAGGGGCCCAGAACTGAACACAGGATTCAAGGAGCGGTCTCACCAGTGCCAAGTACAGAGGGAGAATAACCTCCCTGGACCTGCTGGTCACACCGTTTCTGATACAAGCCAGGATGCCATTGGCCTTCTTGGCCTTCAGTCCTGCTAGAATACCAAACTAGTGGGCATCGTGGTCTTTCAATGACAGGCATAAAGCCAGAATCTATGGAGAAAACCAGAAACCTTACAACCTTCTTCTCTTCGGTAGTATTTTTCCAGAATTTTCTCCATGTCCTGCCAACACCTGACTCCCCTTTTAACAAACTATTTAAGCTTTGATAAACAGAGTAATCTACCCCTAAGAATAAATCTCCAGTCCTACATGTTATTGTATATACCTTGCTGGCAAGAAGCAAGAGACCTTCATTGGTTTGCTGCATGATGTACCACATAAGGATAATATAGCAAACGAACATGAAATCTCACTTCAAGGGAAAAAAGATTACAAGAGGGACCCTGCTGCATAAAATTCTCTTAGCTTTTAATATGTCAGTTCTAGTGTTCTGATGAAACTGTGCACAAAGGACGTAGCAACCAAAAGACCTCTAATGAGGGTATACAGCATGAATCTCAAATTGGGAGTGGGTTTCTGCAGTGTGTTGAGGCCAAGGTCCAGTATTAGGAGGGCAGTTTAACTACTGGGAGATATTATCCTTCAGATAAGATATTAAAATTATGTCCCATCTGCTTACTTCTAACAACATTTCAAGATGATAAAGACCTCACGATACAGGCAAGAGGGAAGTGGAGGTGGTAGGGAGGATAGGGAATAACTCTGCTTCCAGCTGGCAAAATCATCCTTTGTTAAATATTATCACCACAAATTAATTGGCAACATTACAAACATTCATGACTATACAGCATGCAAGATGTTATACAGGGCTGACTGGTGACTATTCTGGTCTGTCAAATAGTATTCTCTATGGCTGTTTAATTGTGAAATTACCCATGAAAGTAAAGACATGGAATGTAAAGAATTCTATGATTCTATGATAGAAACCATAAAATAAAAAAAAAAATTCATATAATCATATAATGTCCTGAGCTGGAAGGGACTCATGCGAGTTATCAAGTTCAACTCCTGCATCCATACATGGCTAACTAAAAGTTATCTATCCAAGGGTGTTGTCCAAACGCTTCTTGGATAGTGACGGGCTTGTGGTCATGACCACTCACCTGAGGAGCTTGTTGCAGTAATTGACCTGGTTCTCTGTAAAGAACAACTTCTTGAAATCCAGTTTGAACTTCTCCTGACACAGCTTTAAGCCATTTCCTTGTGTCCTGTCACTGAACCCCAGAAAGAAGAGAACAGAAACTCCTTCTCTCCCCGTCATGTTATAGTTGTAGACAGCAATGAGGTGACTCCTCAGTCTCCTGTAAGATAGACAAACCTAGTATTCTCAGCTGGTCCTCGTAAGCCATGTCCTGTAGTCCTGTCATCATCTTTGTTAATCTCCCCAGGACAGAAAAATAATTTAAAGATTATGTTTTAGAAATTCAGAAATTCAGAATTCATGCCTATGTTTCCTTTATGAATAATTTTTTTCTTAGGCAGTCTTTCTTGGTACTCATCTCATCCAACTTCAGTTGTTTACAAGTTGTTCTTGAATCATTCACCTGCACTCTTTTCCATTATCAGTGGACAGGTGTAGGAACTTTGAGGCACAATTAATCTGACTTATTTCCACTCCTGGGTTGTGAGTCTTCAGGGAGTCTTCAGTGGCTAGAAAAGGTATGAATGTTAGTCCTATAGACATGTAAATATAGATAAAGAGAATCCCAAATTTATGCTCTGAGTATTATCTTTGGCTTATTATTTAATCCCTATAAGACAGTAAATACCATTACCAAGACTACTAAGAATAACAGTTCCAACCAATAAGGAATCTACCAGCTCAACACTGCTGATAAAATATGATGAGGATTACTAATAGAACCAGAAAGCACTTTATTCCCTTACTATCAAAAAAAAAAATTGTTGTTAACTATTATACCAGAGTGTTTTTGCAATTGACTTCATAGCATCCTGAGTTTAATGTCTTACAGGAAAATTTACAGTAAATAAAAACTTAAGTAAGTTAGCTAAATTAAGTTGTAGAAATCATGGTATTTCATCCAGCAATTCCTGCATCAGTTCCAATTTTTGTGAACCCTGCATTTCCTGGAAATTCCACCCAAATTACTCACAAAATACAGGGATTTTCTTATCACAAACCCCCATTTAATTGTCAGTAATGGTACACTTACGTATCTACCTGAAAACTGGTTAATATCTACAGTAATTAAAAGAGAAGAAAGAGCCAGACTCCACACAGAAGCACACAGAGGAAAGATGAGAAGCAATGGCTATAAGAAACTGCAGTAAAGTTCAGTTGAGTATAAGAAGAAAAATCTCAGAATATGTGGGTAAGGACTAGAACAGGTTGCTTGACTAGACTGTGAATTCACTGTCCTAGGAGACTTTCAAATTTGAATGGACAAGGCCTGGCTCAAAGTGATCTGTCTTTAAGGTTAGTGCTGCTTTGACCAGGAGATTAGCCTAGATGATATCTAGAATGCCTTCCAGCATAAATAGTGATATGAATCTATAATTTTAAGATCTAGTCTCATCCATATTCTTAATTAGCATATTTTTCCTGTCACTGGTACTCTAGTGTGTTAATGCTCCATCTTCCAGCAGCTTATTTGTTTCCATATATGAGCTTTTAGGCAATGGCTTCATAATCTTAACTTGCATGAAATTTGCAGCTTTCCTGAATCTTGAGTTATCTACTATTTCTAATATTTTAAGATCTCTTTTAAAGATAGTCACAAAAAAATACATGTGGGTGAGCTAGAAAAAGTCTCTCAAGTGTTGTGTGCAAAGAACTGTAAACAAGAATCATGGAATGATTTGGGCTGGAAGGAACCTTAAAGATCATCTAGGTCTAACCCCTGTGCCATGGGCAGGGACAATACAGCCTCCTCACTGTATTTAGTATTTCTGTACTTATGCATCTCCAAAACATATTCACCTACTTAGCTATAGTGTTGCCCAGGGAGCTCAGGGTCACTTAATTAGCCACTCTTTCCTCTAAGTCCTTCAATGTCACTGAACACTAAGACATTTCCCATTCTGCATGTGTGACCTACATATTTTGTTCCTTGATGTATGCACTTTCATATAGCTGTGTTAAAACATATGCTGTCCAGAGAAGTAGAATTTAGTAGAGTTGGACCTTTACCATTACTTATCACTCAGTAATTTTCCATTATCATCAAATTTAACCAGATCTTTGATAAAGAGGTTGAAAAGCAAGATGCATCCTGTTCTGCAATGATACTTCATTTCTAATTACATTCTGAAACATTTTTCCTAGCTGATTTTTAAGCTTTATTGATTTTGCATAGTAACATTTTCATCAGAATTTAAAGAAAGGCAGGGACAACTGCTTCATAGCAGTTTAACTGTATTATGTCAAAGCAGTTATCAACTGCAGTTATCAACTAAACTTACCATGTAAAAAGACATCACATTTGTTTGACAGGCTACATTTTCCATAAAACCATGCTGATTGCCATTTTAATCCTCATAGTCTGATTCACTTGTCACAGTGCCATCACTGTCAAAAAGACTAGCTTAATCATCTCGTTTACCCCCTTTGAATATTGTCAGAGCAGGTACAGTTTAAAAATAAAGAAAAAAACCCTCTTAGTATCTTACAGAACCTTTTATCAATATTATCTAAGTTAAATAAGAAAAATTTATTCTTACAAGAATGAGACTTCAGTTCATTGTTTTGGATGCTATGGATATTTTGAAATTATGAATAAGTGAGATAATCATTTGCTGTACATCCTAAAATTTAGTGCTTCATAAGCACGTAACTATAATAGTGATGTTATTTATCCTCTTTGTCTTTTTAACCTTTTTGTTTCTTCATCATTCATTCATATATTCACCAAATCATTCATTCATTGGGCATGTTAAAGAACATACAAAGAATAGAATATTTCATTTTTTTTTGAAAACATGTAGCAACACTGTGTTTATTGTATAGATTTTAACTAAAACACTTGCATTAAAAAAATGAATATTTATTTTAGATCATTGTTTGTTTTCTAGATTATTAAGATTTGATTGTATTAGTTCCTTATTCTTGGAGTCAGTCTATTGTTCGCTTGAATTATTGATAAAACATTTCCATACCTGCTAACATTTAAAAATCAGAAGGCAGAAAATTACTTCTATCATGCTGTGTCCTATGTTTCTCTCCAGGATTATTAGTATCTGTGAGTTAAAATATTAGATTTGTGGTACATGCATAAATCTACTTCACAAACCATATCTAGTTCTCACCTTTCTCTTGGTTATACAATGTAAAATAGATCTGCACATGCCCACTAGTCATGACAGCAGCCTGGCAGGTTATCGACAATCTGAAAATTCCAGAGATGTGGGGCAGACTACCGATAAGAGTGACAGACAAGACATGCATTTTCAGTTGTTTGGATTTACAGTTTCCCAGAGTTCTTTCTTTACATATGTAAAAAAAGAAAAAATTGTTTTTTAATTGACATGTAAAGTCACAAACTGTAACTTTTCTGGGCTCCCTGCATTCTACTGTTTTGCAAACTTTTCTGATAATCAGTACTTGTATATTGGAATGAATGGAATGGAATGGACTTAGTGGATAAGTAAAATAGAGAAACACCAGCCAGTCTAACAGTCAAGATATGAGTAAATAAGAAATAAAGACCTAGCAGATTGTAATGAAGGGTTTGAACAGGTTTCCAGCATTTTTAAAGTTGACAGGTCTTTATAAGGACATGGCGTCAGTATCAAACTAAGGACATAAAAGGAAGCATTCTAATTAACTACATACAAATATGGGTATTAATTAACATCTAATAATTTTATCCCTTTTAGTTAAGCATATCTTTTGAGAAAAAAAAGGCTGAATTAACAGCATAAAATTTTACTGACATCTTCTTCAATAAAAGGCTTATTTGGATGAATTGCTGAACTGTTGTATTAAGAGACAACCAAACTCGAAGGCAGCCGGCTGACATCCTGAGAAGTCATGTAGTAACATACATTAAGCTAAAACAGCTACTAGATATAGTATCCCAAAATGTCTTGAAGGTCTTTATGTCAAGGGTACTGAGAAGTGCAGCAAAAGACCCCAAACAGACTGGGCTTAGTCAGAAATCTGCCTGAAAATTCAATAGGAATTTTGCTGAAATGTCCCTCATGCTATGTTCTTCTGATTTAGGGTTTTTAAATTCTAACTTCCCCATGTATGCCCAAGCCAGTAACTTTATCTAATTTCACTGAAAAGATTGTACTGAAACTTTATGGACAGCATACTGAATAATCATCAAAAGGCAGTTAATGACTAGTTATACAGGTAAGTCTGATACAGACAAAGGTGAACTTGTTAGTGTATTCATTAGTTTTATATACGTTCAGTATCATTTAAACATTATTTTCCTTCAGAGATACTGATCACCTGAACAGATTAACATCAAACAAATCCAATGCCCTGTTCTAAATTGGAGAGTTTATTTGAGTGACTGCTATGAATATACTGATTTCAACTGGCCAGTAACCTAGAGTCAGTGTTGTAGCTTAACCCCAGCAGGCATCTAACCCCCTGCCCAGCTCACTCATTCAGCCTCAGCAGGATAAGAGAGGAAATTGGAAGGGTAAAAGTGAGAAAACTCATAGGTTGAAGTAAACACAGCTAATAATTTTTTTTAAATGGAAGGAAGAAAAAGACAACAAAGCAGGTGAGGGGGAACTACCAATAAAAATAAGTGATGTCAAAGAAAACAAATGATATAAAAGAAAACTATTTTCTATCATCAATCAATCAATCAACTCCAAAACATTTTCTGAGCAACGGTAGCCCCTACCAGCCTCCACCACCCCAGTTTTATTACTGAGCGGGATTTCACACATTAGAGGAAATCCTTTTGATCGATTGGATTCAAGTGTCCTGACTATGTCCCTTCCTAGCTCCTCATGTACCACAGCTTATTTGCTAGTGGGGCAGTGTAAGAAATAGAAAAGGCCTTGACTCTCTGCAAGCGCTGCTCAGCTGTACCTGTAACATCCCTGCGGTATCAACATTCTTTTGGTCACAAATCCATAGTACATAGTACTATATCAGCTAGGACTATGTAAGCTCTATAGTACCATATCAGCTACTATGTCGAAACTTAACCCTGTCCCAGTCTAAACCAGTGCAGTCAGCAAATGCTTAAAAAAATAAAACAATATTTAAGTGCTTACTATTAGTAAGAACAATTATATTGTCAGCTGCCACGTAGAGGTCCCATTGAACAAAGAGATAAAGAGGACAGGTTATATCGAAACCTGACCTTTTGCTGGACCAAAAAACTAGCACAGCTCGCCCTGCACTTTTAACTTGTAACGTGCAAGCCAGGGTTGTGCTGCTCTACCATTAAAATCCACTCAGTTCAAAGCCTGTCTGCAGGAACAGCACATTTGTAATTAAAAGGAGATTAAGGTAATTTACTACTTTCTCGTCTGCTGCCCACTAATTTTCTTTCAAAAGGAATAGCAGTGCACTTCAGCGATCCAAGTGCACTAACCACTTGGATGAAGTGAGACCCTGGTAAATATATAATGTGTAGACGTTATCACATCTTTTTATACTAATTTAGTAATAGGATTGATCTGCCTCTGCTTAACCGTGACAAGGAAGTTAATGCTTTCTGAGACTAGAGTTTCTCTGAGTTACCTTTTTAATCAAGAGTAGCACCCAGATTGCCAATTCCTTAATGTATTCAACAGGTACTCTTCATTTATAGTAAAAAACCATGGGACTCATATGACTACATTTAAGTCTATATCTGAGCTGAGCACTAAGCAACTTGTACAGCAATAGGCAATAAGCATTTTAGTATGCAGTTCACCACACAAGTAATATAGTAATACAAATAATGCCCTATGATTTTTGTCTTTTAAAATTATTATTATTATGAACAATAAAATCAGATGACTAGGTCAAGTGCAGGCATCTACACTGTGGTCATCTAGATGAACATTTATAGGAGTGAATGTAGTTCTGTAGAGGCATTAGGTGCACTGGGGTACCTAAGACATCTGCACAAGCCTCACAAATATGATACAAGGTTTACGGGAGGTTCACGTCATTCTCTAGAAGTGGATGGAGGCTGTAGTAGCAAATACCTTTGGCTTTGTATTAAAGGCCCAACTGGTGACAGTTAGGAAGCTGATTTGCGCCCTTAAACAGGATGAATCCCATCCAAATGACTGAACGTATTGTATTATGAATAATTCTCTTCTTTCTTCATTATTTCATAGATACTGTTATTTGTTGAACCACATAGCTGAAAAATATCAGATCAATAATAGTAGTATGAAGACAGTACACAATATGTGATGTAGCACAGTAACAGGATTGTTGTTTCACTTTGCAAAAATGTAATTTACTCATTGGAAGAAACTGTTGAGCCTTGAAGCTCATTCACTGTTTGCCTTTGCTCAAAACAATGCAATATTACTATTGTTTCTTCATTATGAATGTTGTATGTAATTATTTGTGACACTAACACTAACTGTGGGATAAATATTTTGGTTTTCCTTCGGGATATGTCAGGTACTTAAAAACTGATAGAATAGGAAGCAATCTACATTCCACAGTTCATGCTTACTGTTCAGCCTATTGAATAAATGAATGCATCTCTTAAAGGCTGTTAAAAAATTAATCACCTTTAGGATGCTCAAAACAATACTAGCTGCAGCAATGCATGCATTCCTTTGGCATAGAATTACCGTATAATGTTTAAAGACAGCTGTTTCTCCAAAAGCCAGAGACAGTAGGACAGATGGATAGGCAGAGAGATGACAAATTCCTCAGAGGGCATTATCAACTACTTGCCATTTTTGAAAGGTGGAAGATAATATTACATAGTGCAGCACAGGTTTTATTATACAGTCAGTGTAACTAGTTAGATTTGGTAAGCTGATCAAGTTTTTTAATACTTGCATTAATGCACCTACCCTCCTTTCCTGCTGAGGGAACTTATTTCAATGTATATGTTTTGTAACACCTGAAAAATCCTATTTCAAGGACACCAGCCTCCTTCTCTACAATAAAAAACAATCAAATAATCATTAAAAGCAACACATGTGACAGTATAATGCACTGGAAATAATACAAAGTCCATCTTATACCCTTTCATATCACTTTTATTCCTTCCCACATAGCAAATATTTTGCAATTTATCAGTTCCTATTTCTGTCACTATATAAAGTGGAAGAATGAATGGATCAGGCTTTTTATGTTAAGAATTCTCTCAACAAAGACTGGAGTTTCAATATTAAATTATAGTTTATGAGCAAGTAAACAGCCAAATGCGATACTCTGTAAAATTACAGAGTAGTTAGTTGTGACATAAATTTATTATTACGTGGCTATGTACAAAATAAGTACTCTCCTATTCACTGTCTCCTTATTAAAGCAGCTCTGTGTGTTCACATTCTTACTTAAACCATGATTCATGAAGTCAACCTGGCTACTGCAAAGAGGTAAATAATGTTGTGCAGAAAGGATGTAAGCTACAAAGCACACATAACTATCCAAATAATAGAGTATAAATGCACATAACCACGTGGTTGAGCTAACACTGTGTTCCAGCACTACATGCATTCAAAAATGTTTAAAATGACTGAGGCTTGCTTTAAAAAATAGTTATTGCAGACTAAATATATAATATGCATATCACAATGCCCATTCAGACTCGAAAGTCTGGCATAATTAAGTTCTACTCCAACTTTCCCTCAAAGTTTATGCCTAAAAGTATTTATCCAAGAAAGATTTTTCTTTTCCTTAAAGCACAGGGGAATGTACACATGACAAACTTCTATCATAACTTTTAAAATTTGTTCATTGTCTGATTTCTTTCAAAATTGTGAGAGTTAAGAAATACATCTGTGCCAATTTTTGATTCATAGAATCACAAAATCACAGAATCACTAGGCTGGAAAAGACTCACAGGATCACCAAGTCCAATTATTCCTATCAACCACTAAACCATGCCCCTCAGCACGTCATCCACCATGAGGTAATTCAACAACCTCCCTGGGCAGCCTGTTCCAGTGCCCAATGACCCTTTCAGGGAATATCTTTTTCTGATGTCCAGCCAGAACCTCCCCTGGCAGAGCTTGAGGTCATTCCCTCTTGTCCTTGTCCTGATTCAATGTTCCAGTTTTCTAGCCCATGTTCATTATGGGTGTATTTGTGGCAGGAAAAAGGAAAAAAAATGATTTAAAATAAAAGCCGAGAATTATCTTGCATTTAGATTATTTCAGGGAGTAAGAACTAAAAAAAAAAAAATCAGACTATGACAGGACTCTCTATTTTGCAAGAGTTACAAATATTGAGATAGGAAAATTTGACCTTGGAGGGAAAAGAAGAAACATATGTATACATTGTAATAGAGGTACGCAAACCAAGTGTAGGTGAAGAAACCTTCCAGAAGGCTAAAAATAGTTTCTATTTTAAAGCAGCTTCAAACTTTCTGGAGGACATGAGAAGGAACTCGGGGTTCTCTGGTACTAGTGGTTGACAGTGTTGCACAGTACAACTAAAAGATCCAAAATACCCTTTGAGACGCAAAGTAGTTAATGTAGCTTGGCATGGAAGACAGAGAAAAAGAAACACTAAGAAAGAGGAAAGAAGAACAACAGATGGCATAGCCAAAGTAGAGCCAGTAGCATAAACTGCAAGGGAAACAAACAAATCCCAAAGGCTGCGAGTAATAAATTTGCACAGTGGGGAACACACTGTTCTGGAGAAACTTCAGTCAGAAAACAAACTGTGCATCAATCCAAAGCTTTCTGTTTAGTGCTAGTTGTCCTAGTTGATTTTTAACAAGTTAGAAATTTTTTTCCCCTACAAGTCTGTTTTGAGATTTGCAAGCAATTTAGTATGATGGAGGCAATATGTTGATTCAGAGTCAGCTGAGAATAGCTCTGCTTGACAGCAAATGTCTGCCTACTGCCAAGCTGTGAGTCAATGACCTGGTACCAGGTAAGGTCATACGTGATCAGACATTTTTGAAAAAGGAGTTATAAGTTAGTAACTTTACAATGAGGTGGTACTGATGTGGAAACTGTTTTACAGTAGCATGAGAAAAGAATTACAGCAGGGATCTTCCTGTACTGGCATCTTTTTTTTTCATTGTGGAAAGGCCATGCGTTCCTTTCATGCAGTTTATACTTCAGTCCTAAAAAAACCACCATAATGTTTTAAAACTGCAGGTGATAGACACATGCCCACTGACAAAATCTAGTCTGTGATCGTGGTGCTACTGAATGAGGTGACCACATCTAAGCCACTTCATTCTCAGAAGGTGATTGAGAAAGGTGCAGCAGAATATAAAACAATATCTTTGCTGAGGCTGGGGTATTGTTTTGAGGAACATCAAGTTGCAGTAAATTAGAGCCTGCTGGATAAATTTGGTCTTTATGTGTAACCTAGACAAAAATCTGTTTTATCTGCTCTGCAAGACCTTACTTCAATGGGCAATACCCATCACGTCTAGAGAATTAAATGTAGATCAACTAGAAAAAACAAACTGAAAACATCCTGCATTAATCTGACCTCACTGAGCAGAGTGATATAAATGAAGACAAAAAATATGAAAATGAAGAAAAATAGAGTGGGGGGCAGGCCACTTAATGATAGAGCATAGACTCAGGCATCAGAAACAAAAAAAATGGTATCAGAATTAATTTTGAGTGCACAAATTAAAGTGGAATTCAGAATTCACAGAAGAGCAGCTTGGCTACATTATGTTCCAGTGAGGACATTGTGGACTCAGGAAGCACAAAGGTGGCAGGCAGGGCACAGGACAAGAGACCAGACATTTCTTGACCAGCTTCTGAAGGTCAAGTAAGATTCCCTAAGGAATCTCAGCTTGCATTAGATACATATGTTGAAGCAATTGATTTGAGCCCATTTCCCCTTCAGTGTGAGCTGAACCCTCATCTCCTGCCTTTGCAGTGTTACATCAACTTTACCTCAGCTGAAGGTTGGAATTTAGACTACTTCACATACACATATATACATGTAGGCAGTTAGGTGTCTTAACATGTAGCTGAAGCTTACACTGTAAGAGAACTCATCTAATTTGAGAGAGGTGAGAGGAATATGATTCATTTACCTAACAGCTATCTAGCTCCCCTGAGACATCACAGAGTACTTGAGGTGTCTGGAAGGTGCTGGCATATGACAAAGTAAAGATTTGCATCGTTGTGGACTGACAGCTAGAGACCAGGTGAATACCTTGGGGCATCCCATTTGACACTAGAAACCTGTTTAGAAAATTAAATAGACTGAGAGTCCATGGCAGTGATATCTATATCTTACCTAATCTCATACATCGCCCTAGTGAATGGATATTGAACCAAGAGCCTGACACTTCTCAAGTGAAATTCATTCTTCTGAAACAGTGTCTAAATTGGGTCATTGTTGTGAGCTCTGAATGACTACATGTCTCTACTGACTACAAAGAAAGTTAAAATTATTTCAGGTAGTAGACACTGAAAGAAAGGTTAGGTGAACTGCAAGTTTTTAGTTCAGGCTGAAAGGGCAGCTTTACTGTAGCTTAAGAAGAAATGAGGTATTTAGGGTACCATTTCTGAATTGGTAAAATCAATGAATTTTTTGGTATTTACCTTAATGGGAACTAAATAGGAGGGGAAATTTAAATCAATAGAAAAAGTTTCACCCAAATAGCAAATAGTAGAACTATTTTATAAATGCAAACATATGTATGTTATGAAGATAATGTCATACGTGTTCAGGGTACACATTGTGAGAATCTTTGCAGAACAGGCTTGAATAGCAACTGCATGAGGCAAGAACCGAAACTGTGGAATCTCTGACATTAGGTGACAGTTATAAAAGCTCACTGAGTGGTAGAAAGGGTCCCTATGCCAGTGTACTACTGTTATCTAGAGAGAAAAAAAAATGTGCTTAGTGAGAAACTATGCACCATTTAATTTAGCTCCAATTTTTAAAAAAAACTGTAATAAACTATTTTTAGTGTTCAAGAGGATTTCTAGAAAATCTACACAGCAAAACACAAAAGAAGGAGAGACAAACACCACAGCTTTGCATAAAGGCTGTTCTGTGTGAATAGAGAACTGGAACATTTACAATTTGATCTGTCCAGGGTCAGAGAACTGAGGAACAGTGAAGGCCATCTAGGTAGCTTCACAGTCAGCATTCTTATCAGATACCATTGTGCTGCATAGGGGAAAAGAAAAGAAACATAATAGAATCATAGAGTCATTGAATGGTTTGAGCTGGAGGGGATCTAAATGATCATCTAATTTAAACCACCCTGCCATGGGTGGTCCCCTGCAGGGACATCTTCCACTAGATCAGCTTGCTCAAAGCCTCTTTCAACCTCATCTTGAACACTTCCACAAATTCTCTGGGCAACCTGTTCCAGTGCCTCACCATCCCCACAGTAAATAATTCTTTCTAATATCTAATATAGATCTACCTCCTTCCAACTTTAAACCACTGCCCCTCATCTTATCACTACACTCCATGACAAACAGTCCCTTCCCATCTTTCCTGTAGGCCCTGTTTGAGTACTGGAATGCTTTTATAAATTCTCCCTGGAGCCTTGTCTTCTCAAGGTTAAAGAAGACAAACTCTCTGAGCCCGTCGTCTTATGGGAGGTGCTCCAGCCCTCTGATCTCATGACTTCTCTCTGGACTCACCCAAACAGATCCATGTCCTTCCTGTGTTGAGGACTCCAGAACTGAATGTAGTACTCCAGGTCAGTTCTCAGTAGAGCAGAGTAGAGGGGCAGAATCACCTCCCTCAAGCTGCTGGTCACACTTCTTTCGATGCAGCCCAGGATATGGTTGGCTTTCTGGGCTGCACATACACTTTGCCAACTCAACTTGAGCTTCTCATTCACGAATACACTCAAGCCCATCTCTTCAGGGCTAGTCTCAATCTGTTCTCCACCCAGCCTGTATTGATACTGGTGGTTGCACAAACCCAGATGCAGGACATCATTGCACTTGGACTTGTTGAACTTCATGAGGTTCACACAGGTCCACCTCTCTAACTTGTCCTGTTCCCTCTGAATGGCATCACTTCCCTCCAGTGTGTTAACCATTCCACAGAGNAGGTGAATCAACCACCTCCCTGGGCAGCCTGTTCCAATGCCCAATGACCCTTTCTGTGATTTTTTTTTCCTAATGTCCAGCCTAAATCTCCCCTGGTAGAGCTTGAGGCCATTCCCTCTTGTCCTGTCCCCTGTCACTTGGGAGAAGAGGCCAGCACCCTCCTCTCTACAACCTCCTTTCAGGTAGTTGTAGAGAGTAATGAGGTCTCCTCTCAGCTTCCTCTTCTCCAGGCTAAACAATCTCAGCTTTCTCAGCTGTTCCTCATAAGGCCTGTTCTCCAGCCCGTTCACCACTGTTCATGTCTGCAACAAAGTTGTTAAGCAACACCAGTCCCAATACTGACCACTGCAGAGCACCACTTGTCACTGATTTCCACTTGGACATAGAGTCATTGACCACAGCTCTTTGAGAGTGACCATCTAGCCAATTCCTTATCCACCAAGGGGTCCATCCATCAAATCCAAGAGACTGAGGGGAGACCTCATTGCTCTCTACAACTACCCAAAAGGAGGTTGTAGAGAGGAGGGAGCTGCCTCTTCTCCCAAGTGACAAGGAACAGGACAAGAGGAAATGGCCTCAAGCTCTGCCAGGGGAGGTTCAGGCTTGACATCAGGAAAAAAAATTTCACAGAAAGGGTCATTGGGCACTAGAACAGTCTGCCCAGGGAGGTTGTTGAATCACCTCCCTGGAAGTGTTTAAAAGATGGATGGATAAGGTGTTGAGGAGCATGGTTTAGTGTTTGATAGGAATGGTTGGACTCGATACTGTGCGACTTTTCCAAGCTGGTGATTCTGTGATTCAGCTGTAATTACAGAAGTGTCTTTGAGTGAGGTTCATAATCAGTGACTGTACATAAAGGCTTGGCTTTTTACTCCTAAGATCTTGTCTTCCAGCTAGCTTTAGTACACATCATCTTAAGAATTTTGAGATCTAAAGGGATCAGTCATGAAAACTGATTGCATTTCTTCCATACCCCAAAGGTAACATGGAAGATGAAAGTAAGAAGAATGAGAGGATGCTTCATTTAAATCTCATGCCTTTTCCTTGGAGGAATAGGAAAAATTACGAAGATTTTAAGTGTTATAAAATTGAAAATAAATGGACATTTTTGAAAAAAAAATAGAAAAGTAACCCCACATACGCTGTTCATTTGAGGCAGAGTGGTGAGTAGAGGAATTGAAGAGTAATGAGTCACCCTGGCTTCCTAACCCCTGCAGAAATGACTGTATGGCTATGAAAATACAATTTTGGTTCAGTATTATGTTTTGTATAATGAAGCTAAAAATACTTCTTCACACTTTCCTAGCTCATGTGTGAAGATTAAAAACAGAAGACAAAGGCTAAATTTTCCACAAATTTTTATGAATATCTTTGAGTCTCTATATTTCTGTGAGTGCTCTATATCTTCAGAAGGAATTTATATGAAAAAGTAGAACAGTTAACCTAAGATAATAAGTGACAGAGGGAGAAAAATGCAAAAGGAATATACGGCAAAGCTTGTCAATTGTATGGCAAAGCTGGAAACAGTGAAAATTGTGTCCTAAAAGAACTTGATCTTCTGCCTTCCAGTGGCAGAAGGCAAAGCACAGTTTCTTGGCTCAGCTGCCTTGAAAAGAGCATTTATAAGGATGAAAGATACCTAGATTCCTTCTGCCACCTTGGATTTGATTTGTAAGAGCAGCAAATTCAATGCAAACTTTAGTGCCTCAGTTTACTCTTCTGTGACATTACAACATGTTCATTTTATTTATGGTTTCACACATGCCAACACAGTTATTTTTCTGAAAAGCCTTATGCATTTGAATAGTTACCAATGTGTTTGGCCTACACAGGTAATGAAGGAAAGAAAGCCTTCATAACAATTTGCAAATGTATATGAAGAAGAGCACATTTATTTGAGTTTGTTAGATTACCTTACCTTCTTTTTCCTCTGGATTCAAATTAATCTTGATAGCAATAATTAATTCTCAGCTTCAGGGTTTAATAATATACTAAGCTCAAATTCTCACTGGCTAATTACATTTCATATTTTGGAGACCTGCAAAGTCAGTTTCAAGATGTGTTGCTTCTGTTTCTTGAAGCACTGATACCATGAGTCTGTTCTTTTCTCCCTGCTTGATGGTAGGCTAATCATTGTTTTAAAAATGTGCCATTATTTCATTCAGGTGGAAGATTCATTTGGATAAAACAAGACACTTTTTTTTCTCCCAGAGGTTTTACAAACTTTTTGCTCTGCAGCAATAAGAAAATGAGTCTCTGTCTTGAGGAAGGCTAGGGAAATCTTCACCTTTAGTTATTACCAATGTTATTGGAGCATGGCCAGATAATTTTGTATTATTGTGGTTAAGGAGATTTGTTAAAAATTTTGAGTGTGTGATGTGAAGTGCTAATATGCTTTGCTATTTGAGACACATCCCCATGGGCCTGATTCTGGGCAGAGTCAGAGTAGAATTTGCATTCTTAGAGCAGCTTAAAAAGTTTATAACATGGTATGTTATCGTATCTTAACATAATCCATAACCATGGAAATACAGATCTGCACATACCCTACCTGCTCAGCCACAGTAAACACTTCAGCAGTGCCACTATACTCCCAGCATGATCTTTCCGTGGTAGTATCACAGCATCCTTGACTAGCTGGGATGAGTAGTGTGGTAACTCAAAAGCAAATATAGGTCTGTGATTTGAATGGGGAAAGAAGCCTCCACACTACTGTATGACAAATTCAGAATGACTTCAGTGGGTGAACTGCACATCAGAAGCAAACATTGTAGCCAAATCCCAGAATGCTTGTAAATTTCTCACAGAAAGAAACCAAATGCAGCAAAGCTGAGAAGTGGCTTTACTGCTGCTCAGCGTTTTAGAGGGGAGGATTTTGTGACCTTCCTCCTAAAAGGTCACTGTCCAGAGAAGCTGGAGTCTTTGTAAGTAGTATTTCTGGAGAGGAAAATAAACTGCAGAGGAACATTAAACAAGGCAACTATGCACCCAAGTCTGGTAAATGTTAATTCATTGCTGACTCCTTGAGATAAATAATTGTTTCAACAGTAAGAAAGCTTAGGAAAAATTTCTCTTCTTTCATTATTAAAGCATATAAAGAAAAGCAGAAACACCTTAACCCACAATTTAGCATTTGCTTATGATTATTTTGTCACCAGTTTTCAGCTGAACTACACACTATGTCAGTCTTTGAGCTGACGTTTATCTTTTATTAATTTTAATGTTATGCAGTTTTAAATAATTTCTCTTAAAAGTTTAATGGGAGTCTAAGCATTCACAGCCAGAAATGATTCCTTATCCAACAGTTCTTCTATTATTATTTATTTCCTATATATCTGACACAGTTTGCAAAGTCTTAATTTGAGTTGGGCAGAATCAGTAGTAGTCTAGCAAAGGTAATCGCTGCTGCATAAGATTCTTTGGTCCTAAAGAACACTTTTTTTTAAGGTAATACTGCTATGTTAAAAATCTCCCAGTACTGTGTGCTATACACTAAGGACTACTTAGGCTTCATGAAATTTGTTTTTTGTGTTTACTATTGAAATAGGATTACATTGACATAATCTCAACAGTTAGTTTGAATTTATTTCTCTGGGCAACATATGAGAAAAATGTTACTGAGCTAAAGCAAGAAAACAGAACACACACCCCCAAAATAAACCCAGAAGCCATTATTTACTGGTTAAATAGCATTTTCCTTAATGATTAAAGATTCACTGTCTCTGTTACCATTAAAGTCTCTTTACTGCAGTAAGGCTTGAAGCCATGACAGATTTTTAACGAGGCTGTGTAGTCTGAAGGTATATCAAGAAATAACTCACAGCTGAAGAAAACAAGGGGAAATGTGATAATAACAGTCAGTCTGATGGGAGATGGTAACCGCAAGCCTTAATTCCAGAAAGCCAACCATATCCTGAGCTGCATCAAAAGTGTGGCTAGCAGGTAGAGGGAGATGATTCTCCCCCTTTACCCCACTCTCATGAGATCTCACTTGGAGTACTGTGTTCAGTTCTGGGGACCCCAATATAAGATGGTCATAAACCTTTTGGAATGAGTCCAGGGGAGGCCCACAAAGTTCAGAGGCCTGGAGAGTATGTCCTGTGAGGATGAGCAGAGGGAGTTGGGGTTTTAGAGCCTGGAGAAGAGAAGGTTCCAGGGAGATCTTATTGTGGCCTTCTGGTACCTAAAGAAGGTCTGGGGGAAAAAAAAAGGACAGAGACAAGGGCATTTAACGACTGGACAAGGAGAAATGTGTTTAAATTGAAAGAGGGTAAATTTAATTAGACATAAGTAATAAATTTTTAACCTCAGGGGTTGTGAGGTAATGGAGAAGTTGTGGATGGATCTGTGGATGGATCCCCAAGAAGCGTTCAAGGCCAGGTTGGATGGAACTTGAAGCAACTGGTCAAGTGGAAGGTGTCCCTGCCCATGACAGGGGGATTGGAATTAAATGATCTTCAGTGTCCCTTCAACCATTCGATGATGCTATGATTCTAAGAATTTATGTACTTAATTCAAGGAAAAATCTTGTTATGGTTTATTGGTGAAAAGCAAAGAGAGATAGTAATTATTCAAGACAATTCAAATTTTTAGTTACCGGGACAGCTTTTTGCATGTCACTACTTCTGTCTTCTGGCAGTGCAATGAGTTACATGGACCAGATTCTCTTTGATGCTGGGGTTAGGTTTGGTGAATGCAGTTTGATGTCCCAACCTATCACTTAGGAGGGGACAGCAGGAAGGTGGTACTGGAACTGGGCCTCTAAAGCTCCTTCCCTTCTTGCTGTTTCAGGTAGCTGTATAAAAGTGTCTTTTTCATAAATGTATTGCACTTCATCTTAACACTACTTAATATTTCCTATGCCTACTTACAGCTGTCAGAAGTCTACTCTGGACCTTAATTCAGCCTGGGAACATTGTTCTGATTTTAAGCCTAAATTCATTAAGGGATGTTTAAATAAGTTTGTTCTTGTGCCAAAAATATCCTTCAGCTTAAGCAGTTTGAGGGTTTTTTCCTTTTCCTATTTAACATTTATCTCTCTCATACATTAATAAGAAACAATCATGTACCCCTCAACCTTTATTTTGCTAGAACAAATAAGCCAGATCCTTCTGGGGCACACCTACATCACACATTACAGTACAGTGCAGATCCCTGGACTTCCATTAAATCACCCAGCTTTGGGGCCAGAAGACACAGTGTAGAACAATACCCATGGTAATTATTCTACTTCTTCCANTTATTGGTGAAAAGCAAAGAGAGATAGTAATTATTCAAGACAATTCAAATTTTTAGTTACCGGGACAGCTTTTTGCATGTCACTACTTCTGTCTTCTGGCAGTGCAATGAGTTACATGGACCAGATTCTCTTTGATGCTGGGGTTAGGTTTGGTGAATGCAGTTTGATGTCCCAACCTATCACTTAGGAGGGGACAGCAGGAAGGTGGTACTGGAACTGGGCCTCTAAAGCTCCTTCCCTTCTTGCTGTTTCAGGTAGCTGTATAAAAGTGTCTTTTTCATAAATGTATTGCACTTCATCTTAACACTACTTAATATTTCCTATGCCTACTTACAGCTGTCAGAAGTCTACTCTGGACCTTAATTCAGCCTGGGAACATTGTTCTGATTTTAAGCCTAAATTCATTAAGGGATGTTTAAATAAGTTNTAAATTTTGTCATCTAGCAATGCCAGCTCATGTGTCAGAGGCTATTATCAGTTTGCAGCTACATATTAAGGCTTCCAGTATCTGTAGTAACAATTAAGTCTTCCAGCATCACTGATTCTTGTTATACATATCACATCAGTAGTTAATTCAAATATTATGTTTTTTTCTGCCTCATTTGGTAGAAAAGCTTTAGACAGATTTGTCAACAATTTCCAAATGACAAGAAAATTACTGCAACTTCACTGTATTTAGAAATATATATTTTTTCTCGATAGGTATTGTAGTATAAATTCTGTTTCAATTTACAGAAGTAACTGCCTACATGTAATACTATCTGAAGAAACAACCCGTGCCTATGCCCAAACCAGTGATTTTCTCCAACATGCAAAAAAAAAAAAATTAGAAATAAAAAGACAGTGACAATATAATCCTCATAAAGTAACAAAGACTTAAAGACAGGAAATAGACTCAGCATTTTCTCAGTAGCATACAGTAGAGACAATCACAATCACAATTATTAAAACCTCTGATGTGAAAGAAGTGACCTCTTGCACTAATCTCTAGAGAAAGATGATTACTTGTACTTAAATGAATTGAGTCAAGCAAATCTGAATTTGAAAAAAACTACATAGGGCACTGTGGCATTCAAATATAAATAGCTTTCAAACTGCAGCCACAGTACATTGTCAGCTCTCTGCCTTGAACAAGGAAAAAAAACAAACGATGTGTAGCTGAGTTACTACACAAAAATATGTCACAACAGTTAGCAAGTATGTTTTACTCTCTGTTAATAAGGATAAGTGACTATTGAGCTATACTGTGAAAGAACGCTTCCAGGGCTTTGTTTTGTCCACAGTCTTATTGATCTAAAACAACACAAGATCTTTATTGCACTGCTGATGCCAAAACTGCAGCTCCAAAGTATGTTGTCTCCAAGTGCAAAATTGTCTCTGAGCTTGCACCCTAAACCTTACCGCATTTTAACACTCCAGAAATGGTGCATTTCAGAGCTGCATTTCAAAATATACGTTCAAATCCTTTGGATCGGGTTTTCTAATACTTTTATTCAACCAACAGAAAATTTGGACTGTGTTTGAAAAGGTGGTGCTAGGTTGCCTTGCCCCAAGATTTATGTGAAAGGACATCCTCGGCACTTTCCAATGCACTTGCACATTGGGCTATAACTCAGTCAGAGAAAGTGCCAAGACCTCAGCTGGTTTTGTTTCTTCTCCTCCAGGATTTTGGCATCACTCTGTTAAGAGATTTGCCACCACTCAATTTAGCTAGCTAGGTATCTTTTTCTTTGTTGACAGAAACAGGCACAACAATAGATAAAGGTGCATAAAGGAATAGGCACATATAGTTGTCAATATAAATGGCCTGTAACTCAAAAAAAAGTTGAATACCAACCTTACAGTTGACAAGCTTAATAGCAGCCTGAAATCGTACAGCTATCAGCTATGTGAATGATGAGTAATTTTCCTAAAGAGAAAACTTGGAAGGCAAAAATTTAAAACAAGTATGAAACCCAAATGATTTTACTATGTGCTGTCAATAGCTTGTTGAGATTTCAGACTGAGAAAGGGGTTTCTTCAAAAAACAATCCTCCTTATTATTGTATGGCTTCAATGGTTTATTGTGAGGTAGCAATTAATTAATCATAGAATCATAGAACCACTAGGTGGAAAAGACCCACTGGATCATTGAGTCCAACCATTCCTATCAATCGTTAAACCATGTCCCTCAGTGCCTCGTCCACCCATCCCTCAAACACCTCCAGGGAAGGTGACTCAACAAGAGCTTAGGCCAGAGAAGCAATGATATCTGATAGGTTGATATGTAAGGGTGAAGTGTTTTTTTTGGCTGGAATAAATTTAATTTTCTTCATAGTAGCTTATATGTGGCTAGTTTGCTATTTGTGCTGAAAACGGTGTTGATAACACAGAGATGTGTCTGTTTCTTCTGAGCAACGCTTACAGAGTCAAAGCCTTTTCCGCTTCTTAGCTCACTCCACCAGCGAGCAGACTGGGGCTGCCCAAGAAATTGTGAGGGGACAGGTGACCCCAACTGACCAAAGGGATATCCCATAACATATAACATCATGCTCAGCACGTAAAACTAGGGAAAGGATGAAATCGGAGACATTTGGAGTAATTATGTTTGTCTTTCTAGGTAACTGTTCTGGGTGATGGAGCCCTGCTTTCCAGGAGATGGCTGATCACCTGCCCTTTTATGGGAAGTAGTGAATGAATTTCTTGCTTTGCTTTACTTGCACTCATGTCTTTTGCTTTACGTATTAACCTGTCTTTATCTCGACCCATGTGCTTTCTGCCTTTTACTCCAGTTCTCTTCTCTGTCGCACTGTGAGAGGACTGAGCGAGTGGCTGTTCTGTTGCCTAGGGTTAAACCTTAACACAAGCCTATCAGTGGCTATGCAAAGACCATGAAGAAGAGGCCATCAGATAGGCTATTATAAAAGAAGAGTAATGTTTCCGGGAGATAAAAATGTGAAATTTTAGATTTTGGACTTCTTGTTGCTGTATACTGATTTCCTTTCAGTTCAATTAAATTAATGTTTAAAAATTAGGATTTTCCTGGTTTTATCCCAAGAACATTAAACTTAAATATAAAGAAAACAAGCTCTTGAGCATGTGGTAATACTAATTATGTTTTATTCCTGTATTTGCCTTATCTAAAGTACTTGGAAAAGTAATAGGTGTGCATTCAGCCAGTTAAATTCAATAATATAATTTCTTTTTTAATAACAATTTAACTTTTAAAGAGAACATCTTGTTAATAGCCTTCACCAACACTATTTTTTTGAGCGTCATTAAGTTTACTTGGCTAGTTAGAATGTGTATTTTTGGCATGTAGGAGCATCTTTAAAACTATATTATCATTAAGCCACATCTACATTTTCTACTTTAATTTTATTTTGCTATAAGAGCAAATTGACAATGCATTAATTTAAGTATCCAATTTAAACCAGTTGAAAATGAATGTAGTCAAACTAGTAAAGGCAAAGACAACAGCAGGCTGAAAGCTAATGGAAATTGAAATACTATCAAGAAATCTGAACAATTTTGGTGGTATTGCAGGTCGTTCTTTGTATTCAACAGTTGGTTTAGATCATTATTATAATAGTAGATATTTCCTATTTTGCCCATCACTAGATATTTAAGGACTAAATACACAAGTGAACATTTTCTTATTTTCTTTTTTTTAAAAATTGAATTAATAGTATATGCAATTCCAGTAACATTGCAATACAGTAATAAAACTGAAGATGTAAAAGAATTGCAAATGCTGAGTTTTAATGCTAATTGTATACATATTTGTCCTGGCAAGACTTAGCTAATAAAAGGTTTTACTTAGATTTTTGGAACATTCAAGGCAGAACCACTGGATAGTGTTTTTCAAAAAAACTTTTTTATATATAAAGAAATTATAGCAAATTTTATTTGGATTTAATTATTAGCCTTTTTTAGTTTATGGTGGTGTCATGTTTAGGAATTGACATTCTGAGAATGAGAAGTACTTTTTCATTAAAACAATAAACCAATGACCATTTCTACTAAAATTCTCCTGAACTTTTCAGTTGTTCAAATTCTGTAAGAAAACAGAACCTCTTAGCAACAAAACAATGACACTATTTTTCAAATTTAACTCTAGATATTTAGGCAGTAAGTCTAATACCAGCTTTTACTGAAAAGTAGAATAAACTGTCCCCCTTTCAGAATAGCATTTACATCCTTCTTCATTATAGTACTCGTTTCTCAAGAAATCTCATCAAATGTATCCAAAACACAAATATTGTGTATAATGCGAGAGAAAAAATACTTCCTGTACCATACCTGTTCTTTACATGCAGAAAAAGAAAGCAGAAATTACCTAGATGCTAATTTCCTAAGTATAAAATATACCTTGTCATTAGAATATTTCTGAGACAGCACAGTGAATGTTCTTTTATTTTATAAAGTTTAAAAATAAAAATAAATTCCCGAAATCATGTGCATGTGGAAACGATCTTTAAGGAGAAATAAGCTGTACCAGTTTTAGGTTTTATGATGCTGTGTCATGGGTCATTCATGAATTAGATTGCACAGATTTATTGTGCTAATGATTACTTTTCACAATGATAACAGAATCACAACAGGAGATGGTAATGAAATACAATAATTCGACTTTATTTACTTTTTTGACCAAAAGTAGTAGTAAAATCTACCAACAGTGAATGGCTATTAATAACTTTAATTCAGTAACTATGAAAAAAAATTATAAATCTTAACTGTTAGCAGAAAGAGAACAAATAAATAGCCATATTCTGGGAAGTTTGCCTTTCTTATTTGCCCTAGGAGAAGAAAACGAGATTTCTAATATATACTTTTTTAAGATTTCCATTACAAAATTGTAATACAGTGATTATTTTCTGAAGTGCTTCAAAGGATTCAGATCTCTATCTTTTTTTCAAGGAGAGTTTAAGAAGACAGCCTTTCTCAGATATATCCTTCCTCTATGTATTTGGAAAAGGTAAGTGATTGGTAAGGCAGTTGCTTTTCTTCACCTTCTTTCATAATACTTCTAGGGCTCTCACAATCCATCTCTGCACCTACTAATAACTTCCTCTCTAATAACTCCCTATACCCATTTCCTATCACCTACATGAAAAAACCCAAGCCTATACTACTTGGCCCAAAGTGGTGAATTAGATGAAACAAAGAGACAGTTTCACAGGAACTCATAGCTCCAAACCTCTGCTTCTCAATTCCTATTTCTTTGTAGTTTGGTTCATCTTAGTAGAAGCAAAAAGAATAAAGAGTAATGTTAACAAAAAGGTGCCCTAACATTTATTTTCAATGTAACAGTGACACAAAGATAAACGAGCACAGTCACAATCCAGTACTGTGTGTCTCAGGTTGCAGTTGAAGATATTGAGAGGATCCATATTTTAGTACATGTTTGTAAGGGTAATCTAATCACTCAGACTGGGGATCCTCCTAAAATACACTGTAGGCCTCCACTTCCCCATCCTCATTCAGATTTTCTTTTCTTTCAGAAATCAGAATGGGAGACAGGGATTATCTATATGTAAATTTCATCAAGATGGGCAACCACATCTGAGAGTTGTGGAGCACTCTAGGGCCGCTTGTTTTCCATGTTATCAGAGAAATCTTTAAAAAAGAGGCCATTCAAGAGGTAGGAACATCAGGTTTTCTTTATTTTAAACCTTTTCATTTGCATTCCATAATCACTTGTTTCATTCTTCTCTCAGAATTGTGCTTCGCCAGGTCAGAAGATGTTTACAAAGAGATATTTACAAAAAAAGAAAAGAAAAACACAGTTGCTTCATATCTTATACAAAGAGACCACCCACCTGTAGTAATATTGTAACAAAAAGGAATATTGCCTATTTATTTGGAACCATGAGTGGATTTCATAGCTTGGTATGGTTTCACCCTGAGAGTGTTAATAAAGTTATTTAACAGGATGTAGAATTATTAAGGAATAGATAGGATGAGAATATTTCACAGAGATGGAAACACAATTTGAAGCAGTGCACAGTTAGTGAGACAGAGTAGAATCTGAGACTGGGAAGAGCTGTGGTCACCTGGAGACTTGATGAATATTGATGAAGTCAGGAAGCTTGATAAGCACTGTAGGGGTGTTCAGCTGACAACCCTTACAGAAAAGTCAAGAAGATTTCAGAAAGTGGCAAAGATGGGGGGGCAGGGAGAGGTGTGTGGAAGTATATGAGAAATATCCAGGGCTCTCCGTTGGCACAAGAAAAGTAAGCAGATGTGGAGAACAGCACAAAATCAAGGACAGGAAAACAGCCATGAGCCTGCTGCCTAGTTTATTTATGCCAGAGTCCTGAAAACCCAGGGTTTCAGAAGCTGCTGCTAATGAGGCAAGAGCTGGATCTATACAGCTGTCATTATGGCAGACAAGGGAGAAAGGCAGGAGGAGCACGGTAATTTTCCAGTACTGTCATTTTTGCTTATTATCTTAGCCAACCTCTCTTTCATAGTTAGGATGAAAAATCATTTTTTACCTTGCATTTCTTAGGAAGTTTGGAGCTCCCTGTGATGCTCTGATGCTCTCATCTTCCAAATATGCTGAGCCCTATGTCACTTGAGGGTCTAGTAAAGTCACATAAGTAATGTTTACAAAAAAAAAGAAAAAGAAAAAAAGTATCATATTAGAATTAGAAATTACCAACAATGACCAGTTTCACAGAATTTAGACCACATATTTAGAGGTCTCTGACCTCTCTCTGACTTTATTTTTCTGAAGACTCACATATGATGATTTCATCTAATTAATATGTTAATGGTCTATCCAAAATATTAAAAAAATGGCCTTCTTAGTGCAGTTGTGGTAGCAATATTTAGAGGGAAGAGAAATCCACTCAATAATGCCTTCTAATTTTTACTAAAATGAAGTTGAAAAGGAAATGTAATTTTTTGTATTATCAGTCCCTTACTCGTACCCTTCTTTTGTGTTACTATGAAAGCCTGTCATTATCCCAGGTCCTTCACTGGAAGTAGTATGAGGTTGAAAGTGAGGGATTCTTTCTCTTTGGATGCCATTGGTGCTTCTTAAAAAGACTTCAAATGTTCTGTTGCTAATGCTTCTTTTCCACACAGGGAATAAACCAGTAAACACTTTATTCCCAATAAACACTTGGTTTCCTAGACCATTGTTATTTTTAGGGTAAAACTTTGAAAATGCAAAAAGCTATATTAATATTAAAACAAGTCATACATTGATTACTTCACAGTTAGACAAACTGTTGTTCCAGATAAAACAGCCTAGAATAAACATAAGACTAGATAAGTCCAAACAGAGACCAGCATTTCTGAAAACCATAACACAAAATTATTATGAAACCTGTGGCTTCTGACTAAAACGATAAACACATATTTCCTGGGCTTAAGAGCTACAAGGTATTAATTTATTTAAAACATTCTTAGCAACAATGTTTTATTTGACAACATAGAACCTATGACAATAAAGAAATCATTTCCCCAAATCAAGTAAGAAAAAGCTCAAATTAGGCATGCTACTCAGATAAAGCTATAAAATCAGATAAAATTTGTGACAGCTGGAGATTTTTTAATTATTAGTTTATTATTTCAGAGAAAGTTGAATGCTGAGAAGAGATTAAAACACAGTTAAGGAAGATTACAGATTGTAAACAGATGTCAAAAGCAGAGATATAATGAACAAAGTAGAAAGACTTATACCAACAGTGAGCTATAAAAGAATTTTATGGGAGGTTTCCAGTATCTATGATATGCAATTCACATTATTTTTTCATTTGACTATATAACAATTCAAGTTAAACCTGTGGCAAGAATTGCAAGAAGAATGTATCCAAAACTCTGGTTTTACTGAATCGTATAATTTCTCCATTTTCTTCTACTAGTATAATTGTTCACTCATGTTCATGTGAACAAAGTCTGCATTAAAAGACAATAAATACATAAGATTGATAGAAATGGGAAATTTAAAAAAAGTGAAATAACATTGCCTGCTTAGTAGAGAGCACATTTTTTAAGGATATGAATAGTTAGTGATAAAAAAAGTGATCTGGAAGAGTACAACATATCATTATGAGGAACTACAGCTGATATTAAAGACACAGAAAATAATACATATGAGGAAAGCTACTTGTCAGAGATAGATTTCAAATTATATAACAAATTACCAAGTGAAATGTACAAACTTTGTCACTTGAGACATTTATAATGAGAATAGACAGTACGCACAAACGCATAGAAAAACAGTGCTGTGTTTGTTGTCAGAGGCTAAAGTACATATCATAGAGCTATACAATCATAAAACCATTGAATGGTTTGGATTGGACTTGGAAGGGACCTTAAAGATCATCTAGTTCCAACCCTCCTGCCATGGGCAGGAACACCTTCCACTAGATCAGGTTACTAAAAGCTTCATTCAACCTGCTCTTGAACACCTCCAGGGATGAGGCATCCACAACTTCTTTCAGCAACCTGCTCCAGTGCCTCACCACCCTCACAGTAAAAAATTTCTTCCTAATACCTAGCATCTAATCTAAAACTATGGTCAAGAGAGAAGTAAAAGGTGAACAAACTCACATGACTGATATTTTGATTTTGGTGAAAAATAAGGTTTTGTATACAAAGTACTTTTATTTACATATACATGTAAATATACATATATGTATGTTTGATTAACACATACCCACTTTCATGTACTTTTTTTTCTTCTTTTCTGGATATCCAAGTGGATTTTCCAAACATTCATGAACAGGAAACTCTGTTGTAGCCACAGGTTAAAACAGTTAGTTCATGTAGAAATTAGAAAATGAGCCAAAGGACATTAAAATTCTCTTTCTTCCAGGATAAACTGATAGACACTTTTACCATCTGCAATGACCGAAAGGAAGGTAACACATAGAGATGATTAAATGTTCCAGAATAGAAGCTCAAGGCTTGGTGTACACATGAAAGAGACAATATTAAGCATAATAGTCTCATTAGTTCACATACACCTTCTTTTTTGAAAAGGAAGATACATTGATATGCAAAAAAGTATCTGACCAAAATCTTTTATTAGACCTTTAATTAATTTTTAAACTGTGTTATAAATTTAAACATTCCTCCTGATACCTGAGAGCTGCCCTATAGAGAAAAGCTTTGGGGTGCTGGTTGTTGATAAGCTTGACATGAGCCAGCAATGTGTGCTTGCAACCCAAAAGGCCAAGTGTATCCTGGGCTGCATCAAAAGCAGCATGGCCAGCAGATAGAGGGAGAGGATTCTACCCCTCTATTCCTCTCTTGTGAGACCTCATATGGAGTACTGTGTCCAGTTCTGGAACCCTCAACATAAGAAGGATATGGAACTGTTGGAACGGGTCCAGAGGAGGGCTATTTCATTTCAAACCACCTCTCCAAAAAAGAGATTGAATTGAGATCATAATCAAACATACTGCAAAACATGCTCTGCATATGCTTGGTGTATCTAGGATAAGAAAGTACTTCAAAAATGAGACAAAGATTTCTTTAACTGAATGCCCAGAGGTGTGTTACTGTCATAAATCATGCAATGCTTTATCTGATAAATTGTCCTCCTGTTATTTAGAGAGGGTAGAATAGTAAAACTCATGATATTGTTTCTAAGAACTATTCAGAGGAGCTTTCCAAACTAAGATCATTATTCTATTCTTTTTTGTTTTCTTTTCATTTAGACATAAAGGAAAGCTCCATTGGTGCAATTAAATATGATTAAATATAAACACTTTTGACTTCAAATGGATTCACATGTACCAAAAATACTGAAGATGTGACCCTGAAAAAGATGTTCATCTGATATAAAGCCTGAATGAAAATGTCCAAGTGACTAAAATTCTATTTATTTTATGTCACGTAACCAGAATGGCATATGGCAGGGATGCCCTCATGTAAGTGGGTGAGCCAATAAATCTTGTATTTGGAAACAGAGCTGCCACAATAAGATAGGAAACCTTGCAGGTTTTCACTTATGTCCAGGTCCTTCAAGATAATAGTAAAGAAGTGGCCCATTGTAGGATTTGATTTTCTCTCATTAGTTTGTGATTTATCTTATAAATTGTATACGTACATTGGGTTTTGTGAGTGCACAGATGAATGTGTTTGAAAAAAGCCTGGTCCTAGAAGGAGATTAAAGAAATGTTTTTCATGCAAACTATGGAATCTACAAAATCACATATGATTGCTGGGACCAAGAACAAAAGAGACACACATAAGTCTGAACATAAATAACAAATATAAGTGCCACTAATTACAAGACTCTAAGAAAGAGACGACATCTTACTCAGGCAGTAAGACACTCCTTAGCTATTAGATAACCTGACAAGTCTTACTGTTCAGAAAAAGCTCCTCTCTTACCTGGAAGGTCCTAATGCCTCTGCAAATTTTTGAGGAAATTGAATTTTGGACACATCTAGTTTGTGGCCCATAAGGTTTAGTAGGAGAATTAGAAACCTTTTTATGTGAAACATTGGTACAACTAGTGTTTATCACCTTAGAATGAGTGAATTCTGAAAAGAATTTCAGTTCTCTCTTTAGTTTAATTATCCTCATAATTTTTGATGACCAATCAGCTTGGTTGGTACTCTGAGGATTACATGATTAGAGAGATTAATGAAAAGGAAAATCATCTTGGTAAATACTTAATGGTTCATAATTCAACTTGTTGATTAGGTTAGTACCATTTTATTTGGGGGTGCAATTTAATTAACTGAAGTTTTAGTTTCATGTTTGTCAAAAAGCACTTCACATGCCAGAACAGATTCCTCTATTAGAAATATACACTGAAAAAATCTCTTTCACTGTCTTCACAGTAGAGTAAACACAAAGAAATGAGCATGCATGGTATTTATTAAGCTTTATTCGTTCCTCAGTGTAAATATTTTTAGGTCTATTCTTTGCAAGACAGAATATCTCAAAATCAGAAATTGTAGTTCTCTGTGCTGATTTCAATTATTTAAGTATAAAAAACAGGATGGAAATTCAATCCACTCGTCCACCTAGCAAATCATAGCAGTTATTCATATCCTCATATCTCCGTTTTCCTCTGCCTGATCAAAGATCACATTGTAGCAAACACTGTTGAAATACAATCTTATTCACTATATATAGTTTTGTATCAAGTAAAACATATATACATGGGTCTATATATGGATTTATATCAACTCATGACCTGATGCAGAATTTTTCTCTGATAGGGTCAATCTTCCACTTCTAAAAACAAAGATTTAGAAATGAAAATCACAATTGTAAATACATCTTACCACCAAAAGCAAAATTTTGTGGCTTTATGTAATGCTTGATTATTTTATCAAATCACTTTCCTGATACAGCAAGACTGATCCCTGTAGCATGTTCTCAACAATGCAATCAGTATCCGTCACTTCTGTTAAAAAGTTTTTAAAAGAGTTTAATATGAGGGGTTATCAGTCTGGATCCTTCTGCCTGAGGGGGTTGTNCTCTCAGCCTCCTCTTCTCCAGGATAAATAACACCAGCTCCCTCAGCTGTTACTCATAAGGCCTCTTCTCCAGCCCCTTCACTAGCTTTGTTGCTCTTCTGTGGACTTGCTCCAGAGCCTCAACATCCTTCTTGTGGTGAGGGGTCCAAAATTGAACAAAATATTCAAGATGCAGCCTCACCAGTGCCGAGTACAGAGGGAGAATAACCTCCCTGGACCCGCTGGTCACACCGTTTCTGATACAAGCCAGGATGCCACTGGCCTCCTTGGCCACCTGGGTACACTGCTGGCTCATGTTCAGTCGCTGTCAACCAACACCCCCAGGTCCCTCTCCTCCTGGCAGCTTTCCAGCCAGACTTCTCCTAGTCTGTAGCACTGTATAGGGTTGACATGCACTAACTCCATGCCCTCAGGTCAACCAGTAGCAAAGCTGAGCATGTATTCCCAGTAGCCACAGGCACAGAGCAAAGATGTATATTATATATACATGCATACATTTGTACTTATATGCTTATATTCCCACATAGCCAGAGTGATCACAGAGAGACGACTACTCACAAAAAATGCAAAAACCACCATCAGCCTGACCTTATTCCCTTCTCTGGCTGGGCAAGATGGAGGTTCACTAGTAAGAATGTCTATGTATATCTGTATCTATGAATATATAAATGTATGCACAATGTGAATGGTTCCATCAGCAGGGTTCAGACAGTCTGACCAGCAGCTGTCCCCAGAGCCCTTTTGATGGCATTTAGGCATAGGAGGCCACACACACAGAGCTGGTCAAAGCTCTCCTGGCTCTCTAATGGGCAACTCTCCATTATAGGAAAGACATTGATAAGCTGGACAGATTTCAGCAGAGGCTAGTGAGATGGCAGGGACTTCGTGTGAGGAGAGGCTAGAGGAACTAGGCTCAGTAAGATTGGAACAGGGACAATTTAGAGGAGCCTAACAGCAGCTTCCTGTTCCTGTGACGGAGGTCGTTGAGGATTTGGAGTCAGGCTCATCACAGCTGTGCAGGGCACTAGAATCATAGAATCATAGAAACTCTAGGTTGGAAAAGATCTTTGAGATCATCAAGTCCAACCTTACCTGTCTACCACTAAGTCCCTAAGCACTTTGTCTACCCATCTTTTAAATACTTCCAGGGATAGTTACTCAATCACTTTCCTGAGCAGCCTCTGCCAGTGCCTGGTAATCCTTTCAATGAAGAAGTTTTTCCTGATGTCTGATCAGAACCGAAACTGAGCACAATATTTGGAGTGTGGTCTTACCATTGTTGAGTACAGTGGCAGAATTACCTCCCTGGTCCTGCTGGCAATGCCATTTCTGATACAAGCCAAAATGCTATTGGCCTTCATGGACACCTGGGCACACTGCTGGCTCATCAGGCATAAGCTGAAATAAGTGAGTTTTAGATGAGTTTTTTTCCCAATGAAGACAGGTAGGTAGGGGCACAGGTGGCCCAGATATGTTTTGTAGTATGGACACCTGGTGAATTTCAAGTACTGACTGGATGAAACTAGGAGCAACCAGGATTGGTCACCTAGGAAACCCTGTTGTGAGCAGGAAATTGGACTTGAACTTCCCTGAGATCCCTTCCAACAGGAAGTGGCTTGTGACTCCAAAAATATCTGTTCAGTGAGGATCTTAATTACATACCCTGTTTCATTGCCTCTCATGTCCGTGCCCTCTGATTTTAGTTTAGTTTAATTATAACACTAAAGAAAAGCCAGATTATGCCTTTCCACTTAAAAAGCCAAGGGTCTACTTAAAATTCCAGAAATTTCATTTCAATCCACTGAACAAACCTGTAGTATACATCATTCTTTGACCTGCCATGAGCTGAAGAACACAGGGCTTCCTGTATTCATCTGTGAAGGGTTCTGGCTAATCATAGAATCATAGAATCACTAGGTTGGAAAGGACACACTGGATCATCTAGTCTAACCATTCCCATCAATCACTAGTAAGATAAGGATTTGTATCCATTTTCTTAAGCATAATAAATCCCTAATATTTTAATCCTTAATTTATTTTTTTTGTTTATGCCTCTTATTAATATTTGTGCCATTAGTGCTGAAGAGGATAAATTTCTGATAACTCATACCCTCAGTATTTTTCATGGAATAACAGTTAAGTGATGGTGACTGTGTTATCAAGCAAAATATCTGAAGTCACAATGCTTTCTCAATCCATGACAATATTTGCATAATATGTTATTACTTGGTTAGAGCAAAAGAAGTAGAATCAATCTCTAACCAACAAATGCCCTCATAGTTGTCAGAGATATGGTAGTCGAAGTGATTACTTCCAGTTCTTCATTATTGTCTGGAGAACAGCAAGTGTCTTTCATTTGCTTCAGGTAAAAATCAGCCAGATTTCTAGAAACAGTGTATAATGGTGGCTCCAGCTTGTCTGACTGTTCTTGCCTGAAGCATATTACAATGTATACATATGAACTATGCTCCTGATAAATCAGCGGCAGCAATGATTTCCAGCAGGACACCGGGAGTGAACAGCTACAATAGCGAATCACTGGCATCATTTGTTTCAGAAGAAGGCATCTTTGGCCTTAGTTAAGTTCTGAGTTAACACAGTAATGATTTCTTTATCTGGAAATGTGAAAAGTTGTTTTGCGAAGTCTTTTTTTTCTCCGTAATCTTCTCCCAGTGATGTGGTAAGATTTGCTTGTACATCTATAAGTTGTTTTATTACTTTAAATGCTGTAGAGACAAGCTATCAGATTCATTTTGATTTTGAGTCTTCTTCAGGAATTGTTCCACATTGTAAAAAGTGAAAAAAAGAAAAAAAAGAAAAAAGAAAAACAAAAGAAAGCTCTCTTACATCTTCCTAGCTCACCTCACTTAAGTCATAAAGCTCAAGTGTGTTACTATCAAGAAAAATATTCTTTAAAGTTGTAAATTGACTTCTGATGTTATCACCTGGTTAAACTCCCATGCTGATACTACTGTATGAAAATCAATTCATCGGTGTCATCTTGGATTGCTTTGTCATTTACTTTCTAAGATTAGATATTCCTTCAAAAATCTCTAATCCCAAGAGTGTTTTAATGATTCTTCGCTTATCTAGTTGCAACATGGGCAGATTTTGTCAAATGGTTTGCTATCTCTCAGATGAAAAGAACTTAGGGTTTGTTTTTTTTCTTTTTAAAAGAGCAAATGAAGGCAAATGGCAGAAGTCCTTGACAGATATGCTGACAAAAACTCTCTCAGAAGGAATTCAGAAGATGTCTTGAAGCCTGTAGGATAGTTTGGTAATTGTGAAATATTCAATACCTATTTATACCTGAAGGAACTACAATAATTCTTCAAGAAATAGCATGAAAGGATATGAGATACTGGGAGGTGGAATAGCAGACCCAAAAGATTTGTTCAGTACAGAGAAAAACTCAAGCTGAGAGAGGAGTAAAGAAACATCTAAGCACAGTACTTAGATCTATCTGTAACTTCTGAAGTCACTCAGACTAGTAAAATACAAGTTTATTTTAAGGGCAGAATAAATAGCAATAGTTTTAGGAGATGGAAGAGTGCTCCTTGCTGCACGAGTATCCCATGTGCCATTACTAGCATGAAAATTTAAATGCACAGTCAGATCCTCATGCAAAAATATCATACAGACTGAGACTACCAAATGGACTGATTTGATTTGTGTTTTGATATTTTAATGAAAAATGTAGCTACTTGCAAGTTCCTGTTGAGTGTTGCAATGTTTTAGTCATAAAGAAAAAGAATGAAAAGGTGAAAGTAAAATCACTGTTTTCAAAATACTGATTATTTCTTTTTAAATGCATTTCTGAAGAAATTGCTCACCAATTAACAAGAAATGCATAGTGTTTCAATCAAAAAATTGTTTAAAGCAGAAAGGTCTCTTTTTCTTGTTTCCATTAAAATAAAAAACAATTAAGTTTGCCTTATCCCAAATATTCACTTGAAGTATTTTTGTTAGCCAGGGAATTAGCAAAGTAAGGAACTACACAGCTGTAATGTGGGTTCTCTGTCTCATGGTTTACCTCAGCTCCTGGAGTTCCTTTGGCTTCACAGAGCAGAGTACATCATAGATCACAGAGTAAAGATAAACTGTGCGCCTCCATCTCCCAGTTATTTGGAACTGAGTTCATGAGATGTATTTTTCACAATAACTATATCCAGGAAAGGTGACCCAGAGAAAAGTAAACTTGAATCAGAGACCTAATTATTGTCTAAAATTGAAATGTAAGCAGGTTTCTAAAAGGCCTTGTCAGTTGAGATAAAATATAAAGCTTTGATTCAGAAGAAGATAAGACAGCAATGCAGGGAGCTACAGAGAAGTGGAATGATATGATCTGAGCACTGACAAAGGAAAATTATTTTAGTGACAGTTGCTGGATGAATTTGAGGGGTACAATGACAGAAACAAAAGGTTATAAAGTAAATGGCTACAGTAGTCAAGGTAACAAAATTTGACAAGCCCAGCAATTTACTTGTCATACTGAAGCATTGTATTTAGCCATAAAAGAGGAAAAAAAAAGAAAAAAAAAAGAAAAAAAAAGAAGAAAATTGAAAAAGGTGCGTGGAGGGAAGGAAAATCATAACCCAATCACTCATGGGAACCTTCAGCCTATATATGTCTGTTTAATTACTGATAAAAGCTTTATTGCTTGTACAATCTTGGTCAATCTTATAAAAAGCTTTTTATTCAATGCTTAGTGAACTATTTCTAAAAGCCTGACTGCTATGAGAATTAATGATTCTTGAAAGAACTGGTTTGGATCTCATTTGATAGACAGAAAATCTATTCTGACTAGGAACTTGCATCCAGATAATCTTCTGTCACAGCTATTAGAGGAGTGCCACAAATTCTCTCCTAGAAATACTCCTCTCATTCCTCAGCACTCTCCAGGCAGCTGAGCAGAGGGATAGACAGAATAACCTTCATAATTGGTATTGAATCCTTTTCATTTCTTTTCTTAAAAGTACAGAAAAAATTCCCCTCTCCCACAAGAAAACTAAAACTCAAATGCAGAAGTTTATTAAACTAGATGAAACATGCTTTTCAGAACAGCAAACCTACAGTGGATACCTCCCTAATTAGTAGTATTTGATAGTTGTAATATACAACTTTTCAATTATCCTAAAAGAAATTATGCACTCAGTAGATAGTTAGGCATCCTACTTGTTGAATATATTTTTCCTCCTTTCTCTCTTTTCCCCACTTTTTCTGACGTTTTTCTTCTTTAATCATTACTAAAGCTAAATCTGTTCATACTGTGGTTGAAAAATGATTATGACTTTAAAATAAAAATAGAAGTAATTAAAACATTATTCTCAATTAATTTTGTATCAAGCATGGAAACATTCCCTGCCTGAGTAGTGTTATTGGAACTTCAATGCTGCAAATGTCATTAAAAAAAGTTTTATGAAGACAATGTGATTGAAATTAACAGGCACTCAAAGAAAATGCCTACCAATAATATAATAGAAAAAGATACTCTGTAATTTCTTTACATTAATAATTTTAATTTACAGAATTCCATAGGTTAGAATCCTTTGTGATACTACAGAAAGTTTATAAGCTTCAATAAATTTCCTGAGATTTTAACACTACATTATTAAAAAAAACCCAAACACATGAACAGAGAGCACTTATGACCTGAACATATGCACAGATATATAAGTGTAAACAAAACCAGTTTTAACCAATAAGTCCAGCAAAACAACTCAAAACTCTTTTAGCACAAAATGAATAGTCATTGGAAACTTGCTATCACCCAACCTGATAGTTGACGTTCTAAAGCCAAGGCCAGGAATCCATTCATGTACTTCACTNATGGATAAATAAAATCATTAATATATGCACTACCTAACAGCAGCTGAGCTACTAATGTTCTTGATTTTGAATTAAAGAAGAATTTTATCACATTTCCTCAAAGTTTAGCACTAATTCATTACTCATCAAGCACTTTTGAAATATCTGTAAGTCAGCTTGCAAAAGTGATTCAATTTCATGAGGAGCCAGGCTAAGTCTATTATGTAGTGTCATCAACATACAGATGACACCTTGTTCCAGACTGGAACTGGTTTTGCTACTACTGCTACTGCAAAATGTATGTATAAGGAGGAAGGGCAAGAAAGATAATAGGAGAAACCAAGACCCAAAGAAGTTACTTTTAGGTACCTTCTGCTTTTCTGCTTGTGTAGTAGATCATTTGACATACAATGATATTGTATTTGAAAATCTGTATATTAGTAATTCTTTCAGTCACTCAATATCCATTAATAATTGTTGTAGAACAATTAGGGACCAAAATATCTTTTTGGAAATTCCAGTATTCATACAGAACTAATAACAGTGAGATGCTGAAAAATGAAGTCTAGTCAACCACTTTATAAATAGAATCACAGAATGGTTTGGGTTGGAACAGACATTAAAGAACATCCAGTTCCACCCCCACCCTCCTCTGCTGTGGGCAGGGACACCTTTCACTATATCAGGTTGCTCAAAGCCTCATCCAGCCTGGCCTTTTACACCTGCAGGGATAGGGCACCTGCAACTTCTCTGGGTAACCTATTCCA
>WAAB01021692.1:0-22420 GCA_013389865.1 Piaya cayana | reverse complement strand
ATTCTATGAATAGGGAAACAGCTTTGCCTTGTCATTCCTCTATTAGGTGCCTAAGAACAAACACCTGCTAGTGAACTAAAGATGCTCCATACCATGCTTTGGCACTGAAGTCAAAACAAGCATAAACTTTCCTGTAAAAATAATGTTCAGCTACTGCTCTGCAAGCAGGTCCAGTATATGCCTCTCAGCCATCCTAACCCCTGAACTGTACCCAGGAACTGTTTGGGAGCACACTAATTCACCCAGACCACAGCAAAGCCAGGGACTGTCCTAAGGAGCTGATAACGTACATAGCCAAGAATAACTGGCTGGGGAACATGTCCTTCAGCTTTGTATAACCTGGGAGCATATGCTTAGATACAAAGCTTTAGCATTTTAATTCCCACATGAAGGTACACTTAGAACTTCATGAAGCAAAATGGTTTTGGTTATTCTGAATTGATGTTTCTATTATTTTGCCCCTGTGTATAATTTCAAAAATAAAATTGTAATATTTTCTAAAACAGGAAGGTCTGCTACAACCACTCTTAATTACTTGCTAGAATATCACTCTATCTCTCAGTTCTGTAATTTATGTGTCACCTTGAGCTCTCATTTCCTTAAGGGACATATTATGTCTACATTTTGTTAAAAGCTTAATGCATGACAATTGCACGGGACTGCACTGCTGCTCTGCTACATTTAAGCTGCTCAGAGGTAATGGTCCGTGTGCATGCCTTACCTTGTGGAAACTGTTGGGAATCAGAAGTTATTCTGATGAGCACACTGTTGTGAAACACAGACAAATCTCTTATGTTTATCTTGGAGTCTGCAGGGGTAAGGATATGTACTGGGGTATTAGGATGGGTACTTGGTAATATTTTTTTCTTTGGTACTTCTGTTCATGTATTTGATTCCTGTGAAATAACTTTGTATTCATCTGTATGCTCTTGTCCAGAATCTGTACTTATATTCTTCTACTTGGTCTTCTTCCCTTTTGAGAACTAATTTCCTCATCTTTCAAGATTTTCCATGGCTTTTCTCAGTGTAACCTATAAACTATCTAGTACTGTTAACCTGTCAACTCACGTGTCTGATTGACTTGTTGTAGTGAAATTCATCACATTTCTTAAAACTTTTTGAAGGAGCCTCCTACAAATATAGGCGGGTTGATATTTTATATTTTTAAAGTGTATCTAAATTTATTTTCTTTACAACAAGAAAATGTAAAATACTCTTTAAAAGTCTTCATGCCCACAAAACACTTGACACCAGTCAAGGATCTTTTTGTCTTTTTGCACTGGAATAATTTATCTGTCATGAGGATACTATCTTTTCCTTTTATCTACCCCTCCAGTTATCTAACATGTAGTCCTATGGGCTACTGAATTAAGATATTGAGAACATAATTGTTTTGGAAGAATTGTCAAGTCTATCAAATCTAAATCAACTTCAAATCAACTGCTTTTCTCACCAAGGGAACAAGCTGACAAAATTCAGCATGAAAATCAGTACTGCACTCCTGAATTGCCTATAAAATTCTCATATACTAGGATATTACTACACTTATGCTCAGATTTTGTTTGTCATATTCACAAAGCTTGATTCTCGAAGCTGCAATAATAATAATAATAATAATAATAATAATAATAATAACAACAACAAAAATAAATGACAATAACAATAAACAATGTAGCAACAGATATGTAAAGATACATGTAGTCCTACAAGTGAAGCAGTATCAAGATAAGTAATTTTTTTTCTGTGGTAAGAAACTATCGACTTTCACTCAAAAAGTCATTAACCATTTTCTGTTTTGTATTATAATTCTGACACTTTCATATAACATCAAGGTAATAGATTTTCATTATATCTAGAGTCCAAAAACATTGGCTGTGAAAAAAGCAACAGGATTCAGATTAATAAGAGTCGACAAGCTCACCAAAGAGGAAGTGGCAGCATGGCTGGCACCATGGCTCAGTGGCTGTGACAGGCAATTAGTGAACAGAGCAGAACAGATGTAACAGGAGGCAGCAACAATTTACTGAAGCATTAGCTTGCTCACTCTGTAGTGCAGAGGACTGATACTGTTTGCTGATTCAAACAAATACTAATATGAACTTGGGAAGAGAAAAGAGGCAGTGTGCACAGTCATCTTAAAGGATTAAAAAAACCATAACACAAAATAACAGCAAAAAAATCTCGAAAGAAGCTCAGGTAGACTTAAGGGAAACAGTACAAACCAACCAAATCAAAACAAAAAGGTCTTCTGACCTTTTGAAGAAGATTGAGATTCTTGCCTCATTACTGGATTGTACCGTATTCTAAAAAAATGGAGTACTATGAAGAACTTAAAATAACAAGTTCATCTTTCACAGCACTCAGATAAGATGCACAAGGTTCATTTTCTTTCCTCCTTGTCGTTCAGGGACAGACTTATATAACTGCAGTTCCTTGAGGTTCCTACTGGTTGGCGTGCTGATGTGTAGAAAGGACTCTGCTAAAACCTTACTTTCGTGGTCAAAGAAGAGAATAACAATCATATAGGAGTTTTTTGTGGTTGCAAGTATTTCTTTGTAATCTTTAAAACCCAACCACAAAAATTTGCATCTTGCTTGTAAAGAAGCTTTTTTAAAAGGCAGCACAGATTTCACAGTGTGCTAAATTAAATTAATCTACCTCGGAGAACTCACAAGTTGTTACTCCAGAAGGATCGTGGAACATTTCTTCAGTCTTAGAGGATGAAGTGTCAATATGTACAGGGAAGTTGAGACTGAATGAGTTACTGTTTTCTACTATACTAAGAATTGCTGTGATTTTCTAAAAAGTAGCAGTGAAACTGCTTTGTTGCTGTTAACAGCAGAGTACAACATCTTCATTCTGTAAATTCACAGGAATTATGTGTGTTATGGAAGCATACATTTGCTCTTGAACTGGAAAAGAAAATGGTCAATCTTGTATAAGATGTTGACATCTCGTACTGAAAATATTAAAAACACAGTCATTTGGTCCATTCCCACAGAGACTGGACATTTACTTGCAAATTAGACTCGGTTTATACACTAGGTTTAGCTTCCATGACGTGTGAGGACTGGACTTTAAGGGTCAGTTTCCTGCCACCAGGTGGAGCTTGAGAATAATTTTTATAGTACCAGACAAAAAATAGTCATATTTTGCAGTAGTTCTTTCTGCACTGAAAGAAGAGATTTTAAAGTAATGAAGATATGATTTGGTGTCGTTCTCTCCAGGTCATGCCTTTTTTTGAACTGCAAAGGCTCATGGAGGGGAAAGCTGCTCCAAGAGCCAAAGGGTCTCCTCTCTCTGCCTGTGACTCCATTTGGCTGCCGTGGAGGTGGGGTTGATTCCTGGCAATTAGTTACTGTTTCTGGCTGAGTTTCCATGGGGAAGAGCTTCTCCTATCTTCATTTTTAGTTCTCTCCCTTAAGTACTGGTGCTTGGATGTAAATAAAGCAAAATATGTTTATCATGCAAACTGTTTTGTAGCACTTGTTTCTTTACACAGAAAAAAAAATAGTCTTGCACTCAGAGTTCTGCTGCCTTTAAATTCCTAATGTAAAAAAGGTTGTGTCAGAGTCAGACAATACTGTTTTACTCAGTAGAAACAATCATTTGTGAATACTTGAGAAATACGTGATTTTATTGTTTCACTTTAAAGAAGGAAAAGAATGGTTCATACATGTGCATGTATGTAAGACCAAAACAGATGGGATTCTTTTCTACTTAAGTCAATTGCTAATTCAGTTTTACTTAAAAGTGAAGTAGCATGCTGAGAAGAGAATGGAGGAGGGAGGGATATTCTAGCAAATGGCTTAATGAGGAAAAACCCACTACCACCAACACTGAAAACAAATTAAAGAAATGGGAAAAATATAGAATACACAACCAGTTTTTAAAAGGAGGCAGAATGACTAGCTAGTAGTGAGCCCTATATTTAGGTTACAGAAAACTCTTAATTGTAAAGGATTTGCAAACCTGTTGTTCTGAGAAGATAACATTTCTTCAATGTGTGCATCAGGCTTTCTGATATTTACCAGAGTATTTAAATGGAGGATATGCCCTTTCCTTGTCCAACAACATTTGGTTCAGGCTTTTCCTCAGAGCTAATCAAATGACCGGCCATTTTCCTATTGCCTTTGACATGCACCATGCAAGTGTTGGCTATGGGTCAGAAAATGGATGCCCCAAAGATCTAGTCCAGGGCCTCCACCACCACTCCTGATGCTGCAAGGGACATGACAGGGCTTGGGAGCCCCTAGGACACTTGACAGTGCAAATGGCAGGAGTCACTGCATACTTATCTCCACAGCCCTGCTCCTCCAACCTTTTCCAGACCCTTTGGCTCAGCATTGACTTCTCTTTCTGAAGGTGGAAAAGAGAACATGCAGATTAATCTTCTTCACTGTTCTCCCCAGGCACATACCATATCTCAGGTTTCTCTCTCACTTCAATCTTTACTTGCTGTTAGTTAACATGCTCAGTCTTGTGTCTCAATGTGGCTAAAACATCAGGTTCAAAATCTCGTTGGCAGAATAATGTTATAGTCATGTAACTTTTATATTCCTTTCTTTCTTCCTTTCATTCTTTCTTTCTTTGGAGAGTTATGAATCCTAAGATCTTACTTAAGTCAGTTAAAACAAAGTTCTTGAGATAATAAAAAATGGAAAATGGGAGTTGTTTATTGAACCTTAAATTTGGTAGTTTATAGGGTTTTTTTGATGTTGTTTAATATATTGTAATGGAAAAAATGTGTTATTAAACCATCCACTTCAGTTGATCTTCTAAGTTCTTCAGGTTTTCTGCAAATGTGTGTGTGGTAAGGTATGTAATTACACAAGTAGTATTGATGTGTAACTCTTGTTTTACAGATAATATCTTGAGAAGAAAGCAGAATTATGGCTGAAAAAGGAACTGTAAGTGAAGACTTGAGATTTTCAGATACAGTGATTTTGTAACTGTATATAAAAACTACTACACTGCTTCTCCTCCAAACTGCATAGTTTTGTATAGTTGATTTAATTCTTGTAGGTGTTAAGCAAATAGTGTTTACTTGTTGAGTCAGGTATGGTAGCCGTGTTGTCTCTTCAGTTTGAATGTTGAAGTACCTACTGGAAGTTGAAGGGCTTTAGATAGAGAAATAGATAAGTATATTGTTTTTTCTCTTTTATGTAAACCTAATACTTAGCAAAGAGCAAACATAGCTGTATTTTCCATGTCTAACTGCAGTTCCTGTCTTCAGAGTTTCTGGATCTGTTCTTCAAGTAAGTTTTGTTCTGTTAAGCTACATCTCATTTGACTGTTAGACTTATCTTTCTCTGCCTCCTGAATTTTCTGCCTAGGTATGTTCCTAGTGCTTTGAGAACTATCACCATGAGTGCTTCCTTCTTTCTGTCTCCAGTTCTTGTCTCAGAAATGTCTGTTTGCCTCCTGAAAGTGAAGGCTTGGTATTCTGGCAACATTCTGCCTGCAACTTACTACAGCAGTCATGAACAACTTTGTAGTACAACAGCACTTGATGACTTGAATTGCCCTGTAAAAGCAAGAGCTGCAGCAAGGAACTTGCCTGGCACTTGAAAGAGCAGAAATGGCCAGTAAGACCCATGGGGATGATTCACGGAAGTGAAAAATGAGAAGAGAACTAGGTAGGGAAATCCATTTGTGTTGGATAATCACCTTATAAAATGAAGACAGAAAAGGATACCTGAGATTGTAGGACAGAACTGTAAGTGACAGGATAAATTCTGGAATATTGTGCAAAGGAGGTAACTAAGTTATCTGAATAAAATTCCTCTGCCAGAGACGTCAAGGCAGTTTGATTTGAAGCCTGGGCCTTTATGCCTTCTCTTTATCTTCATCCTTTCTTTTCCACCATGGAAGTTTATATCTCATTAACACTTCTTCTATGTAGTCAATGCAGTGGCTGGCCATACACCTAACCCCCCCGGATACATGCCCTTCATGGCTTAGTACCCAGCTCAGGTACAAGTACTGTTTAAAACATATCTCATGGCAATTGGTAGTTAGATTAAACTGTTTCTCTTGCTCTACTTTCTCCCTAGCTACATGTTCAAGACTGGCTGTAGCTGCAGTGTTCTGGAGTTTCTAATTTAGTTCAGATCCCTTGAGTCACAGCTTATTTTTCTAGAGGCCAAGGTTATTGTATGAAAACAGCATCTCTATTTTGAGAAAATAACCCTGTTCTTTAAATTAATGTATCAGATGCATTAAAAAAATCAGTGAATGTGGCCTGTGGTATTTCTACAAGGTAAATTTGGGAGTACTTTTTGTCTGTGCCAGACTTCAGAAACAAGTATTTTCAGAGGTCATAGACCTTATAGACCCATCTAGAACTGCTGAGAGAGAAGATTTCTTATCTGTGAAAGGGACGGAATTTATCATCTAGGACATAGTTTGATAACAGAGCAAGAATTTGATTTTTATTTGTGAAAGTACTCTCAGAGAGAGCTGCCACCTGGTGGATTATTTTTTTTTAAGATTTTTTAGTTTCTGATCATCGAAAGATCACTTGACATTAATTAAAAAAGCCCTGAATAAATAATAATACTTTAGGAGAAAAAAAAAAAAAGTACATGATAAGATATTAAAAAAAGTTCATATACAGTACAGTCAAACCATTAATAGATTTTCACTGTGAAATGTGTCAGTAGCATTTACAATACAACCAAGAAATATAAAACAATTGCAGTGTAGTAGTCCAGGAAAGAGATGTAGGTTTTCTTGGTTTAATTAGGACAAAATTAGATTCAAAAGCAAACTTTACCTAAAAGGATTAAGACTATAAAGTCACTCTTCATGAGATGTGAGATTTGTTCATTTGATTACTTTGTATATATGACTTCCCTTGTAATAATAGCCCCCTTGACAACTATCAGCTAATAACTGATAGCCTTGAGTTCCCTTATGATAATGGGATAATACATTGTTTTATTCTAAAGAACTCTAGTGTAATTCCATATGTAGAATAGCTAGAACTCTCAATAATTTGATTTTGCATTGTTCTATTTGTGACTCAAGTAAAGTACAATATCGATTTTCTCAGACTGTCTTCTATAACATCGAATGTTACAGATTCTGAAGCTTAAAAATGTAGGTAAGAAATTGGCGGGTATTATAGATGAGGAACAAAGGTATTGAAAAAGCAAAGTCAAAACACACAATAATGTGGTTGACCTGGATCAAGATGCTGCAGGTTTAGTCTTTCAAAGTATTTAACATTTTTAATATGCTGACTGCTGTCCAGTTTTCGAAAAATTGAAAGGAAGGTTTTCCAAATACCCAGCAGTGTATGTTGTCTGAAGGGTGAGCGGATATGCTTTAGCTGTGCCCAAGTCTGCTAAAGAAAGACCAGGAGTGAGAAATAAGGGTAGAGCTGGGATGGAGCATTATGAGGCAGATCCTCCTTCAACTTCCCAGAAGCAGATGATTCCCCAAGAGTCTGAACCCTCATGTGAGGGAAATAGCCTCAGCAACAGCTCAGGCTTCTTAATTTTTCTGTTATACTCAAAGTCTTATTACTGGCAAAATATGTGTAGTTTGATATACACTTGTTGTTACTATGGATGAAGACTAATGCAAACCAAACCTGACTAGTGGACAATTGCCATCATATGTAAAAGAGGTGTAGGTTGAGACAAATACAAACAAGTCGTGAGGCCTTGTATTCTCAGCCAATAAAAACCCTGTGGCCTTTTGCTATTAATGACAAAATTTGCATCCATTGGCAGAGTAGGAATCAGAAGCAACTCCATTTTTTCACTCTGGAAATGTTTTGCTCAATGTGGCTGCCTACTGTACTGTCTGAAGTCACACGCACAGATGAAAAGGAGCAAATAGTTCATGTACACATCTGATCTGATCTTTTTCCCTACTGTGAAAGAGTGAAGAACTGGTCTGCAATTAATTATGCAATCATGCAACTGGGGACTACTACATGATACCTATCCAAAAACTTGGGTTAAGATTATCAAAGCAAGATTAATTTTGAGAATGGTTTTAATTATTAAACGTTTCAGTTTCATTGCAGTGTTCCTAACTATTTCAATTTTGGTTTTTATGTTTGTGCTTTTCTGGTTTTCTAATCAGTACACTAACTTCTTCCTTAATATTAGTCCCTTGGAAAATATTATATATCATATAGAACTCTAGGTTGCCAATGGATTTAGATCTTTAGCACTACGGGGTAGACCCCTGCCACAAACTAATAAAATAATTAAAATAATAAAATAAATATTAACAGGTAAAAATAATTATTAGAAGCATTTACCTTACAGGATTTTTTTCTTCAAATTCTGCTAGGTCTGGCTGTGATGGAGTTAACTTTCTTCATTGAAGTTCATATGTTGCTGTGGTTTGCATCTGTGGGTAAAATATTGTTGGTCACAGAACAAAGTTTTGGCTATTTCTGAACAGTTCTCATGCAGGATCAAGGCCATCTCTCTGCTCCCCAGCACTATTGCTCCTGTAAAATGACTTGATTCAGGGTTTGTAAGAGGCTGGGAGAGATCACAAGGGAGGACAGCAGACCAAGACTGACAGAGGGGTATTCCACAGGTCATACTTAAAATAGAAAAAACAGTATCGAAGCCTGACATAGTGCTTAACAAAAAAGGAAGACAAGACGGAGGATGGAGGAACATTTGTGATGGTGATATTTGTCTTCCCAAGGAACCATAGTGCATGCTGAGGCTCTGCTTGCCAGGAAGTGGCTGGACATCTGCCTCCCCACAGGACGTAGTTAATGAGTTCCTCTTTTTGCCTTACTTGTGCTCAGAGTTTTGTTTTTTTTTTTTCCATTAAACTGTCATTATCTCAGTCCCTGAATTTTCTCACCTTCCTTCTATTTTACCCTGTCCTTCAGGAGAGGGAAGTGGCTGTACAGCTGGGTGGATGTTCAGGCGCTGGCTAAGGTTTACCCACCACTACTACAAAAGAGAAAATAATTCAACATACTGAAATAAGCTCTAAAATATGGAAAGAATTGTGCATCTGTTTTCCAGTCATATCTGGCCTTAGTCTTCTATTTCCTCCTTTGCAGCTCTTCCTCTACTGTTAGTCAATATCTCACATTCACTTTGATTTCTCTCTCTTCCCAGTAATATATCTTTACAACTCTCATGGCATCTTGCTTCTTTTATTTGCCTCATGTCTTATTTTTTTTCCTAACCCATCACTACCCTTCCGAACTTTTGTCTCTGATCTATTGAAGTTCCTAGCTTCCCCACCTCCTCCTTACTTATTCTTTTTCTGTATATAAACCAGTGTTTTCCTCCTTGGGACTTGAAAGAGCACCAAGGTCACAAAGGAAATTTTCTCTTTGTCCAAAAATTTGATCTATCATTTGCTGGGTGGTGTAGTAGTTGAGAAAATCCTGTTTCAGCCTGTCTGTGGGCTGCCATAAGCTCACCCATTCTGGTGAAATTATTTTGCTCCCTGTTCATTCCAAAGCCTTCCTGCTCTGATGACTCTTGCTTTGCATCAGGCTTCATTTAAACTAAACTAAACTAAACTAAACTAAACTAAACTAAAGCGTTCTTTCTGAGAAGACAAACAAACAGAAGAAAAAGACTCATTCAGGAACTAGTTTGTTGCAAAGATGAGCAACTACGGAGAAGTCCTGCACCACAATTATGTTCCCCTTGAGGCCAAACAGTACTTTAGATCCAGAGACAATCACAGCATGGCATAGAATTGTCCAGTAAGCTTTGGAGAGCTCAAACTCTCAATAGTGTGGATGTGAGCTATTCTGCATAACATAGTCCTGGAGGTCTTTGGAAAAAGTGCATATGGCATGCTGGAAAGGCCAAATGATACATTTAAGTTAGCACAAGAATAGTTAGGGCCAGGGTGGAAGTGAATGTCCACAGTGGTCGAAGAAGCTGGGCTATTCTTACCTCCATTTTTAGCTTATGCTAGCTTGAGATGTAATATGTTGCTGAGAAAAAGGATCATAGAAACATAGAACCATAGAATCACCAGGTTGGAAGACACCCACTGGATCATTGAGTCCAACCATTCCCACCAATCTCTAAACCATGCCCCTCAGTACCTCATCTACCCGCACCTTAAACACCTCCAGGGAAGGCGAGTCAACCACCTCCCTGGGCAGATCATATCAAAGGGCTTTTTTAGAAGAAACATAGATGAAAGCTTAGTTCTACAGTTTGACTTAGTCAAAAATATTCCAAAGCTGTCCACATGAAATTATTTTTCCAAACCTCCCCCTTTCTGAAAGAAAGGGTTGACTCTGTGCAGAGAGACNCTGTCATTATCTCAGTCCCTGAATTTTCTCACCTTCCTTCTATTTTTCCCTGTCCTTCAGGAGAGGGAAGTGGCTGTACAGCTGGGTGGATGTTCAGGTGCTGGCTAAGGTTTACCCACCACTACTACAAAAGAGAAAATAATTCAACATACTGAAATAAGCTCTAAAATATGGAAAGAATTGTGCATCTGTTTTCCAGTCATATCTGGCCTTAGTCTTCTATTTCCTCCTTTGCAGCTCTTCCTCTACTGTTAGTCAATATCTCACATTCACTTTGATTTCTCTCTCTTCCCAGTAATATATCTTTACAACTCTCATGGCATCTTGCTTCTTTTATTTGCCTCATGTCTTATTTTTTTTCCTAACCCATCACTACCCTTCCGAACTTTTGTCTCTGATCTATTGAAGTTCCTAGCTTCCCCACCTCCTCCTTACTTATTCTTTTTCTGTATATAAACCAGTGTTTTCCTCCTTGGGACTTGAAAGAGCACCAAGGTCACAAAGGAAATTTTCTCTTTGTCCAAAAATTTGATCTATCATTTGCTGGGTGGTGCAGTAGTTGAGAAAATCCTGTTTCAGCCTGTCTGTGGGCTGCCATAAGCTCACCCATTCTGGTGAAATTATTTTGCTCCCTGTTCATTCCAAAGCCTTCCTGCTCTGATGACTCTTGCTTTGCATCAGGCTTCATTTAAACTAAACTAAACTAAACTAAACTAAACTAAACTAAAGCGTTCTTTCTGAGAAGACAAACAAACAGAAGAAAAAGACTCATTCAGGAACTAGTTTGTTGCAAAGATGAGCAACTACGGAGAAGTCCTGCACCACAATTATGTTCCCCTTGAGGCCAAACAGTACTTTAGATCCAGAGACAATCACAGCATGGCATAGAATTGTCCAGTAAGCTTTGGAGAGCTCAAACTCTCAATAGTGTGGATGTGAGCTATTCTGCATAACATAGTCCTGGAGGTCTTTGGAAAAAGTGCATATGGCATGCTGGAAAGGCCAAATGATACATTTAAGTTAGCACAAGAATAGTTAGGGCCAGGGTGGAAGTGAATGTCCACAGTGGTCGAAGAAGCTGGGCTATTCTTACCTCCATTTTTAGCTTATGCTAGCTTGAGATGTAATATGTTGCTGAGAAAAAGGATCATAGAAACATAGAACCATAGAATCACCAGGTTGGAAGACACCCACTGGATCATTGAGTCCAACCATTCCCACCAATCTCTAAACCATGCCCCTCAGTACCTCATCTACCCGCACCTTAAACACCTCCAGGGAAGGCGAGTCAACCACCTCCCTGGGCAGATCATATCAAAGGGCTTTTTTAGAAGAAACATAGATGAAAGCTTAGTTCTACAGTTTGACTTAGTCAAAAATATTCCAAAGCTGTCCACATGAAATTATTTTTCCAAACCTCCCCCTTTCTGAAAGAAAGGGTTGACTCTGTGCAGAGAGACTGCTTCTATAGACTATAATCTAGTCTGAAATAGCAACTGAAATAACAACTAAACAAAATGGAGTCCTAGAAAAAAATTAAAAGTTTTTACAGATTCTCAATTTTCATTCACTACTAAAAATTTAATATCTAAGTAAGGACTTAATTTTCAAAAAAATCTACCAATTCTTATTGCTACTAAGATTTATGGTTTTTTTAATATTCTTTTTCTTTTTGGTTTAAAAAGTAACATTTTCTGGACTCTGATGCAAGGTCTGCTGATATTTTTTCATTTAAGCATCAATCCATATGAAATCAGAAAAAAACCCCAAAAGTACATGTTTGTACTAAAGGAAAATTAAGATGCTAAGTATGTAGGTTTAAAAAAAACCCCAAACAACAAACAAGCAAGCCCTCAACAAATTTTGTATTAAATGCTGGCTTAGTAACTTCCAATTATTTTGAAATGCATATAAAACATCATTGCTACAAAGAACTGGGTGTTTTTCTGCTCCTTCAGAAAAATTACTTTCTGCCCCTTTCTAAGCTATTGATTTATTTAATATATTAGTATGTCATATAAATAAATATATATTCAAAAGGTAATTTATAGGAATCTGCAATAGAAAACTTTCAGGACTTCAGTTTTCAGAACAAAAATTTTTATGGCTAAGAAAAAGGAAAGACGGAAACCTTTTCAGTTATCTAAACTGTTTTATTGGTAGTATTTACAGGTGAGACACTATAAACTAAATGGAAGCAAGAGTCATCTTGTTTAGTCTTGTATTTTTTATTGGGAGATGCAGTGTACAAAATAATAAAGTCCCTGTCCAAATGAAATGCTATGCTTTACTTAAAAAAAAGTCAAGTACTTTGATCTGTTCCTGTGATCTAAATAGAATTCTCTTCCATTTAGAGTAAAGAGCACAACTCTATACTGTCAGTTTTCTCCTAGAAGTGTAAATGTCATAGTCTGAAAGGAAAAACTTAAAATCCTTTTATCATACATATTTTGTTCGGTTTAGAAACAATTTTTTTGCATTGGAGTTGTAGAAAATCCAGCACTAGATACGACCATAGGCTATCTTGGTTGTAAATTTTCAGGTTTTTTTTCTAACTGACTGAACTGTTATCAGAAGGTCAGCAATAAAATTGCCCTTGAAGTGTAAGCCTTTTTAATCCATTAGACGTTTTCCTTCCTTGAAATGCACTGACAAACTCCACATTTAAAATTTTTATTCTTTATTCTGTCATACGCATGTGACAGATGTTAGCTTATAAAGCTTTATATTTAAAGTTGCCCATGAAAATTAAATCAGTAAAAATTATTTATGCATTGCATGCATAAACAGACTTTTACTTCATATTCACAATGGCATTAACTAATCATCAAATAGCATGATTATTCAATAAACAGGAATATTCACAAATACTGTGAGGCAAAAAACTTCCATACATTTCTGTGCAGAAGCTGATTTTTGATGGTTTGAATTTTGCAATGAATGTTCATTTACAATAAAGAGGCAGTTCATGGAATTACAGAATTGCTTGCCTGGAAAAAACTTTGAGATCATTGAGTCCAACCATAACTGTCCACTAGTGAACCATAACCCTGAGTACTTCATCTACCCATCTTTTAAACACCATCAGGGATGGTGACTCAATGTGGGGGGTGTGTTCTAGTGCTTGATAACCCCTTTGCTGAATAAAAAATTCAAAAATTGTTCAAAATTGAAATAAAAAATTGTTCAACAAATGGTTGCATTCCTGTAGTTTTGCCTGCAGTATTCAGTTCTAATTAAATGAGAATTAAATTACATCAGATATGAAATAGGCTCTAGCACAAGCTCCAGACATGTTAAAAGTGCAGGTAAATTTCTGCCAATACATTCAATATTTTATTTTAACAGTTTTCTTTTGCATGAATTTTAAAATACGAATAAATCAGAGAGATCATCTAAAAATATCTCCACTTATGGAATGAGCCATCAAATTCTATCTAGTAATTAGATTGACATACACTTTACAGAAAATATCTTAGGTTTATTCTGTTTCAATTGTTGAAGAAGTGGCAGGAGTAGTAGCAATGACTTAAGGAATAATATGAATTATAAATTTAAAAGACTCAGGCAGTTGCTAGGTGCAAGGTGATTCCTGTAAAATATAATCTTGATTACTACTGAGTGGTGAAAGTTGAAGAATATCTCATTTCCTTGGTCAGGCTCCAATATAGGTAGCCAAAGGCAAGCCACAGCAGTTGGAATGGAAGATAGTCTTAGAGCAAAGCTATTTGCAACAGAAGGACAACTGGAGAAGCTTATTTCTTTGAAAACATTCTATAAGAAAAAGTGTTCAGGTTCTCTGGTGAAAGAAAAAGATGTAGTTTGCTGTCACCAGTCAAGAAACTGTGCAAACTACTATGATGAAATTCAGAAGCAGTCATTTTTACTGACTGCCTGTATTTCTTCCTTGGTGCCGAGTCCAGCCCTGGAGTAACCTGAGCTTTATCCTTAGATTTCCACTCTCTGTGACTGACATTGAGAAGCAGTTCAGTGCCTGCAGATACAGTGCAAGTGTCCCAGTTTGTCCTTTGCCTTCCACTTCTGCGTATCCCATTTTCCTTTTCAGTGCTCTCATATATCAGGTGTCTGCTGTTAGACAAAGGAGGTAGCTGGTGGTCCTTTCTTAGCGGTGTGAAACATGATGTTCTGTCTGTAAACATCTTGAATTCAGGCTAAAACCATTTTGCCTAAAAAACGACTGTGGATGAGCAGAGTTAGATCTGGGAAATAATTCGCACTTCAGTTAGCACTTAAGAACTTCCATATTGGGAAGTCCATCTGTTTCAATTTGAGCTATTTAAACCTATTACATAACTCAAGCCCCTAGATGCTTGCTAGCCCTAAAGTCTTCAAGCAGACCATTCTAAGAATAAATTCTGTAAGTCTGGACTCATCTCCATCTCAGCTCAAGTCCATCTACTAAGTATTTTAATAACCCTGTGGTATCTGTTTAATAGCTGTGAATTCATTCAAAATTCTGTTTTAATCTGATAAACCTTATGTTTAGTTCATGGCAAACAGGAAACAGCAAACTCTCTCTTAAGAGTTTTCCTTCATTCTGATAGAAGACTGTTTTATTTTATCTAATCTACAAATTGTTTTTTGGTGTCTCAGGGCTTTCTGAGGCAAGCTTGTCTGACTCTCATGTATCACCCAGATGGAGAAAGGTTTAAAAAATTAAATTCTCATTTATTTGTTCTTAAAGTAACTGTCATAAAAAAAAATATAATTTGATTATCATGCTAAGGAGATGTGCACTTATTGGAAAAGTAAGAGTACTAGACTTATCCAATTGAATCTGAAGTTCTGATGTACAAAACTGCTACACTACACTGTACATTACTTTTTCCAGGGATTTTGTATCCAACTGAAGATTCTTTTCACTTTGTTTTGTTGAAAAAAGTATATTGCGCCAAATGAAAAAACACTGTCATAGAAGTGCTAACATACATGATGCAAATCTTTACATAATGCCTTTTACATTTAAAAAATGCTCCAGGAATGGGACAAGCATACATTCTTTTTGGTGAAAGNTCATTTATTTGTTCTTAAAGTAACCATCAGAAACAGTACTAATATAGCTTCCATTGAAATCAGTGATTAAAATTTAGATTAAAAAATTGGCTTCTGTACATAGTGGGAAGAGAAAGGGATAAAGGGACACTTGTGCACAACTCTAAGCCTATCTGTCCTAGATATCCGTACATAAACTTTTTAGGAGTTGATTCTTTCTTTCCAGTGACTACAGAGGAAGTCTAGACAACCACTTTTAAGCCAAATGCAACTTTCAAATGGTTAAACTTAAGTAAGATGAATTACATACTTAACTTTTTTATTTTCTTCTTCCTAAAAGCATACACTTCAGATTCATAGAATCATTAGGTTGGAAAAGTCCTTTGAGATCATCAGCTCCACCTGTACCTGTCCACCACTAAATCATATCCCCAAGCACCTTATCTACATTGCTTTTAAACACCTCCAGAGATGGTGACTCAACCACGTCCCTGTGGAGCCTGTGCCAGTGCTTGATAACCCTTTTGGTGAAGAATGTTTTNGAGGTGCAACCACATCAATGCTGAATACAGGGGGAGAACCACTTCCCTGGTCCTAATGGCCGCACCATTTCTGATATAGGCCAAGATGCTATTGCCTTTCTTAACCACTTGGGCACACTGTTGGCTGATGTTCAGTTGGCTGTCTACCAACACTCCCGGGTCCTTCTCTGCCAAACTGTTTTCTAACCTCTCTTCCACGAGCCTGTAGCACTGCACAGGGTTGCTGTGTCCCAAATGCAGGACTCTGCTGTTGGCTTCATTAAACCTCATCCCATTGGCCTTAGCCCAGTGATCCAGCCTTCTCAGATCCCTCAGTAGAGCTTTCCTACTTTCCAGCAGATGGACACTTCCTCCCATTTTAGTGTTGTCCTCACTTTCGGAAGTTTAGAACAGCTATACTGTTTTATACCAAAAGTCTTCCAACAATAGCCAGTACTGCACACCAGGAAAAGGATATATGATCAGGGAAACAACCCTGGCATTCTCTATATTTACAGTCTTCAATCAGCTGGCACTGACTCTGATTCCTGGTTTAGAGTCTGGGTCTCCTACCACATTTTGGTTTCTGATACGAAAGTGTAAGTAATCTAATGTGATCTTTGTTGACCAGATAAAGTTTGAGCCTTCAAGGTACCAGTTTTCTTCATGGCTATTAGAGATCCAAGGGCATCTCAGGCAAATGAAAAGCACTGTTTCAGAAAGTGTTAACTTCAAAATAAGGGTTATTTTAGCTCAAGGAAGCTAAGTCAAGATTGTGATCTCCATGTAAAATCCAAACAAACTAGTTTTAACCTCAGACCACTATCTGAGATAAACCTCAAGCAGGAAATACAAATCTGACCTTCAGCAGCCATGTCAAGGCGTAGCTATAGATGGCTATCTCAGTGTTTGAGATATCCTCTTGTTTGTCCCTCTGAAAACAAAACTTTCCTCTCCTTGATTTACCTTTACTTCAGCTGTACAATATGGCTGCTTTTCCAGGTCAGAAGTGATACCTTTTTTTTTTTTTGTGCAAAAAGGAGTTAATTTGTATTTGCCTGCCATGATATGTATAGGAAAATGGTGTCATCTTGGAAAGTCAGCTGATATGGAGCTGACATGGTAAGATTATATTAAAAATTACTGTACCTTTCAAGCTAGTAGCATCTCTTCCATGAGCTTCATTTCATGCTAATTTGTTCACATATAAACCAGCACATTTTAAAGCTTGCTGTTTCCTGATAGAAAGCAATGCTGTGGTTGCCAGGTGCAAAGGTGCTTTGAAAGTTATATTGCCTCATTTCAGTGATTGAATAACAGGGTTGGAGTTACCTGAGGGAATGTGTTTTGCCCCTTTTTCTAGAGGTTACATTCCCCAATTATAAGAGCTCTGTCCTTCATTTAGAGAGACAACAGTGGAATGAGATACTCTGCAGGATATTTATAACTGTCTATTCTCAGCCTGCTGCATTGTGGCTAGTTAGAAATGTAACATATGGCACTGGTGAGAAAATAATTGTTATTGTTTGATAACTTACTTAGGGACATTTATTCTGGATGACTTGCATGACAGGCGCTTAAAAAACTATGTTCTATAAAGTTATTGACACAATAATGAAGAAAAAGCATATATTGTCTCACAGTTTTCAAAGCACCTAACACTCTTTCATGTGTTTTTAAACTTCCAGACTTTTATTTATTGGTGCTATTTGCAAAAATCTCAAAGGCAATCACTTTGACCTATATTTAGATTACTTGTTATTTATATTATAATTATTGTTATTTATATTATAATTACTGTGGACTAAAGTTCAAGAGAAGGGCAACTGTTTCAGATGGCCTTACTGATGAATTTGGGCTTCTAATATAGTCAGTAAAGAAGAGTGGTCCTGAAAACTAAGTTAGAATGCATGCATTAGTGAAAATATTGCTCTTTATGGTAGAGCTTTATTAGAAAAACACCCAACCTAAACCAGTCTTAGCTCAAAACTTAGTTCTTCTTGTTTCCAGTTTTGTTTAATAAATGCTACTTAAGGCTTTTCAGATTTCTTTTTATTGGTACATTATCTCCACTCTTACAAGATATTGTATTTATTTAGAAAATTTGCTTTTGAATGGTAGTTGAAGTACATTTTTTTATCCTGCTACTTCACAACCAGTCTTGGGTCCAATAAGGAGAAAGAAAGGAAGCTGACTTGCGAATTTTGTAGTTTCATAGGAAAGAAAACAAAAAGAAAAGCTTCTTAAGTGCTATGGAAGAGAGTATAATAGCTCCTTGGGCTATAGATTTAAGTTGGGATAGCTCAAGGGGTGTAGTATTGCTCTGGGACTTGCTGTTGAACTTGGGGCTGAAATTCATTCTATGCTTTTTCAAGCATAATTACCTAGTCTTTAAGTAACTGTAGTGAATTTTGCCCCTGAGAAGGATCATTATCCTGAATGACTCCATTTGACTTTTATTCATGCTCAAACTAAGAAACAGGCAACAAAAGAAAGAATTTAATTTCCTTGTCATTCCAAATTAAATTTCTCATATTTGTGGCTTGCTCCTTAGAAATACAGCAAAACAGACTCATGTACAATGTTTACCTTTTCATAACATATGAAAGAATAGAACCTCTGCATCATAGTTCAAGAGGAAGGAACTAAACATCTTCCAGTTAGCCAAAGGCAAAGATAATTCAGAGTTAGAGGAGCACTTATCTTCCTGAATGAGGGGAATCAAACTTTTTTTCATGTATCTGTCGCCACAAGCAGTGAGTTTTTAATGCTGTGCTCAAAATATTACTCACATGCAAAGAAACAGCACACTTTATATAAAAGTAAACCAATTGCATAATTGAAATACTAAAGGTCTGAAAATTATTGATCCAGATCTGTTTGTTACAGAAAAAGAAACACCCTGTTACTGTCAATGGCAGTATCGCATTAGAAGGCTAACCTCTTTCCCTAGCGTCAATCACACAGTCAAAACCCTGTATAGGTGTTTCTGCCTCTCCAGAACCTAAACAAAAGTACTGTCACCTTGGTGCCCTTAGTTCCTCTGACACTTTCCTGTGAGAATCTCACCGATTAGGTGTCAGGAGGTACTTCAGCCATTTCTGCATTATTTCTTTGGATAGTCTACTTTGGCCTTGTTTCCTTGGGAACAGACTATCTGAAGTGGTGGTCTCACAACTCTATTAACACCTCATTTACAATGGTTTGAAGATGGGTGGTATGCATTATGAATAAATAAAATGCATTTCAATAAACAGGTCATAAGTTACTGAAGACCGTTATAAGCCCACCCATAGAACAGTGATGCAAAAAATATGTATGAGAATAATGACTATTAAGTTTTCATATTCAAGCATTTCAACTCCAGGAAATGCCAGAGAAAAGATTGCCCCAAAGCTCTGAAAATGTGTAAATCCATATTTTTTTTGTGCTGCCTCATGGTGCATGTTATATTTAGCACAGAGGATGAAAGTTATATTAAATAAGTTTTAGCAAGATGTTTTTCAGAAAGGAAGTAAGGTGACCTTCCTAAGGTGCTCTATATAGTGCAGGCATTGAAACATCTTAGCAACGTTTCCTCAATCTTCTAAACAAGGGTAGAATTTTTCTCTTGAAATTCTTTTTCTCATAACATTGGTAATAGTGATGGTAATAATTCTGATAGTGATGATTCTTTCTCCCCCATGTTGTATTTTGACATGGAGTAGAAAATGAGGTTTTAAAACACAAGTCATCGGGCAGTCTCAGCTCTAGAAATTGCTGCGTTCTCTGATTGTAATAGCAAGTGATGTGATGATGTACATTCTAACACTGAATTAATTTTTTTCCATGTACTTTTTAAAAGGAAGAATCATGAACATAAAAGGAAAAATCAAAAAGAAGCAAAACAAATTCAAAATAAAATGTAGTCTATAATCTATTTCTAGATAAAAGCCCATCTACCATAGAATATTTTAGAACTTCCTCCACTGGATCACTTTATTCTTTCCCCCTTAGGCTGTCCAGTTTCCCTTTAGAAAACTCAGCAGCTGGTATGATGACTTCTTTTAGACTTTAGTCTATGAAAAATAATTTCAGATTAAACTAAATTGAAAAGAGAATTGCAATTGATTGTATTATAAAAATATGTCAGCAGGGACCCATTTTCAACTCTGTATGTCTATGTACTTTCTAGACTGTTAAGCTATCCCCATATTACTACCTCTTAAATAATTTTACCCCTTTCCTATTTTTCTTCATCTATAAGAATTTTGAGGTATTATGATTACTGACATTAGTCTGTCTTCATTCTTTGGCTAATGTCTGATTTGCATTTATAAATGTAATTCTGTTTGACATGATTGGCAATATACGTTGGCAAGATATTTTTTAATTAACCAAAAAGAAAAGAAAGCTGTATCTTAACAATTCTCTGTTTTCTATACATGATGCTGCATGTGCTCCAGAAAACGTCACTCAGTCAATGAAAAGAACGGAAATGGAAGCAAAAGGTTAATCAGTTAGCAAGGACAGAATTTCTGTCTTTAACAGCAGCAATTTTGAGTAGCATATTATTCACATACCTATCCATACATTGGTTTACTTATTTATTTGTATTGCATTGCTGTATTCAAATATAAAGGTCCTACTGGGCAAAGTGTTATGAAAAATGCTGCATCTGAAGACAGTTTTAACATAGGCATAATCTTACTTATGTATATTCCAATATAAAAGAGAGCTCTATACCTAATTTTTCCAGCAATTTAAAAATAAGTTAGATACTTAACAAAGGAAGTATCTAAGGAATGGACCTGAACAGCTGCTGTCATATCTTACAATAATATTAAAACTGATTTGTCTGTTCTTCCTCCCTCATCATACTATTTAATCTCGCAGCGGTATGTTTTACCATGACTGCTATAGTTTTATAATTTTTTCACATTAGGTATCAGATTAAAAAATACCACATTTTTTAATATCATTCATATAAGCAAGCTTGTAATGACTACTGAAAGATATGAGAGCCCTTGTGTACCATGAAGAACGTGACTTTCAGGTGTTGTCTGCTACAACTTGTCCTTTAATACTTCAGAGTCTTATTTTTATATACTATTTTCTTGCATCTTTCTAAGGAAATACTTGAAGTTTGCATATCTGAGTATCTAGTCTTGCCAGGTAGGTGATATTAAAATCCAAACACATATAACGTGGAGCAATGTGATAAGAAACAGTTCAAGATCAAAAGAAACAGAAACAAGCCAGAAAACAAAGGGAGTGTGTTTTTAAAAATACATACTTTTGACTTTAACTTTTACTATTCATACACATCCTGCCTAGGAGCTCAAACCTCTTAGAAATACTGCAGTTAATCATCACACAGAGCATTTCAAAGGCAACTGTAAAAATCAGTGCAATTCTCACAGTGAAACTCTGCTGCTAGTGGGTACGTATCTGAGAAATATATCCATTTACATGTTTGACAGCTATATATGTACTTTTTGCACAGGTAAAACTGCTTTTTGTGCCCATCATTGCTCATAAAAGAGAAAGATAGAGTTATGAAATTCCCTTTCTTAAGTGAATGGTTGCTGCTCTACTAGTTAAGTTTCTCTCTGAGAGCTGCCAAATAAAATTATCACTATGCACTCCAATTGTTCCCAAAGGGAGGGGAGGTGTTACTTGGAGCAGCTCTATAGATGTTTTGCTGTAGATTATCATTGCTGGAATTGCATGAAACATTTGTCTGTGCTTAGCCTCTTAATTTCTGCTACAGTCTATTTCTCCACCCAGCAGAACTAGGTGTCCCTCTATTTGTTTCACTACACTATATGGGTCTGGTTTCCTTCAGACCTACTTATGCTTGCTCACATTGCTTTTTCATTCCACACAGTGCATGCCAGTGGCAACATGAGCATTTCAACAGCTGTCGCCTCAAATAACCTTGTGGCTGTATGTGTTATTACTGTTTGGCAGACTAAGCTTTTTCTGTAGACAAGCCTAGGCCAGATGTAAATATGGTTTTAAAAATACAAGCACTGTCATGGTACTGGAGCATTGAGGGGCTAACTTTATTAAATTGTCTATGTCTATCCACTTTTATATTTCATGAAGATGTACCCTTATCTGCTGCTTTGCATACATCATACTCTTGTTGTTGCTACTTTCCTCTAAAGAATGAAAGCTGCAATAGCAGTGGTATCTACAGGTAGAATTTTCAAAATAATGAGATTTAAGATAATCAGTCTCCCTGGAAGAAAGGATAGCAGATTTTTGCAACGGAAAAATAAGTCAGGTCTCTGGAAATCTTCTTGCTATTACCGAGACAATATGGTGCTTTAGAAGTCGTAGAATCATAGAATAGTTTGGGCTAGAAGGGACCTTTAAAGGTCATCTGCTCCAATGTCTCTGTAATGAGCAGGCACATCTTGTATGACTGTGAAAAAAAATCTCTGTATAGAGATGTCATAATCTTCCTGAAAACAAAATTGAACCAAAATTACTCCAGCACTAAGGATATTGCTCTTCTACTATAGCTATTAACTGAACTACTTCCTTAAATCTAATCTAAATCTACCCTCTTTTAGTTTAGCTCCATTGCCCTTTGTCAGTTGCAACAAGTCCTGCTAAAAAG
>WAAB01021691.1:2705-27907 GCA_013389865.1 Piaya cayana | reverse complement strand
GACTGGCTATAACTGAACAAGACAGTTTATCTACAAGAAGGGGGACAGTNAATGGCTGAGAGAGCTGGGGTTGTTTAGCCTGGAGAAGAGGAGGCTGAGGGGAGACCTCATTGCTCTCTACGACTACCTGAAAGGAGATTGTGGAGAGGAAGAGGCTGGGCTCTTCTCCCAAGTGACAGGGGACAGGACAAGAGGGAACGGCCTCAAGTTCCACCAGGGGGGTTTAGGCTTGACACCAGGAAAAACTTTTTCATAGAAAGGGTCGTTGGGCACTGGCAGAGGCTGCCCAGGGAGGTGGTTGATTCACCTTCCCTGGAGGTGTTTAAAGCATGGGTGGATGAGGTGCTGAGGGGCATGGTTTAGTGACTGATAGGAATGGTTGGACTTGATGATCCTGGGGATCTTTTCCAACCTAGTGATTGTGTGATTCTTTGATGTGTGGTAAATACGTTTTTGTTAGTCCCCTGAAAATCGGCATTCTCTGCCAGTGTTCATGAGCACTGTCATTGCTAGTGCGAATATATTTGATTCACCTAAATGCATTGCCATGGGGTCTCATGGCTCCTTATCCAAACGTAGGGTAGAACTTAAGGGCTACTAGGAGTTACACAGGACCTCAGATTTATGAAGGCAGGGCAGAAGTGCTGAGTGAGGGGAGGTGGCAGTGAGCAGTGAAGCATCTGTCAGGAGCTGCTTGGGACAGTGTGTATTGCCCCAGAAGCAGTCAAAATTCAGGGCTGGAACTGGGACTTGAGAGTCAGGAGATGCACATACAGATATACTTTACCTATATAAAAAGATGTATCTATACACATGTGCATACAGCTCGTGTCAGGGGTGATTTATTCGGGAAGCAGTGCTGCTGCAGCAGCTGTGTGGGCATTATGTGTCTGCTGAGCCCTGCAGTAAAGATGCAGATACAGATGCTGCTTTTGTTATGCTGTTTCTTCAGAGAACCCAACTAAGCTGATAAGAGCCTATCTGTGCCTACTCTACAGGTTCCTCTGTCAGAGCTAAGCTGGCTTTGAGGTGGATTTGTATTTATTTATTTTTTTAATATTTGTAACCGACATAGCTGTTCCAGCAAAGCTTTAAAGAGTAGCCTTCACCTTGATAAAATGACCACTGTACAGCTACCACTTGCACAGTGCTAGTTTTAGGCAGGACTCACTCCGTTTTTAGTGGGATGTTCAAAGTAATGTGGTACTGCAATCTGTCAGTCAATAAAAATGCTACTTCCTCCTCAGCCTATATGAGTGCTCACCTGCTATGGTGAAATTGAAATGATGCCAGTTGCATTGTGTTTGTAAACAGTGCCAGATTGGGGCTGCATGCTGCATTCTGTGGTATCAGAGCTCTTGAGATGTGTGGGCAGCACTCAATTAACCAGCTTCCTTTGCTTTCTTTGGATTTCTCCTTGGCATTTGCTCCAGGGGAGGCAGATCCCGCAGGCAGCTTTATTTGTGCCTCAGGAAAAAGACACAGAGTAATACACTCATGCTGTATTTATCATCATCTTGCCTGCCTTGAGAAGGAAGCTGCAGACGTTGTGATGGATGGAGGACAACTCGACTAATTTTGCCGTGGTTTCTGTAAGCAGCGCTCTTCATCTTTGGACAGGGAGACATGAGGTAATTTCTCATGACTGTGCCACACAGCAGAGTTCCGATCTCTTTACTCTCTCTGCAGATGATCGTTTCCTTTTATAAGAGTTTTGGCTGATCAAGTACTGAGCCTGCTGTGCTGTGGTGTCTGGCAACCGTTCAGGAGAGAGCCTGTGCCTCACCTCTCCCAGCCCTGGTTCTCTGGGGGTAAAAGCACCAGGTCGGGGTTGAGTACAGCATGAACCCTCCAAATAATTTAGTTGCAAATTAGATGTACACATTCAGGAAAGTGGATACTAATGCACTCACATTAATAGAGAGCTTTGTCATTTAAACTGAGCTCTGGTTACAGCTACCCCTTATTTATTTTAATATGATTTTGAATTGTTTCCAGTGTATTATCACTAAGGGGACATATTGTTAGATAAAGATATTAACGTGCTCCCTGAAGAACAGAGTTCAGTGTTGTCCTCTTATTTGTTATCCCAGTTTGCTTCTCGTGGCAGATTTATTCTGTTTCCATCTGCCTCACATTCCTTTTAAACAAAGCTCCAAATAAATGACTCTAGGTAGATGTAATTTTCCTCTGGCTCGCCTGTTGTGACGTTTCCTCAGTGCCTGCGGTGAGAAGGACTTTCTCAGCCCCTTGCTGCCTCCTGACTCTGCAGGATCAGTCCTTGCTGAGGGTTTGGGGGACCTGACAGTGGCTGGGACTGACCCTGGCTTGTTCCTGCTCTGAAGGTGGTGGTACTGCAGAGACTGGGTGTGCAGTGGTGCAGTGCTGTGCCACACAGCTCTGTGCTTGAAGGGCTGTGCAGAGCTGATGGAAGGCAGTTATGGGCCTGATGACTCAGACCATAGTCATTTGGCTAATCCCCTGCTGAATGTGTGGTGCTAGGAAGTGACTTTTTCTCCTTAATCAGGTGAATGAACACAAAATGTGACTGTTTCCGACTGGCTACCTTGTATTAAGAGCTGCAAAATACCCAGAGATTAAATAACAGCTCCAGAAATCAATCTCACTAGCTACTTATTGGGATTTTCCTCCCCTTCTAACATGCAGTGCAGATATAAAAGCCTAAAATGGCCGTAAAAAAAAGTCAGAAGATAAACGTTCAGCTTCCAGGCTTTGACCTTCGGTGCTTTTTTAGAAAGAAATTTCTGTATGTAGCTTAGAGAATTGTGTATTAGAAAATGACAATGAAGTAACTTTGGCAGCAGAAAAATAACTGGAATGTGTTTTATTTGTTCTCTACTATCCTTTGTTAGGGAATGAATCGTCTCTTTGCACTATGAGTCTCAGCCGTAGGTTTTAACAGAAATGATTTGGGATCAGCCCAGAAGCTGCAATGTCTGCTTGCAGAAAAGAAATATCTCCTAATCAAGAGAGAACCATGTAGGAAATCCTGATCTTTCTCAGCCAGCAGCTTTAGAAAACTTGCCTTTCAAAGTGTTTGATAAAATAGGTAAGTCTATGGAACAGCACAGCTCCAGGCTGACCTGTGTGCCTTGTGCCACACACTTAGCAGATCCACATCCTTTTAGGGGCATTGATATGCTTACATGGTTCTCTTAGATCAATATCCCATTGCTATTGATTTTACTCTCTTCTTCACTCCTTTTTTTTGTGGGTTTTTTTTTTGTTGCCTTATTTTGATCTCTTAAATCCTTAAATATCTTTCTTTCTCTGCTGCTTTCCTAACACTGCTCAGGTTGCAGCTAGCAGCTTAAATACTGTTTTCTGTGTAGCTTCAGAGATGTTATCTTGCCATCAAATAGACCCACTGTATTTCTGTCTGTGGATTAATTTTTCCTCATCCCAACGTGATCTGTTGGCACGGGTGCCATGTGGGCAGGGAGGAAGAAAACATTCCAGGGTGCCTGGCCCAAAACTGCTGGAGCAGAAACCATGGAGGAAATGTTAGGAATGATTAAGTAGCAAATATTTTCCTTCCCATCCATCTGTCTCCTCCTCTTCCCCATCTTCTCCACGTACTGGGAGGAAAAGTGAAGGGGCCTCTCAAATGATAGAGGTACGAGCCAAAGAAGGTTATAGATTTGGGGTCAGAATAGGTTCCAAGATTGGTCTGACCTCCATCAGAACTGAGCAAAGCCCCTTTCTTCCTCTAAATGGTCTGCACAGACAGGCTTTTATGTATCTTTGTGCCCCAGTGTGCCATGCAGACCAATCAGATCTGAGATCTAATGGAGAAAATTGAAGACAAGCTTTTGCCTATCACTTTTGAAAGTTAATCCCCCCACCTCCAATCCTAAGTGTGGTGCCAGATCTGACTGGTAGATGCTAATTTCAAGTTATTTTGACTTGTCACCCTCTATTAAAAAAAAAAATCAAACCTCCCTTTTCTGAAGAAACGCAGAAAAAAAATGTCAGTTTTATTGTGCAAAGTAACGTTGGAGAGATGCACTGCTTGGTCGATTTGTACCACTCTGTAGAGTCAGGTTTACTGCTACCTGCAGATGCTCGAGCCATCCAGGCACACATCCATTGGGTTCATCTGTTTCATTGACATAAACTCAAGTGCTCTCAACAAGGGCTTGTTGTGCTGAGACTGTCACCTTGAGTAATGGCTGCTCATGTGATAACTCAATGTAACTATAGAATAGCGAATGACTTACCGAGGCTTTTTGTTGAACTCCTGTACAGCACAAATTCAAGTTTTTATAAATGGGGACTGGTGCCCGTTACTATAAATCAGAACGTTTGTTGCTCCCTGTGCTTCCAACATATTTAAATAATGCCCATAATCAGAGGAACCGGTTGTGATTACAGGCTTTTTTTTTCTGTTGAAGGTGGTGAAATGCACTTCTAATGATTGTGTTTGCCAAACACTCCCAAATTTTGTCCCAGCTATCCCAGGAGAAGCCAGTTGCCCACCCTGCTGCCCTCAGTAACCACATACCTACCCGTGTGGAAGGACCGACAAATTATTATCACAGTTAAGGGAAGAGTCTCACCTTGCATAGGTAAGTCTTTTGTAGTATATAAAGCAACATATAGTTTGGGACCCCAGAAGCAATGAGGAGGGACTTGTAATAAAAGAGGTGGGAAGTGGAGCACGTTCATGGTCACAGAGAAAAGGAGCGAGTTCGAGGAGTGACAAGACTGAGGACCCAGGAAATTCTGTGCCTTAATTTCTGAGGAAGGATTATTGCTCTGGTACAGTCAGCAGTATTAAATGAGAATTTTGTAGCCCAGCTTTTTATTTTGGGGATGTAATACATTACCTTCTTCTTGTTTTACTAATGTAGGCTGGATATGTTTCTTTAATAGCAGTCAGGATATATGGGTTTGCTTTCTCCCTTTGGCGATGATCTCTTTATGGCATTCCCTAATCTGATCTGGAGGGAATTTGCAGAGGATGTTGTACAAGGCATTCACACTGTGCAGGCATCTTATGGTTGTGGCTGGCAAATCTGACTTGCACAGAGAGCGATAAAATAGCTCTGGTGGCTCTGTGACACTGGTGATTGTGGGATCCCCCAAGATGAACAAGAAAATAGGTGCTGACTGATTCTGCCAGACTGTGCTAACAGCAAACCATGGTGTTTCCCATGTTTCTAAGCTAGGGGGATGCTGCAGTTGGACATGCTGGGAGCAGCCTCTCACTCCTAATGCTGCATTTAGGGAGTATTTTACTCGGTAGCTATTTGGGGAGAACAGGCCTGGGCAACCTGATGTGCAGGGTGGCCACGGACTGATGGAATCACATTTTTGCCCCATGTGCTTGCTCTGACTCCAAAGAAATGATCCTGCCCACTGGCAACAGAGTGGATGAGGCAGAAAAGGGGATGAAATCATTCTGTGTCCAACTCTAAAGGCCCCTGAAGAGCATTTTTTCCATCCAGGCTTCTTGTCTTGCTTCACTTCTATTGTGATGAAGGAAAAAGGGTGATGTTTGCATTTTCTGATTTACCATGGGAACAGGAGAGGGAATGGCCTCAAGCTCTGCCAGGGAAGGTTTAGGCTGAACATTAGGAAAAAAATTTTCATGGAAAGGGTCATTGGGCAGTGGCAGAGGCTACCCAGGGAGGTGGTTGAGTCACCTTCCCTGGAGGTGTTTAAGGGACGAGTGGACAAGGTGCTGAGGGACATGGTTTAGTGTTTGATAGGAATGGTTGGACTTGATCCGCTGAGTCTTTTCCAACCTGGTGATTCTATAATTCTATGATTCTATAACCTAGTGCTACTTCTCTCATATCACAGTGCTCAGCTGAAGAACATTTACTGCACAGTACAAAGACCCCTGATCTGACATTATTTTGGTACCCAGTACAAAGTATAAAGTCTGCATGTAAAGTTTATTGACATTTCTGAGCCTTACTGATATCTGCCTGTTTCCCAGCCATTTGTTTGACACAGGTAGTGTGGGGTGAATGACAACACAAAAGACTCTAAACCAGCTTCCATATTTTAATATGGCTTTTCAACAAGGGGAGGGAGGATGTTTCCTGGCATTACTCCTCAGCTCAGCACTCCTACAATTAAATTGCTAGAGTGCAGCCCTAAGAGATTTTAATTTACATTTCAATAGTTCAAAGTAGCAGTTAGTAAATCTTGATGGAGTAAGCTTCGGATTCTGCTTAATAACTAAAGTTTTTGATGCTCAGGAGAAGCAGGTGTTGACATTGGAGGTTTGAGGTATAATTTCCTTTGCTGTGGAAGGGTAAGAACACAGAAACTCTGCCCTTCTGTTAGTAGGGTTTAAAAGTTATCAACCCACAGCTTTTAGTTACTACCAGCTCCACTGAGAAGTGATGCAGGAGGAGCAGGCTTGTGCAAACCAGCACTGCTCAGCCTGTGTACAGTGGAGCACTGAGTCCCTCCTTCCCTCCCACCCTTTTCCCACCTCGTATGATTTATTAACTCAATGGAGCCAAAAAAAGGGGGGTAGAATGTTCAAGAAGTGTAGTTCCATGCATACACATAGGAGGCAGGTGCCCAGGAAAACAAGAATACAACCATTACTTTGCTGCCAAACTCTGTCCATGTCAGAGCTCTGGAGAGATGCTGCAGCGGTTCCTGGGCTGTGCGTGAGAGGTGGAGCTTTGATCCTTCCTTTCCATGGGACTCCCTTGTCCTCCTTCCATTTGCTGAGGGCATGTCAGCCCTCCATCCCATCACCCGTTCTTTTCTACCTTCCTACCCTGTCCATGGTTAGTCCTCTATTCTATAGGACCTGTTTGCCTGCATGGTTAAAAGGCAGTAAGACAACTCTTCATGAATATGCTTTTGATGGCTTCGACAGCCTCGAACAGCACATTTTATTCCGAGGCTAGTTCAAGAGGAGATGTAGCAGTTGGCAGAAAATGCTGAGATGTGTTTGCAGCATGAGCAGCAGAAGGCCTCCTGTCCTGCCTGGTGCCTGGGCAGCTGCCAGAGGCAGTGCTGTGGCAAGAAAATGATGCTTGGAAGAAGATGGACTGTTGGTTTCCGCAGATCTTCTTCTCTTTTCATCTTCTTCCCTTTCACAAATGGAATCTTTCCCTTGCTGCCCAGACCTCCCCAGCACAAGGAGGATGCTGTGGAGAGATACATTGTGACCTAGCGGTGACTTTTCCAACCTGTGTCTGTAGTGTCCATGCCAAGGGAGGAGGAAACATGTAGGTGGCCCTGACAACAGCTGATAAGAGAATACTAGGCTGTACGACAGCGCTCTGGTGTATGAGAACACCGCAACTTTATCTTTACAAGTCTTCTTGTACTGTGGCACATCTAAGACTTGCTCCTTCAGACAGTAGGTGCAATGGATGCCTGCTCAATTACGGTGTTATTATGTACAGGTAGACTAAAAAAACCTTAAAAAGAAGGAGGAAGATATCACAGTATGAAAATCCTTTTAATAAGAACTTTGGTCTGAAGAATCCCACTGCACAGGCCTTTTGAGGAGTTACTGTCTTTCTATCTTGGGTACATTTTTTTCCCCTAAACTTCCCAATGAAGTAATGCTTAGTGACTCTTATCTGGCATCAAAAGGAAGTGTTAAAAGTTGTAATTTTATAAACTAAAAGTGCCTGTTGGGTGGGAGACTATTCATCTGAGCATAAGCACCGAGTTTCTTCAAGCAGAAACACTAAGGTAAGCTCCAAGCATCCATCTGATCAGAAGATAAAAGGACCTGATTTTACCATTAAGCGTGCTGTGGGGTGGAATTCCAGGGTATTCCCCTCTTTCTCCCTCCTTTGCATTCCTTCACACTTTCACTATTGTGCTCTTTTGTTCTTCTTTGAGATGTTTTCTGTGTCTTTTTTTGAAAATAAAAGCTCCAGCCTCATTTCCTGGACCCCTATGTGCACCAGTTGCCCTGTGAATCCCACAAGGTGTTTCTACGTGCACTGGAAATACCAGTTAGGTTGGAGGATACAGCTACAGAATGTTTACTTTAAAATTAAACCTCCAAACTCCCCAAACCAAAAAAGCTGCTCCCTCATTTGAAAGATTATTCCCTGAAGGCCACATCCCAGATTACCCTAGGAGCAGCTGCAGATGTTGACAGATGCCATAATTGCTATATGAAACACTAAGTAATGGAGCCAGATACCATGTGCAGGTTACTGCAAAGAAGTGCCTTGGATGCTTAAAAAAATAATTTTATAGTAAATTAATGTGTGAGGCAGTCAGTGACCTCTGATAGTGTGGATCTGACTCACTGAATGCTTAACAAATGGTTTAAGCTCGGCAGCTGACTTTGGAGGAATGGAGCGTGCGCTCAGCCCAAGCATAAGCATTTTCTCCAGAATAACACAGAACTTAATGTGCTACAATAAAAGCAGCTGCTTTATTTAATGGCCCATTTCATCATATAATTCCTGGCTTTAGCTATGAAATGCCAGCAGTTTTCAAGAAGTCTGGGAGTGTCCCAGCAATGATATGCCTGTTATTTTATTTATGAGGGAAGCAAAGAAGCAAAGGAGAGTTATACATCACTTGCAGCAATACTGAAGGTGTCCTCTTTCGACTGGGTATGACATAGTGCACCTCGGAAACCTCTTTCTTGCCCCTTTCCCTGCTCCCTACGTCTCAAAAACTTAGTGTGTTTACATTACAGGTAAAATGGAAAAACTGTTTAGAAGGGATCTGGTGTTGGACTGCAGATTCTGCAGGGTAGCGCAGGAGTTTCTCTAGGGCAATGAAGATGGGGGCACTCAGCAACACTGATTTAACACTTCCCACTCTTCTTGCCTTCATCCTCTGCCACTGAGGAAGAAAAATCAGGAGCTTTGCTCTTACCATCCATTAACTAATCTGGTAAATAGCAAATGTTGATCATAAATTATGCTTCTTTATGGAATACACTGGAGCAGGTGTGGTCATTTGCCTACAATCACACATGATCCTTATTTCTCCAGCAGAAGGATAATAAAAGACTGAGATACAATAAAATATAATTACTCAGCAAGTGTTACTAACTGGAAGATAATGCAATGCCGTTGTATCTTTTGTATTTAAAAATGAGAACAGCTCAGCTTGTTCTAATTCAAAGTCATCAGTGCAGTGTTAGGAAAGCTTTTAGAATTGCAAAGTTGCAAATGTGCTTCCAGGGATGTTTCTAATTTGCACATAAAGTTATTTTTTCCAGTCATGGGATGATCAGCATTTAATCTAGTTCTCTAGTTTGTCCTTCATAGTAGACTTCTTCAGACACTGCTTTATGGTCCTGCCTGGTATGGGTTCACTTCAATATGGCCATAGCAGAATTCCCAGTAGATTCAGAAAAAAATGTGCAAAGCCATGTAAAAAGCATAAAATCTACAAAGATAGTTTTCAAACTGTAGCATGCCTATGCAATCATTACAGCTCCTGTTAAAGGGGGTAAAAATATATATTTAACAGAAAACTGGAAGTAAAGGTCATGGCCTGTCAGGTAGTTTATCTGGGAGGGATTTTTTGGTTTGGATCCCTTTGGTAGTCCATTCCCTAGCAAAATTCCATGAGTGGCTGTGCTATACAGTAGAGGGGCAGGAGCAATAGAGGGAGAGGAGATGGCCTTTGCCCAAGAGTCAGCAGAGGTGTTGTGACCTGGGTGTCAGAGGCTCTTCAGCTGAAGGGGAACCCCTGGAAAATGTTCTGCAGATGATCCTCAGAATCATTATAAGTTGTCAAACTCATGCTTTTCTGAGGAGACTGCGTTGATAAATCTGTGTGATAATATGTGAGATAAGATGAAAGTTGGCTAAAATGTATAGCAATCTATAACCCAGTTAAATATCCAACATTCTTACCTGATATACTTTTTGCAGTTTAACATTTACTCTGGTAGTTTTTATGGTGTCTTGTTGTTACTTTCTGAGGAATTTTTTTTCTGCTTTAACACATTCCTATCAAACAGGCAAATATTTTTTTTTCTTCTGTATGCTTTTCTCCCGTGTAATGTTCTCTTTTTTTTTTCCTTTGTCTTCCAGTATGTTGCAGTCCCCATGAAAGTCTCTTGTGACTGTTGCATTGGTTCAAAGTTCTGAGTTGCTTGCTTTCCACCAGAGGCTCCCCTTGGCCCTTTATTCTTATGCTCCGATGTGTTCATTCGGTAGATAAGAGCTCTTTTTCTTGAGTTACTGCTTATCTATTTCCCAGTTTACCAGAGCCTGGTAATAAAATTGTATTAGGTTACTCTTCTTCTGTAAGTAGCAACATTTTTTTTCTATGGTGACTTGTGGTAGAATAGCCTTAGGATAAAAGAAAACAAAAATACAAAACCTATTACGGTGACTTCACCTTGAAAGGGATCCCCTTTATCACAAAATCTCTCTGCTCCTTGTGTACGGGCAGGTCTGCTAGGGAAAGTAGAACGAGTGTGTTTATTTTCTGAGTTTTTCCTCTTAGTGCCTGAGGTGAGTAATTGGAATTTCATTCTCTCATTCAAGCTCTCTTTTTGCTGATGTCCAGAATTCACGTCTTAAAGGGAATCTTATCTCAGGAGAGCTACTATACAAAAGTGGTACGTTCTTGTAGAGCAATTTCCTTTCCTTTGTGCATACAGCTTTGGATTTACTTTTGCCCATTGCAGATGAATTTCCTATTTTTTTTTTCTGTTTATTTTCCCTCTTGCTCTTAGCTCTGCAAATGCACCTGGAAAGGACTGAAATTGACTTCCTTCTGGTTTTTCCAACATAACATGTTTTAACTTTCCATTATATAAGTTCTGGTTTGCAGTGCCAGACTGAACACTCATTACCTCTATGGGAGGACACTAAAGACACAGAGAAAGAACACAGCCTGGGAAAGCTTCTGTGATGCTACGAGTCAGGAGTAACACAGAAGCAGCTCTGGGTTAGCTGGAGTCAGAAATACCCATCTCCTTATTTGCAAAATGAACAAGTCTTACATGAACATGAAGACATGATGCTGTTTGATGTTGTTTGTGCAGAATTGCTTTATGAAGTTGGGATTTTTTTGAAACAAGCTTTTGCTAAAGACATTCCACTAAGACCCCACCTTGAAGATGAATAAAATATTCAGGTGCATGGAGGACGCTACACTGGATATGCATACCCCTGTGGAATGCTGCTCATCAGTGGTCTGCACTTGAACACTGAGCCATTGACCACAAGTCTTTAAGTGCAACCATCCATCCAACTCCTTATCCACCATCTAATCCATCCATCAAATCTGTCTTTCTAACTTAGAGACAAGAATTTTGTGTGGGACAGTGTCAAATGCTTTTTACAAGTCCAGGTAGAAGGTGTCATTTGCTCTTCCTTTATCCACTAATGCTGTAGCCCCATGCGCCTCAGTAGAGTTTCCAGGATGATCTCCTTCATCNGGGTTAGCTGGAGTCAGAAATACCCATCTCCTTATTTGCAAAATGAACAAGTCTTACATGAACATGAAGACATGATGCTGTTTGATGTTGTTTGTGCAGAATTGCTTTATGAAGTTGGGATTTTTTTGAAACAAGCTTTTGCTAAAGACATTCCACTAAGACCCCACCTTGAAGATGAATAAAATATTCAGGTGCATGGAGGACGCTACACTGGATATGCATACCCCTGTGGAATGCTGCTCATCAGTGGTCTGCACTTGAACACTGAGCCATTGACCACAAGTCTTTAAGTGCAACCATCCATCCAACTCCTTATCCACCATCTAATCCATCCATCAAATCTGTCTTTCTAACTTAGAGACAAGAATTTTGTGTGGGACAGTGTCAAATGCTTTTTACAAGTCCAGGTAGAAGGTGTCATTTGCTCTTCCTTTATCCACTAATGCTGTAGCCCCATGCGCCTCAGTAGAGTTTCCAGGATGATCTCCTTCATCATCTTGCTGGGCACAGAGGTGAGACTGACTGGCCTGTAGTATCCTAGGTCTTCCTTTTTTCCTCTTTGGAAAATGGAAGTTATGCTTCCCCTTTTCCAGGCATAGGGAACTTCACCCAACTGCCATGACTTCTCAGATATGATGGATAGTGGCTTAGCAACTTCATCCACCAGTTCCCTCAGGATTTGCAGATGCATCTCATCAGGTATGACAATCTCCTCTGCAGCATGCAATAATGTTTCGTTGTAGAAGATAGGGTCAGTTTTAAATATCCAACAGTAAGAGAAAACACAGGGGGCAGCTTGGAGTCCAGCTATTGTGGTAACAAAAGTTTTGTGCTTCACAGTTTCTGGGTAAGAGATGTGATGCCCAAAATTCTTTATATACACCAAATAACCTCTTCTTTTATTGATGAGGTTTAGTATCATCTGTATCAATGTAATGCCAAATATTCCAGTGAGTAAAGATAGGACCCCATTGCTCTACTTTCACTCCTACAGGAATGACCTTTGGTCTTAGCACAGAATTTTCTGATTTTCAGGGGTAGTTATAGAAAAGATAATGTTTGGCAAGGTTAGCGAGAAAGGAAATATGTAAGCCTTTGGAATTTTGATTTATTTAAGGTTTATGAACAGCACAGATTTACTAGGAAGTACTGTGACTGTGTAATCCCCTCAGCAAGTAACTGCATTTTGCCAGACCATCAGAAATCAAATATGTGAAAAACCAACAAATGTGGATTTTGTTAGCCAGGAGAGTATATGTTCAGGCACGTTTAATGGAACCCTAAAAAAATATAAAACATTTTTAAGGTTACTTATAAAATCTTATCCAGTCCACAGGCACTGGATCTGAAACCTTTCTGGGCTTTCCTACAAGCTCTCAAAGCACCCATGAGATGTGCAAAACTTCTGTGGTTTTGTTTGAGAGAGAAATTTACTTAGGAAACTTACTTATGAAACAAATTGATATGAGAAAACTTATTGCAGTCTCCTGTGCCGGGGGCAGATGCTGGCTTCTCAGGGATGCATGTTGTTTTAAGCAATAAGCATCCTCTACCCAGTGAAGATGGGCTCTTTACTTCAGCTGGGCACAGTGGAGGCTCAGGTGCAGTTTTGCTCAGCTGCCAGCTGCAGCTCAGCAAAAATGCTAACTCCTGGTCCCACTCCAATCCACCTCAGATAGGCTGCAGAGTGGGGAGAACAAAATATTGAACATTGCAAGCTGAATTTATAGTAAAAATGAACCTCTAGTAACAGAAATTGTGGTGGAAACAAGGGAGGAGGAAAGGTGGGAGAGGAATCTGTTCATCCCTTATCCATCAATCTGTGCCTCAGGTGCAGGAAATTGGAGCTGCCCTGTCTCCTTCAGCAGGACCACAGGTACCCTCTCCTCTTCCAAAGGGGATGGGATAGTTTTGGCTGTGTACTCAATAGTGTATTTCTGGCAGGACATGTTGAAGTTCTCATACTTGTTTCTCAGGAACACTGGAACAGTTTGCCTGGAGAGGGGGTAGAAGCCCCATCCCTGGAAACATTCAAGGTCATGTTGGATGGGGCTCCAAGCAACTTGATCTAGTTGGAGAAGTCCCTGCTTGCTGCAGAGGTGCTGGACTAAATGACCTTTAAATGTCCCTTCCTCCTCCAATCATCCTATTATTCTGTGATTCTATGAATAGAAAAATCAACCCATGGAATTATTTTTCTCTTCTTGCCCACCCCAAGTTAAACCTGGCAAACCTGTTAGCAAAACACTGCAGCCTTATGGAGATTTTCAGACACAAGATTTGGGAAGTAAACATAAAGTTCTTCCCCTGAAAATGCAATCCTAAATCCATCTTTCTTCAGCACACATCTCCTTTCATAGTGACTATCCTGTCATCAATTTTCACCTATGAAGAACTGAAATAGATACATCTATATTTTCTGTATTGACTACAATTTGGCTACAACGTGAGGTTGCTGCAATTACTTCATTAGGAAAAGATTATTTTTTTAAAATACTATGGGCATTACCTTGTTGAAAAGAAGTGGTAGGCACTGTTCTTGTTATTCTTGTCTCTGTGGATATTGTACCACTGCAATATCTGGTAACGCAGCTATAGATAAGGTTTTCTTGACATTTCCTTTCTCATTTGTATTCAGGTACATTGCACAGAGTTAATGATGGCTGACACTCTGCTGCTTCAAAAACAAAACGAGAAGCTAAAAATCTAAAATTTTCCGTATCTATTTCCAGTGACTGAAATGGCAAGGACAAAAATCTCCCTCACGCTGTGGATGGTGTTTTCACGAAATAATTAACAGAACGTTTGCTGCATAGTTTATTGGATCTTCTGAAAATGCTTGTTAGTTATGCTGGCACAATAATGATGAATATGACAGATGAAATCCCATCACATAATTAAATATGTATTTCTCAGACAAAACGGCAGTATTAAAGGACGATTCTGAGTCTGGGTCTCTGTTCCATGTTTTATTGCAAAGCATGCATAGGCATTCTGTCAAACACTAGGTTGTGTAGGGATCTGAAAATATCAGCTAAGAAACAAAGAAAAAAATGTAACGTAATTTTTTAGTTAAAATGTAAATACTCTCTTGAAGCAGCTGATCATGATATAAAGTCACTCACTAAGTGCTAAAAGACAGAAATATGTGCTGAGAATGTACTGTACCTGCACCATGTTTAGGGGATCATTTGCATTCAATAAAGGTGGGTGCATATGTTCATATATTCATAATGACTCGTACAAAGGTTTTATTAAGTGTGGGGATTTTGAGTAAGTCTACCTGTCACTGCTTTTCCTAACAGCATATTCCAGCGGAAAGCCCTTGCCCGGAGAGGAACCCATCCCCATAAGCTAAATGCAATTTCAAACAACAGAGGAGTTTCAATACACTATAGAGTCCTGCATATTGGCTGACTGCTTCTCAAGTTAAAGATTTATAATACATTTAATATGGATGTAAGCTAGAACCATGAGTTGTGAACAATTAATGGAAGAGCAGTAGACTTTAGCAATCAAGTAAGGTCACTTACTATGTACCAGTGTGAAAGAATAGATTTGCAACTATTCAGATCAATGCTCTTCAGTGCATTCTCTTAAAACATCCCGATTTCCAGTCAGCCTGTAAACTCTAGCCATTTCCTGAAGCAATTAACAAAGTATAATGCAAAAGCAAAGTAGAGATGAAAATAAAAATGAAGTATCTACTGTAAAACATGGGGTAAACTTCACGTCATTTATCGCTCAGTCATAGCTAAGAGCTGTTAATCATCTCTTTGTAGCATTGTCAGGTGGATGTCTGAGATTTCAGGTGATTTATATGCCTGTTGTTCACTTTGCAATGCAAATGACTGGAGGTGCAGGTGGTCTGTTGCCAAATGTCAGCTGGGAAGAGCTAACCTGCAGCTTTTTGCACTGTGGGAGTATCTTGAGCTCCTCTTGAGTCATTCCCATAGGGTGTGTAACCTTTTTCTAATTTGATCATAAGCATCTGGTTGTATAAGTGTTGCCTTACTATCAGAATATCTTATCTTTTCGAATCCTGCAGCGTAACTCTTTCTACTGTAAATATTTACAATAACCAGACCAAGCTCTGTGGTCGTGCACCTGATGATGTTGTACAGATCAAGGGCTGAACATAAACATTTTGTTCAGCTCTGTTCAATTGTCTTTTTATTTTGGAAGGAATATGTTTAGAAGAGGAATGAAAAGCAGTTCATACAAATGACTTTGTATGAACAGACAGGGTAATAGAGAAAAGGGAAAGACAATTTGGGTCTTTAATTTTTCTTGTAGGGGCCAAATTATTCTATCTGTGACACTTCCAAGTGCTGCAAGTACCCTAAATCTCACCTCTCTGTTTCAGGGCTATCTATAGCAAAGCTCAGAGTAATGCCCGGGTTGAAATGATGTTTAATATATGTGTATAAGTTGTTGTTAGACATAAATTCAGACTCCATACTTAAAGGAGCTTGGCTTTCACCCTGCTACAGGGTAGGAAATCCCTGAAGCTGCTGGGCTACAATCGTCTGATGCCACAGAGATGGCTTTAAAAAGACTTTTTCTTCAAGAAGCTAAAAACCTGTGTGAATTAAAAAAAAAAAGTGAAACCTTTAAGCTGGTGTTATTCTTTAGGGATTTTCCCATACAGTTACCTTTTATATCTCAGGTGATTTCTCCCTTCCTCTAGTGATGTGCTGAATTTGCGTAAAACTCCAGTCCCCTCTCAGTATCTTTATCGTTCATTTGGCTATTTCTGAGTACCTAATAACAAAATTTGTGAATCACAATAATGTCAAGAAATATCTTGTTTCTCACCATTTTTTTTCTAGTACTGTGTTCTCTTTAAGCTGAGAACAATCTGGCTTTCCCTTAGGTGAGAGATAACGGTGTATGAAACTTTCTGCAGAAGGGAAATCTGTATGCAGCTCAGTTGTCTGGTTCAGTTGGGCACTTCACAATATGTTGTTTTTTAAGAGTATAATACATTTTGGTGGTTACTTTAATGGGGGAACGCTGTCAGGTGGAGCTATGTATTTTCTGTTCTCTCAGAGCAGCGCTGTCCTGCTGTTGCCATTTATTTTGAGTTGCATTAGGTTATTTGTTAAAGGCACTAAACTCTCTGACTGGGGTGGGTAGGACTAACTGGCTTTATCTGTAAACAGATGTGATGCTATGAAATCTGAAATCCATTGCTGTCTGGAACTGTAATGGTCCCCAGAAGATGAGGTGTGCTCTAAATAGCACCTTTCTGCAGTTCAAGTAGAAAAAATATTATCATTTAATTCTGGAAGAATGCATATTAACCTCCTATCATTCAACCTGCAAACCTATATGCTTTTATGAAGTTTCCTGACAAATTTCAGTTTGTCCTTCTGGGTTTTCAATTTTTTGAGCAACCTAGGTGTGCACACTTTTAAGTCTCTTCTACTGAGGGTGTCAATGACTTGGGAAGTGTAACTTTATGGATGCCTGCAGAAGTCTCTATATCTTTTCAAATATTTTTCCCCTTTCCTGAAGCTTTGTTAAATCTATTTTTTGTTAACTATTTTTTTCTATTTCTTTTCTATGCTCTTTAATGTTTTATAAGGCTATTTAATCAATCCATTATACAGCAGTATAAAAGTCACTTGAATGATATATTTTCCAATATTCATAATGTGGCTCAACACCAACAAGTTAAACAGCTTCATAGATCTTTTTACATCACCACCTACTTATTGTTTTCNTTGAGGCCATTCCCCCTCGTCTCCATATCATATATTTCTCTATATCTGAGTAGTGATGCCATGTACCTCTACTCAATTAACAAGTCTAAGAGCTCTTCAGTCATACTTTGATTATGTTTATCTTCAAGCTTTCCATTTTATCTTATCATACACATTAAAGGTGAATCTAGAGTCCACTGTAGCGACTCTAAGGCTTTATCCTGACTTTAGTGAGCCTTATTTCTGCCCCTATGGGAACATCAAAATTATACATGACGAAGATAATCTGGAAATGTCTTTGTCTGTTCTCTTTTAAGTAAATTAATAATTAACATTTATTTTTTAAAGTAAAAGTAGGTTATCCTGGCATCTAGTGAATACTATGTCCTAACAGCCTTTTATTAAGCTGACTCTTGCCATTCAGAGATGTTGTCTTAAACTGTTAAATTGGTTCTAATTCTCCACACTGCTTCCCGACTTGTAGTAATGTATTTTATGAGAGTCTGTTTTCTTCACCATTGACTGCTGGGATTCAATGCAGTTACATTAACACATCATTACATATTTCAAAAGCTGACAAATTCATGTACCATTTGAAAGGAGACTTTCCCCAGTTCATATATATAGCTGGAGTTCATATTTGTTCTGCAAGTCATTTCTTACTTCTGAAATTCATTTCCTGCTATGTGCAAAGGTTGTGTTAGGTTTCTGGATGTGCTTTCAGATTTATGGCTGCAGTGGTATTGATAATCACAGGCGATAAATCTGAGATGGCAAAAGGAGTTAGGAATAGTTGGCAGTTCCCTGAGAAGTTATGTTAAATGTTCAGGTATGAATCATTTCAATGAGGAGGAAGAATAGGAAGTAATATAAGAAAAAGGTTAGCTAAAAGCAAATTCTAAGTTTTAAAAAAGCAGACGGGGAGATTTGGTCAAGTTACTAAGGATGGATTGTGAAGAATAAAATAGGAATGAGAGAAAAAATATCAGAAAAACAAGGCATACAAAGGTAAGCAAACCAAGAACATACAGTGTAAAATGCATCATTATATAAGTACAATAACAGGTAGAAAACCCTTCAACTCAGTAAAGATGGAAAGTTGTAGACAGGTGAAGCCTAAAATACAGAAATACCCAAAGCTTTCTTAGCTTCGCTGCATAGATCATCACTTGGCCAACCACTGTTTAGACTGGTAACAAGTGGACGAAGGCTCAGGTTAGACCATTGGAAAAACAGGTGGGAGAACGCTTAAAGCAGTTTAATACATCAACTGGATCATGACATCTATGCCAGGACATTGGAGGAACTGATTGAATCATTTAAGAGTCATTCTTAATCTTTAGAAATTTGTGGAGGGTAAAAGAAATTCTGAAGGAACTAAAACCTTGGTCTCTGTCTTTAGCTTCTTAGAGGGAGGTTCTTGTTCTTAATCTGAGTAAGAGAAATCCAGCCTCTCCAAATAATAATTTTTGTTCTCTCTGGATTGGACAAGAGGGAATGGACTTGAAGTGCAGCAAGGCAAGTTCAGATGAGACAGTAGAACATAAAATAATGCCCTAAACCTTTCTAATGTTAAGTGAGTAATTATTCATGGAAACAGGTTGCATAGAGAGGTTTTGAGAGCTCCATTGTGGTGTATTATTAAGATCAAGTTAGACAAGTACCCACTAGGAATAGTGGAAGTATGTTTGATTCTACTTAAAGGTAAGAAATGGATTATGTTGTCTCTTCATGTTCCTTTCAAATGAGCTGCGTATTTTTTATGATATAATTAATAAAAATCTGTACTTTTGATTTCTCTGTATCTACTGTTATTATCAACATATAGAAATTCTTCCTGCTGAATACTGTTGTGTTTTCATATTTGATATTGTCTGCCTGAAATCCAGAACTTTTAAAAATGATCACTTGTATTTTTTCCCACCGTGTATCATATGAAAACTTACCAAAACATCATGGGAATGCCTCCTTTGAATGATTAAAAATAATCAACGTTAAAAAAAAACAATGAAGAACTTCCCAAAACATACAGGGGACCCCCTCCATAGAAAATACTACTAGGCAAGAGAAGCTTATAAAAGAGAGAGAAATAAGAATAATCAGTAAGGAAATCAGACCAACAATCTGAGGCATGTTTTAAATAAACATGTAGCAAGGACTTTCATCTAGTATAGTGTCTCTGCCTGAGTCTGCAAAAGTAACATGCACAAGAATGCACAGCGTGTCACGAAGGATGAGGCAGTAACACCTGGGTTTTTGCTCTGCTCAACAACTTTCCAAGGGCTGCTTTTCTTAAAACAAAATAAAGTCAGCCAAATATAACTGGTTGCACATCCATATTTTCTTTTCCCCCTTTCTTAAGCCTTTTGTACATCAAAGCGTTGGTCAAAATACCCACTCTGTCAGGAAAACTGTCCTCGGTGTTTGTTCAATTAGACAAAGAGGGGCATGTATCTGGTTATAAGCACGCAACAAAGAAACAGAATTATGCAATTATGAATTTTAATTCGGGTGCTGTCACCTGCGAGGACACACCTCTGCTACCCAGTGGGAGAAAGTAGCAGCAGGCAGCATCCTGGGACAAGGTTACAAGGAGCTCACAGCACCTCCTCTAGTGCTCAGCCTCCTAGCAAGGCACAGACATACGCTGTCCACAAAGGCACATCACTCTTTCTCTTTTGCTGATTAGTGCAAAGTGATGCAAAACTGGTTGCTTTCATATTCCACTCCTCCTCCCCCCCCAAATACGTTAACGCTTCAGCACTTTCCAGGAGAGCTATAGATTCCTTTGTAGTCTATTTAATATAACAGCTGGTTTTAGTGTCTTTTTGTGGACCTAGAATTATGAATTTCCTGGGAGCTGATAGGCTATAGGAGGAAAACCACTACATTGTCCACACAGTGCAAATGATGGCTGCAGAGGGTTGTACAATTTCTGTGGTTATTGACAGTCTATGTGTTGTAGAAGACCTGAGTCAGAAATCATAATTCTGTTCTGCTAACTGCAAAATTCCTGAATCTTCATGTAAAAGATGGTCTCTTTTCTGAGGGTTATGTAATCAATGTTTTAAACCAATGGAAGGGCTTGACAAGCAGGTGGTGTGCAGTGTTAGCACAGTTGATTACATGCAATTAACCTGACAGTGGCAGTCACAGATCATCATCTGCCCTCTGAGCTTCTGCTTAATTGTGGGCTATGGCTGCTTTTAACTATGGGTCTCCGATTTTCTTATCCCTCAGGCCTTCTCTTTCTTCAGAGGCATCTTCAGAGACTTTAATTTCCTTTCTGGACCTATCCATTTCTTCCTAAATCTTCTTCACATATCCCTGTGGGCTTCTTACTATTTTTCTTTTGACATTCATATCCTTCTTTGTTTTGATTTGCCAAAGTAAAATACATTACATATCAAACAGCAGTTATAGGAAATAACCACTATTAAACATTCATGTGCCTCTCTTTTTTGTAACATGTTTGTTTTCCTTGGTTGCCTCTTACCTCTTTAAGATTATGATTCTTAAGGTTGAGACTGGGATTCTTCACAACGCCTGCTTAAATAAGACCTAAATCTGCTGGCACAGAGTTACTTGTTGTAGTTCTTTGTCAAATGATAGTAAATATACAATCACTAGAAAGCTTTTGAATATGCAAACATCAGACTCCAAAAACTACTGCTAAAGAATATGGGGGGAAAGGAAAAGAAATATTTTAATTCTGCTAATGAATGTTGGATAGAACATTTATGTTGGATGTTGGAGAGAAATTTAGAGTTTTCCCCATTATTATAAACCATTATATCATGTTTGACTACGCAAAAAGTTAATCGATAATTTTAGCTTCATTTACAACAGAAAAGTCCTAAGAAAGCCCAGGGTGCATTCGAGTTTGAGTTGCATTGATAAAAGTAGGACAGGGCTGAAACTTTTCTGAATATTGAATTTAATTCACCTTGAATGTGTTTTACACAAACGAAATTTAAAGGATTCGTGCCATGCAGTTCAGGCAACATATTTTGGCTAAGTCAAAGGTGTATGAATGTGAAATAATAGATATTTGCGGACTTCTTTTCCTCTCTTTGTTCTAACTTCCATCTCCACAATGCCTAACTAAAACAAAAAAATACATCTTAGAAACATCATTAGATGTCTGGAAACACTGCTGCTATTGCACTGTTATTATCATCCAAAGATTAAACCTTTCATGACATGAAATAATCAGTAAGGGCCTTTGTACAAATTTTGGTAGTGTCATTCTCTCTTTTATTTAGTTACTGGTCCATCCTACCTCCCTCCCTCCCTCCCTCCCTTTGTTCATTCATTTGTTCCTTCCTTCCTTTTTAAAAAAATCTATTGTTAAATTAGTTTATTATTCAAATATTTCTCACTGTGAGCACATTAAGTATAACATGGGGATGATAAAGCAGCTGAAGTTTCGATACTACATTTCGTTGCCAACAATTCAGAGCAAAGCAGATGTGCATGCAAATCACACCTATCTTAATTCCAGAGATGACTATCTCAGTCAATTACTTTAAAATAACTTATATCTTTGAAACATAAAATGTCATAAAGAAGCTTTAATCTTGGATAGGGAAGGTGTCAGTAATTACCTAACCAAGGGCAAGTCTGAAACATATGGTCACATTTTCCAGGCTTCCATTGACCTCATGGGAGCTCTCAGTCACAAATCAATGACAAGATCCTTCTACGCATAAGAGTAAGAATTGTGTCCGTGTGTGTCAGAGGTAATAAGATATGTCTTGTATTACAGATGATTTGCTTTTTGAGCAGATACATTCTAAAGAGCATGAAAACCAGTATTTTGTCTACCTACCTGAAAAAAGCAGTGATATTTTAACAGAAAATGCGTCAAAAGAAAAAAAAACTTACATAATCTTACATAGAAAAGCACAGAGACTGAAGCATCCAAGTCCATGATACTTTGTACAATTGATTTTCCCCCTTTCCTTTGCTCACTTACATCAATTTTATTGCAGCACTCTCTCTGTAGAAACCCCTTGTATGCGTGTGCTCACTTTTCTGCCTTCTTCAAAACTTGGTGTGACCTCCATTAGTCTCAAGAGACAACCTCTTCTAAAGAGACCTGTCAGAAAAGGCACTCAGCAATTCTGACAAATAACAGTCAAGACTTTGATTTCACAGAGTGGAATAATTTGTAGGCTTAGCCTTTCATTCAGCAAGCCCTGTTGCCTGAACCCTTCTGTCTGCAGTTGTCAACCATGTGTATTTAACCCAGGATTCTTCACGTGGCAAGTGTAAAATCAGGCTGAGCACGAGCTACTTTCAGAGATCCCATAAATGATTGCAATCTTTTAATAGCATTTTTGTCCTCTTCTTAAAGGACCGAGAAATTCTTCTGCAATTAGCCCCACTGACTGAGAAGGGGTGCTAGACTATCCCAGGATAATGAACATTTTCAAATACTGGGCAGGAAAAATTCCGTAAACACTGAACAATTTCCCTGTGGTAACAGTTATGTTTTTGTAACCACAAGCCTCCTTGCAAGGACCTTTATGCTAAGCGTTCAGGCTTCTGGTGCAGTTTAAATGAATCATAAGCATAATAGAACCCCTTTCTTGTTTTTAAATTATTTTTTAATTATCCAGCATCTATGTCCTTTTAATTTGGTACCTCTTTTCCCTGTCCTCTCCCTTCCTTTGTTATCATAATCACAGCTGGTTCAACAACAAAATTTTTAACATCTTTCTTTTCTGCTGGACATCGAAAGTGCTGATTTAATACGTGCCTTCTATGTCTTTCTTTTCTTGTTCCAGGGTTTATTGGAAAGCAGATTGGTAGTTAAGACACATGTTTTCTTTGTTCTCTGTATGTGAGATCCTGATAGGACACGCAAGCAATTCCTGCTCTGTTTCTGCTAAAAAATAAAAAGACCCTTTCCAAGTAGTTCTCCAGTGATATCTCTACTGCTGAGCACAATAACCTTCCTCAAGCATTTCTGTTTGTTGGCAAGGTGCTCGGAGTAGGAAGCACTACCCTCCCCACCCCCGCATTTTCTTCATATCTTCTCTTTTCATTTCCTGCTTTTTATTTGCAAGCAGTTTGTCAGTACGTACTCCCCAGACCTGGAATATCCTGCTTACACTGCTGCTTTTAAAAAACACCAGGTTCTGATGAAAAAGAGATACATTCAGGAGCTCAGTCAGCTGTCCACAGTGGATCTTTCCACTGATACATCATCAGTCACTGATTCAACAATGAACAAAAAGGCTCCTTGGAAATGGGTTTGGAGTGTAAGCCTAATAGAAAACATTTCAGAATAGTGAAAATACAGTACCTGGTGATTTACACATGATATATCTCCCTTGAAGTGTGTATGAACAGAATTATTCCTCTATAGAATTAAGCCAACCTATAAAAAACCACCCAGTTTCAGTTTGCTAAGGTATATCTGCATATTTAAGGTATATATACATACTTCTAGTGTATCTGTACCTCCACTGTTTATCTTTGATTTTTTTTTTCTCTTGCTATTGTTCTATGGTGAATTTATGCATGTACTCATGCATTACCATCATGGCTTTGTTTTGCCCACTCACTTTTGTTCTCACATCTTGTGTGTCTGAAATGAGTTAAATAAAAAATGCAAGAGAAAACCTCTGTGATAGATTTTCCTTTACATTATCTCAAAAGAGAGTAGCTCATTGCTATGCTAATGGGGAGCACGTGGCGCAGGGTAATTGTTGCAAAATATTCCTTGCAGACATCTGTCATCTTTTATTGTTGAACACTAAATATTCTGCTCACAGTAAGGACATAATTCACTCTGGGCAACAAGACACCAAGTTTCATGCTACTCTAACTGCAATGATTCTCTGCAGTGTTGAGCCATAGTGGAGCATGAATAAGAATCCACTCTCACGAAAACACCCTGCTGCAGTGTGGGTGCTGTCAGTAGCACGTACTCAGCTGAGGAAGGTCAGCTGTGAAGTGAATTTGTGAGAGATTGACAGGTCACCAAATCTCTGATTTAATTCTTATGGAACTGATTTACTTAGACTATGTGTATGGCATATTTTTATAGTGTATAAGGTGTGTAGTAAGGGTATGGACATAATACTGCTCTATAGAACTGAAAAATATCCTTTTTCCAAGTAGAAAGAAGAGTCTTGTATTAGTCTTGTAGGGGGGGAGCAGGTTTACCCTCGGTTGAGCTGTCGCCTGTTGGAGTAATNAGGTATATCTGCATATTTAAGGTATATATACATACTTCTAGTGTATCTGTACCTCCACTGCTTATCTTTGATTTTTTTTCTCTTGCTATTGTTCTTTGGTGAATTTATGCATGTACTCATGCATTACCATCATGGCTTTGTTTTGCCCACTCACTTTTGTTCTCACATCTTGTGTGTCTGAAATGAGTTAAATAAAAAATGCAAGAGAAAACCTCTGTGATAGATTTTCCTTTACATTATCTCAAAAGAGAGTAGCTCATTGCTATGCTAATGGGGAGCACGTGGCGCAGGGTAATTGTTGCAAAATATTCCTTGCAGACATCTGTCATCTTTTATTGTTGAACACTAAATATTCTGCTCACAGTAAGGACATAATTCACTCTGGGCAACAAGACACCAAGTTTCATGCTACTCTAACTGCAATGATTCTCTGCAGTGTTGAGCCATAGTGGAGCATGAATAAGAGTCCACTCTCACGAAAACACCCTGCTGCAGTGTGGGTGCTGTCAGTAGCACGTACTCAGCTGAGGAAGGTCAGCTGTGAAGTGAATTTATGAGAGATTGACAGGTCACCAAATCTCTGATTTAATTCTTATGGAACTGATTTACTTAGACTATGTGTATGGCATATTTTTATAGAGTGTGTAGGGTGTGTTGTAAGGGTACGGACATAATACTGCTCCATAGAACTGAAAAATTTCCATTTTCCAAGTAGAAAGAAGAGTCTTGTATTATCCATGAGGTCAGACTAGATGGTCACGGTCATTCTTCATGGCCTTAAACTTTATGATTAAAACCAGAGTGGCCCACAAAACCTAGTAACAACTTAGCTAGGCAGATCTGGTTTTCCTTGCAAATATTTAGATGAAGTATTAATGGCTGCTATTGAAAAAAAAAAAA
>WAAB01021690.1:15366-37505 GCA_013389865.1 Piaya cayana | reverse complement strand
CTCCAGACTGAACAACTCTAACTCTTGTCCTGGTCGCCCTTCCCCCTTTCCATTGCTGGTGTGGCCCCTGCAGAGCAGTTCAGGGGAAGGAAAAGATCTCATCATGTGCTCATGGGATGGAGGTCGGCATCCCCATGGCTGCAGCCAGAGAGCTGTGGAAGCACCTTGCACCCCACCACATGAGCCCTGCTGGCTTCTGTAGGCTCTTTGCCCAGAGGAGCATTCAGACCTCAAGGTCCCCCATGACAGCAGCACCCATGAGAGACAAACCCCCATAATCTACCAAAACTACTTCTGCTCCCTAGCACGCGATGCTTAAGCAAGTCTAAAATCAGTTTACCCTGCTGCCCTGTTGTCATGACAGATCTATAACCAGTGCCTCACCAGCTTCTCAAGTATTTTTATACCTTAACTCTCTCCAGGGTAGGCAACCCCCATCCAAGGGCATCAGGCACCTCTGCAGAGATGGGGCAGGTCCGGGGGTCAGTCAGGACCAAGCCATCTCCTATAGACACTCAACTCTTCAGCATATGTAAATCTACTCAAAATTTAGAACCTCCAGAAAGAGATCAGCCAGCCAAAGTGGGGCAGGGAGGGGGGAGCGCCTGTCAACATTTACATAGCATGAATTACATTGTTGGGGACTTCTTGTTTCCCCAGTGCTGGAAGGTTTTATTGTTTTGTGTAAAGCCTCTGCACAAGGAACAGTCCCCACACCCAAAATGATCATATTGAAGTTCCCACTGTCTTGTTTGGAGTGCCGTGTCTTCCAAGGGACACGTTGTCACCCTGAAAAAAGCCGAGAAGCAGACAGGAAAATGCTTTAAAAGAAAATAAAGCTTAGTCAGTCAGGAAGCCTCTAGATACTGAGTCAAGACGTATTTTGGATGAGGAGTTGTTTTATAGATGGGCTCATGTCAGTTCAAGACAAGAGTCCTGCAGCATGAGAGAGACAATGAGGACAGAGCAGTTCCATAATGGGTTTTCACGTGCATCAGCACAGCTCCCCCCATGACCAGTGAAGCAAATGATTGCATCTGCAGCATCAATCATTTAGTGTCATTAGACAAGAAGCTCTGCCTCAAGATGAGCATCTCCTGCTTGGAAAACAAGGGTCTCGGCTTTGCTTTGGTGCTGATGAACCACTGGGAGACATGTTATCCTGTCACAATGGTCTCCAGCTGGCATCAGTCCTGCCTGGAGAGAACCAGAAATGCAAGAGTGCTCCACACCACCCAGATGTGCTTGCATGATGGGTGTTAAATCTTTGCATTTGAGGTGAACAGAATGCTACATGGCCCAGTAGTTTAGCACCAAACTGCAGGAAAAACCAAACTTCTCCTGTACTGAGTTTACTTGCAAGGCTGGAGCAGCAAGTTCATGGCTGGGCAGCGTGGGTCTGGGGGATACAAATCTAAGTCTAAACTGGCCGCTTGGGATTGCCCTTCTGTTCTTGCCAGACCTCACCTGGAGCCCTGTGTCCAGTTCTGGAGTCCTCAGCACAAAAGGACATGGAGCTGTTGGAGACAGTCTAGAGAAGACCACAGAGATCATTTGAGGACTGGAGCACCTCCTGTACAAGGACAGGCTAGAGAGACTTGAAGTTGTTCAGCCTGGAGAAGAGAAGGCTGCAGGGAGAGATTAGAGCAGCTTCCAGTACTAAAAGGGGCTGCAGTAAAGCTGGGGAGGGGCTCTGGATCAGGGAGGGTCTATTGATTAGGGAGGGCAGGGATAGGATGAAGTGTAACTGTTTTCAGCTAGAAGAGGGAGATTGAGATGAGATCTTAGGCAGAAATGTTTTGTTGTGAGGGTGGGGAGGCCCTGGCCCAGGTTGCCCAGAGCAGGGGTGGCTGCCCCATCCCTGGAGGGGTTCAAGGCCAGGTTGGATGGGGCTTGAGCCCCTGACCCAGTGGGTGGTGTCCCTGCCCATGGCAGGGGTGGAACTGGATGGGCTTTGAGTTCCCTTCCAACCCAAACCATTCTGTGATTCTATGACAACAACAGAACCCCCCCTTATCACACCTGACATCCACTAGGCTTATCTCCGAGCAGGATGATTAAGCCTCTTGTATTTGCGAACAAGTGATACACATTCCTTTTCACTTGGTTGAGTCCCCAGAAACTTTTCTTGCAACATCAGTTGCCAAACGAGGTCAGTAATTATTCACAGCCCTGAAATAAAATATCCCCCTGCTCAGGCTGTTGCCATCCATAAAGGCATGGTCAAAGGCATGAGCTATTATCTCAACGCTTGCTCTCCTTGGGAAGCTCATTTCCATACAGAACTGCACCTTGTGCAATATATCTCCAGGAGCGATCACTTAATGCCTCAGCTCCAGGGAACGGGACCAAAAAAGTGAATGAAAACTATTGATCTGGTTTTAAGTAGAGCTGTATCTATTAATCTGGGAACACTAATCACTGGGGGTTTGACAAGAACATGAGGTTTCTACGGCTGCATTAATACTCTCCATCCTCTTGGGCAAAGCCTGAGAAAGACAGAGCTGCTTGACACAACTTGGCTTAATAGCTCACGGGGAGCAGTCTCTGAGGCATCGACAGGCAGGAAAGCTTTGCAAGAGAAGCTCTCCCTGCACACATACTTTATTTGGTTGGACTTGATCTCAAAGGTCTTTTCCAACCAAACGATTCTATGACTTTATTCCTGATGTCTGACAACTGCTTTGACTAGAAGGATAACACAGAAGATTTGTTCCTGGGAAGCCCTAAGGACAATCATCTTGGCATTATCTGCATGAGACTAGATGTGGCGTTACAAAGGCAGGAGCATGGTGGCTTCTTGTCTCTTCACTTCATTTTAGGGCCATGAAGATGATTCAAGGGCTGGAGCACCTTCCATCTGAGGACAGGCTGAGAGAGTTGGAGTTGTTCAGCCTGGAGGCTCTGGGAGAAAGGCGGTTGCTCAGCCTGCTTCTCTTCCCTCCTTAACCCCAGCCCTAATGGGAAATTCTTCAGAGTATCCCCAGCTCTGGGCTCTAGGCAGGTCCCATCCTCCATAACCATGTTTGCTCAGTATGGACATTCAACTTAAATGAGTTAAATGAGTGGAATTTTGAAGCGAAACCCCAGCCACACACATTTAAACCTGCATGTCTATGGACTACCAAGAGTTACATCACAGAACATGTGCTTTTGTGGAGGTGGAAAGCTGGACGTATTAAAATTACATTTAATTAAAAAGGACTTTTGGTTTTGTACTTCGCTCCAGCAGCCAGGGAGATGGTTTATGCGAGCGTGCTGTGCCTGTGACTCCCAGGACACATAGCCTGAAAGCAGACTCGGGGATGCCAGCAGGAAGGCAGAGGCTCTGTGCACGCCATGTGCTCCCCAGGCTGAGCTGCAACTCGCTGCCGTATGTGAAAACCACAATTTTTGCAGCCCTGGTGAATTACAAGCACAATCAGCAGCTGCAAAGGTTGCTCTGTGGTTCAGTGGGGGCCCCTTCAATGCTCATGTAGGCACAGAACAGGCTCCTTGACTCACATGAGAGGCTCTCAGAGGTCTCATTGCATAAAGTTCCCTTCAAGTTCCTCTGCCAGAATCCCAGAATGGTTTGGGTTGGAAGGGACCTCAAAGCCCATCCAGTTCCACCCCTGCCATGGGCAGGGACACCTTCCACTGGATCAGGGGCTCCAAGGCCCATCCAACCTGGCCTTGAACCCCTCCAGGGATGGGGCAGCCACCACTGCTCTGGGAAACCTGGGTCGGGGCCTCCCCACCCTCACAGCAAAACATTTCTGCCTCAGATCTCATCTCAGTCTCCCCTTTCAGTACTGGAAACCATTTCTCATAATCCTGTTCCTACCCTCCCTGATCCAGAGTCCCTCCCCAGCTTTCCTGGAGCCCCTTTCAGAACTGGAATCTGTATCAGCCTGGAATTTAACACAATCCACCTTGAAGTCTGTGAGGGATGAATGTATGGAACAAAATGCCAGCTGGGAGTTCCTAAGCAGCCAGTTCCTCTTGAGAGGGAACCTATGTTCAGCTTCAGATCAGGGGTGAAACCCCATCCCTTTGCACAGCCATGAAAGTGGAAAATGGTGACATGGCATAAAAGCTCCTTGGGGAAAAAAAAAAGTCCATTCAGAGCAATTTGAAATTTAGCTGAAGCTGTGGAGGGTGTGTGAGCACCCCTGAGTGCTGTCCTAGGGCAGTAGCACTTTTGAGATGGTACCTCCTGACCTAAGAGCAGACCCAGCAGTGGTGGAGCTGCCAGCAGGAACCCTTCCATCACCTGAGTGAAGAGAAACATCCAAACCCACATTATTCTGCAAGTCAGGCAGCCAATGCACCGTGAAGGTCATGCCGGAAGATAATGTTCTCAGCCAAGATTGTGTCAGAGCATCCTGCGTTGAGCGTCTGACACAACCTGAAGTGAAGACACCCCCCATTGTCCCCATACATCTTGGGATATAAGTAGTAGTATTACTGGTTTTGGGTTAGTTATATTGAATTTGTGACAGTAACGTAATGAATTCCCTGTTCTAGGCTCCAAGGCTGCACCAACTGATAGAAATTATTTCAGAATTGTCGAATTATTAAGATTGGAAAAGACCTCTCAGCTCTTCCAGTCCAACTGCCAGCCCCACGCCACCGTGCCTGCTAAACCATGTCATGAAGTGCCACATCTACACGATTTTTTTAACCCTTCCAGGGATGGAGACTCCACCACTGTCCTGGGCAGCCTCTTCAAACACTTGACAGCCCTTTTGGTGGAGAATGTTTCACCCACCTCACTCTAACAGGCTTTCCGGGAGTTGCAAAGAGAAATGAGGTCTCCCCTCAGCCTCCTCTCCAGGCTCAGGCTAAACAGCCCCAGGTCCCTCAACTGCTTTCAGAACCCCTGTGCTCCAGATCATTCCCCAGCTGCATTGCTCTCCTCTGACTGTGCTCCAACCCCTCAATGTCTTTCTTGCACTGAGGGGCCCAAAACTGAACCCAAGATTCAAGTTGCAGCCTCACCAGTGGTGAATATAGGGGCACAATCCCTTCCCTGACTTATTTCTTGTGCTATAGACCTGCTCCAGCTTTCAGTGTAAAGAACACAGAGCCAAGAAATGGAGCGGGCTCCGACAGAAGGATCTCAATGAAACTCAACTCCCACAAAGACAGGAAACAAGGAGACAGTTTCATCCAAAGTCTTGCAGCTGAAATATTCTCCCTTCTAGCTTAGGCTGGCAATGTATTAGCTCTGCAGCTTTTCCAATGGAGATCATCACATTCACGTGTCCCACGTACACTGGAGTCAACCACTACCTAGTGTTGATTGTAGTTTTGATATCAACTGTGGGAATACTTAAACAAGCTGCAGGGAATTAGCTGCTCAGTGTTAGCCTTAACGTTTTAAGCCATCAAGACCAAGCTGAGTAGCATGAAATTCTCTGGGGTTACCCAGCTTTAGTCAAGCAGTGCAGTAGTTGTGATGTGGAGACACAACAAACCTTCAGCCAGAGGTCTCCGAGTGTTCAAATGTCCCTTTCTCTTACCTCCAATGCCGTCAGCATCAGTACCAGTTGCCCAACTTTGTCACTGCTCCCCAGAGAGTCAGGAAGGGAGGAATTACAGAGCATTGATTTGTCCCTGCCTGCTTGGCTTTGTGATTCACACCCGTTCACCAGCTTGGTCGATGAAGCAATAAGCCATTGACAAGCATATAATAGAGGAACTCTGTGTGATGCCTGCAGCCCTGGATGCGCCATGTCCCCAGCGTGTGCTGCTGGCTTTGGCTTTGTGTTCAGCGGATCCATGACAACAACCCCTCCCACGCCAGCACTGCCAGCTGCTGGGCCACCCCTGTTGCAGAAGCTCAGCGTTCTGATCCTTCCTAGACAATCAGAAAAAAAGGGAAATCTGCCTCCTTGCACAAATCTCAGGGAAAACTCAGGTTTTTATTTTTCTGTCTGTGGCTGCAAAATAGGCTTTCCCGATTCTTTTAATTTCCATGGCTCAGGAACTTCCCAAGAAAGGAATAGATTGAGATGTTCAATCACTGTAGTGCTGCCCTTAAGCATCTCAACTGCTCCACCCTGTTTGGTGTCATCTACGAACTCTGAACAACTACTCCATCCCCTCCAGGTCTTTAAAGGTATTAAAGAGAACAAGTCCAGAACAGACCTTTTAAGTACTCCAGTTGTTGTTGGTCTCTAGGTAGCATCGAGGCTCATGTCCAGGAGTCCCTCCCCATAAGGACAGAGGCTCTGTCTCCAGAAGAGACACTAGAAGGACATTGAGGTGCTGAATGTGTGTCCAGAGAAGGGCAACAAAGTTGGTGACAGATCTGGAGCACAAGTCTTATGAGGAGCAGCTGAGGGAACTGAGGGGGTTTAGTCTGGAGAAGAGGAGGCTGAGGGGAGACCTCAGAAAATAAATTGTGGTGAGGTGGGTGTTGGTCTGTTCTTCCAAGTAAGAAGCGATAGAACAAGAGGAAATGGCCTCAAGTTGCACCAGGGGAGTTTTAGTCTGGATATTAGCAAAACTTTTTTCACCAGGAGGGTTGTCAAGCACTGGAAGAGGCTGTCCAGGGAAGTGTTGGAGTCCCCGTTCCTGGATAAGTTTAAAAGATGGATGAAAAAGGTGGTTAGTGATCTGGCTCACTAGTGGACAGGTAAGGTTGGACTCTATGATCTCAGAAGTCTTTTCCAACCAACCAGTTTCGATTCTATGATTCTAAGATGTCAAGAATGTGACAACATTCTCGAATGGAAGTGACTCTGCCTTTCCGACCATGACATTTACTACAGAAAGGTTCAGACGTGCCACTGACATTAGAGATGTCAGCAAGGAAACACTATGTATTTTTCCTTCTTGACTGTGTGAGTCAGCTGTGGCAAAGAGAATCATAGAATAATAGAATAACCAGGTTGGAAGAGACCCACTGGATCATTGAGTCCAACCATTCCTATCAAACACTAAACCATGTCCCTCAGCACCTCATCCACCCGTGCCTTAAACCCCTCCAAGGAAGGTGACTCAACCCCCTCCCTGGGCAGCCTGTTCCAGTGCCCAATGACTCTTTCTGTGAAAATTTTTTCCTAATGTCCAGCCTGAACCTCCCCTGGCAGAGCTTGAGGCCATTCCTTCTTGTCCTGTCCCCTGTCACTTGGGAGAAGAGTCCAGAAGAGCAGTCTAGTCTTTCACTGGATGGTCAGAATAATTTCTCCATATCTACAAGGTCATACAGGTGAAATTCAGGTCCCTTCCTCAAAGTTCTGGTGTGTTTCCAGGCTTGTAAGAAACTAATTTCTTTCTTTCTGAGATGGGATGCACACTTATCATGCATTTTTCATAAAACCTGTCTATATTCATTAATTGGTTGATATGACCTGGTTGCTGAAAAGAGCTTGAGGGATTTGGCAAGGACTCTGAAGTCTATGGTTCCTCCCTTAGCTTAGCAATGGCTGGGAGAGGAGAGCCTGAAACGCTTTGTCTGTTCTTACCTGTACATAGGATCCTTCCTCTGAGAGATAGGAGTCCAGAAAGTCCAAAAGAGGTCAACCCTTACCTCTTAAGAAAGAAGACGTAATTGACTCGCCTTCCCTGGAGGTGTTTAAGGTGCAGGTGGATGAGGTACTGAGGGGCATGGTTTAGAGATTGATGGGCATGGTTGGACTTGATGATCTGGTGGGTATCTTACAACCTGGTGATTCTGTGATTCTAAGAGGCCCCTGACATAGTGGGGTTGATAAATATAATAGAATTATAGAACAATTTGGGTTGGAAAGGACCTCAAAGCCCATCCAGTTCCACCCCTGCCATAGGCAGGGACACTTCCCACTGGATCAGGGGCTCCAAGCCCCATCCAACCTCGCCCTGAACCCCTCCAGGGATGGGGCAGCCACCACTGCTCTGGGCAACCTGGGCCACGACCTTCCCGCCCTCACACCAAAACATTTCTGCCTAAGATCTCATCTCAATTTGCCCCTTTTCAGTTGAAAAACTGTTCCCTCTCTTCCTGTCCCTGCCCCCCCTGATCCAGAGCCCCACCCCAGCTTTCCTGGAGTCCCTTTCAGGACTGGAAGATGTGCTATAGCCTCAGAAGACAGAGCCAGTTCACCCCAGCAAACATCTCTAGCAGAACTCGAGTGAGTCCTGTTTCTGCTCCTGGTATTTCCATCTGACTGACATGAATATCAGTGAAGGCAGGGGCTGGAATAAAAGGTTTCTGGCACAGACTGAGGAGAGCTAAGTTATTCATAAGCAAAGCCCAGAGCCTCAGTCCTGCTGACTTGATTGGGAATTTTGCCTACGGCATCACTGTGGGGGTTGGTTCCTAGCCTGGGAGGCAGGTAAACCTTGCGACATGGTGTGGGATCATATTGGCACCTCAATACCAGTATTTATTAATAAAAGAGTTTACAGGCTGCTTCTTAGAACGTTATTCATTCACACGTGCTCAGAGATACTCCTTGGAGATGGCAGAGGTATTAACACGCTCATTGTAGGGAGGCACGGGGAGCATTCATTTTCTTCCCATCCTTTGGCTGTTGCTGTGACACTTGGACCAGTCTCCAGAATAAGATGCAGCAGATGGTGAGGGATGCCCATGTGACACCCACCCACCTGTCCACTCTGGTGACCACAGAGAAGAGGATGCTCGTCCTTGGCAGCAGCAGCACAGGGATGGGCAGTGCCTGTCCTCGTCTACTACTGGGGAGCTGTTTGTCTTATGCTTTTTCAAGCATGAAATCCAAGGTGACAGCTTGACATGCAGCAGCAGGAGGGAATAACCTCCCTCCCTCCCCTTGTCCCGTCTTCCAGGAGCCCTGAAGAGCCCTCGCAGCTGTGCCTCTGGTCCTTCTGTTCATACAGTCCTAGAATGGTTTGGTTTGGAAGGGACTTCAAAGCCCATCCAGTTCCACATAGATCAGGGGCTCCAAGCCCCATCTAACCTGGCCTTGAACCCCTCCAGGGATGGGGCAGCCACCACTGCTCTGGGCAACCTGGGCCAGGGCCTCCCCACCCTCACACCAAAACATTTCTGCCTAAGATTTCATCGCAATCTCTCCTCTTTCAGCTGAAAATTCTTCCCCCTTTTCCTCCTCCTGCCCTCCCTGGGTCACTTCTGGCCACAGTATTGCTGTTGTTCCCTGTGCCAGAGATGTGTGAATTTCAGTGACGTTTCTTGGAAAAATCCATTTCTGGACAGGACAAGCAGTTATTGCCAAATAAAAATAAGACGTTAGGAGTCTTTGAGACAACATATTGGAAAATCAAACATTGATTTTGTTTTGCAAGATCTCCAGCTGTGAATGTACAGATCTCCTTGGACAGGACCCAGGTGAGCCCTTTGACATCCCATGGCAAGGGCTACAGTGAGAGGTGCAGGCATCCTGAAAGCTAGTACCTTGATTTGGGCCAGGAGAAGTCCTGGACTGCATCAGAAGAAATGTTACCAGCAGGGCAAGGGAGGGGATTCTGCCCCTCTGCTCCGCTCTGCTGAGACCAAACCTGGAGCCCTGAGTCCAGTTCTGGAGTCCTCAGCACAGGGAGGACATGGAGCTGTTGGAGCAAGGCCAGAGGAGGCCATGGAATTGATGTGAGGGCCTGAGCACCTCCTGTACGAGGACAGGCTGAGAGAGTTGGCAGAGAGGTCCTAGATGAGCTTTCTGAGGGCATCTGGAGGAAGGAATCTGGATGGTTTTATCCAGACTGCACAATGCCTCTGCCTCTGGCATCAGTTCCCATCCACACTAGGTAGGAGGGAGTGGAGAAGGGCGAAGGTGCTATTTATATCTTCAGGAGTGGCTGAATTAAACAGACAAAAATGTGTCGTGAAAGCTTCTCTCTTCTTCATGCACTATTTAGGAAGCTCGGATTGCAAAGCATCAGCCATTTGTTCTTTATTCCCTGGTTGCTGGTGACTTCGTTCCTGAGGAGCAGGAAGACCAAGATGAGCGTGAGAGCTTTTATCCTCACACAGGCCTTGTTTCTTGCTCACCAAAAAGCAGGGTGTCTGTGTTTTCTGTAAGTCAAACGCATGTGAGTATCTGAAGATGCATCCTTGAAAATGCAGCTCTGGAGATCCCTGGCCCATCTGGGAATCCTGACCCTGCACTTTGCCCTGCTCAGGCCTTTGGGCTAGACTCTGCTTCCATCTCGCTCCGCACCAACCCTGTATTTCCCGTGGTGAAGCCCGGCTTGAGGGTGGAGTGAGAGAGTTTGTCTGAATCTTGGGCCTCATGGATCCTATCGTGTTAGAATCACAGAATTGTTAAGGTGGGAAGAGCCCTCTCAGCTCATCCAGTCCAACCCTCAGCCCAACCCCACCATGCCTGCTAAACCCTGTCCCTAAGTGCCACAGCCACACAGTTTCTGAACTTCACCAGGGATGGAGACTCCCCCACTGCCCTGGGCAGCCTCTGCTAGGGCTTCACCACTCCATCAGTGAAGAATTTTTTTCCTGATATCCAATCTAAACCTCCTCCGGCACAACCTGAGGCCATTTGCTTTCCTCCTATCCCTTGTTGCTGCTAGGTGAGAAAACTCTCTGCTTCTGTTTGCATGTATGAACCAGGCGATGTGCCACACTGCTCTTCTCTTTTCCTCTTTTTCCCTGCTGCTCTAAGCTAAAGTTGGAAGCTGTCTCCTTTGATGACAAATATACTCTTTATTTGGGGCTGAGATCTTTCTTCAAGTAGGCGTTTGCTCAAAGCCATCTACGCCTCAGTTTCCCTTTGCCCACAGGTTGTGGTCAGTATTGAAAAGGCCAGAAAGAAGAGACCTTCCCTCTCCCTGTGCTCCATGCTGCGACTGCTCAGCAGGGCATCGATTAGCATGAATCCTCAAGTTCAAACCCATAATATCAACATCATTTCCTGAGAGCTGCCTTTTCCGGAGGTTTTGGTTTCAAAGGAATTCCTCCACGGTCAGAAGAAATACTACAAAAACATGAGACGCTTCTGGTTTGTGGTGCTTGAGCCTTGTTTGCCAGCAAACTCCTTCATCGTGAGGGCTCTAGGGAGCTGCTGCAAACATGAAAAGAAAGCAGCAGGCGCTCTGACAGACACGGCCCCAACAACAGTGTTGTTTTTTCAGCTTTTTTTTTTTTTAATGCTTCTTATCAGTTTTCCAAGCATTACACGGGGCTTCCACCTCTGTAGTATTTTGTGCTGCAGTAGTGTGCTGGGCATTGCCTGGGATTTGCTTGCTCGCTCGTGTGCAGTAAGAGTTAAATCCTGCCTGAAATGTTGAGCTGAAAGAGTCCCAGGAGAGCACACGAGCCTTACCTCTGGCTGCTGTGTGATAAGCCAGAGATCCCTTGCTCCCAGAAGTCTTGTGTGCTCCATCATGTCCCTCTCAGAAGCGCTGTCACCAGGGCTGTGGGCCAGGGCTGCTGTGGGAGCACCTTGGGGTGCCCACAAGGGGCAGATCAGGTGGTGTTTAGAATCATAGAATCAATAAGGTTGGAAAAACCCTCTCAGTTAATCCAGTCCAACTGACAGCCCAACCCCACCCTGCCAGGTAAACCCTGTCCCCAAGTGAAAATGTGTAGACATTTAATGGCCCAGCCCAATGAAAAACTAGTGCGCTTGTGCAAGAATTTCTCTTTCTTACATTGTTCCCTCATTCCCATTTGTCCTGCTTTTTGCAGATAGTGGTGAAATACAGCTGCCTGGAGGAGAAAGACCTGTGGGTGTTGGTTGACAGCGACTGAACATGAGCCAGAAGTGACCCAGGTGGCCAAGAAGGCCAACGGCATCTTGGCTTGGATCAGAAACGGTGTGACCAGCAGGGCCAGAGAGATTCTTCTCCCTCTGCACTCAGCACTGGTGAGACCGCTCCTTGAATCCTGTGTTCAGTTCTGGGCCCCTCACCATAAGAAGGATGTTGAGGCTGTGGAGCGAGTGCAGAGAAGAGCAACGAAGCTGGTGAAGGGGCTGGAGAACAGGCCTGATGAGGAACGGCTGAGAGAGCTGGGGGTGTTTATCCTGGAGAAGAAGAGGCTGAGGGGAGACCTCATTGCTCTCTACAACTACCTGAAAGGAGGTTGTAGAGAGGAGGATGCTGGTCTCTTCTCCCAAGTGACAGGGGACAGGACAAGAGGGAATAGCCTCAAGCTGCACCAGGGGAGGTTTAGGTTGGACATTACGAGATAATTTTTCACAGAGAGGGTCATTGGTCACTGGCAGAGGTTCCCCAGGGAGGTGGTTGATTCACCTGCCCTAGAGGTGTTTAAGGGACGGGTGGATGAGGTGCTGAGGGACATGGTTTAGTGATTGATGGGAATGGTTGGACTTGATGATCCAGTGGGGTTTTTTTCCAATCTGGTGATTCTATGATTCTATGAAATTGAGAGGAGAGGAGGTGATGTTTCTGACCCACGATTGCACTGCTGCCTGCAAGAAGGGCATGACTGGGACAGGCAGGTGAAGGCCCCATGCTCAGTGTGGGCTTCTGATGCTGCTTGCTTGATGCTTTCCTGAGCTGAATGGCTTCAATCACTCCAGCCCATAACCCTATAGCCTTTTCCATAGGGGAAATAACCTGATCTCTCTCCTCAACCAGGTCAATTTACTCCCCGTGTTCCTATTCATCATCTCATAAACAGACTCTCGCATCTTCTCATACCTCCCCAGTGGGGAGTGCCTTGTGCAGGTCCTTCCACGGTCCTCAGCATTACAGACCTGAGTGGTTTCCAACACACTATAAGGAGATCAATAATATTTACAGTGAATGATTTCCCACGTGTGGCTTGTGATGATTAATGGCACTGATGTTAACATGCTCTGTGTGAGCGTTGTTGAAGGGCACCTACAGGCTAAGTTACAGAATCATGGAATCACGAAGGCTGGAAAAGACTTCTCAGCCCATCCAGTCCAACTGTCACTCAACCCCACCGTGCCTGCTAAGCCCTGTCCCCAAGTGCTATAGCAAAATGCTTTCCTAATCCCTCCAGTGATGAAGGCTCCACCACCGCCCCGGGCAGCCTCTGCCAGGGCTTCACCACTCTGACATTAAAGAATTTTTCCCTGATATCCAATCAAAATCTCTCCTAGTACAGCTTGAGGCTATTTCCTCTCATTCTATCACTTCTTACTTGGGATAGGAGCCCAGCACCCACCTCACTCCAACCTCCTTTCTTGGAGCTGCAGAGAGCAATGAGGTCTCCCCTCAGCCTCCTCTCCTGGCTAAACAGCCCCAGGTCCCTCAACTGCTTCTTGTAAGACTTGTGCTTCAGACCCTTCCCCAGCCTCAATACCCTTCTCTGGAAAACGATAAGGATAGTTCAATGGTGTGAAATGCATGAAGTCTTCAGCTGGCAGAACATCCCCCTTGCCTGGCAGTGCATTGTGCCTTTCCCGCATTACGGTTTTGCCCAAGAGGTCTTGGTGATGAGAACCTTGGCTGTTTCACCCAAACAATTGCTCCTTTGCCTTGGATGCTGTTACAGTTTGGACTGTCCCATTGCTGCCCCATTTCTGCCCCATGCCCTTGGCCCCCCACAGCAGAGACCTCTCCTTTCTGGTATCCCCCCCTGACCTGTTTGCAATCAGAGGGAGTCTGTGGTTGCATCTGCAGAGATGATCCACATTGGTCCTCCTGAAGCCCAAGTTTTGACCCCAACTTGATCTGTTTTTTCTCTGTCTGGGACACTATTGCAGGAAAAAAAACCCCGTTCTTTTACAAAAACTCATCAGTGTCTTTTTTTCCCCCTGTCTGGCCAAAGCTTTCACTGTGGGGCCTCTCTTTTGTTCCAGTGTCCACCATCTGCTCTGTCCTTTTGCCACTGCATCTTCACACCAGAAAGCCAAAAGCAGACCCAGGGCTTTTGGCTCCCAGCTATCTCCTTGGCACACTCAGGGTTTCTCTTATCACAGCTCTGGTCCCTCTGCTTTGGATGCAGCCCAGGACACGTGTGGTTTCTGGACTGTGAGCACACGCTGCCAGCACATATTGAGCTTTTCATCCCCCAGCACCTCAAGTCCTTCTCCTCAGGGCTGCTCCGAATCCCATCATTCCCCAGCCTGTGTTTGTACTTGGGATTGCCCTGACCCTGGTGCAGGACTTTGCACTTGGCTTTGTTGAACCTCATGAGGTTCTCACAGCCCCACTTCTCCAGCCTGTCCAGGTCCCTCCAGTGTGTCTTGCCTTGAACGACTTTGTTGCTGTTGGCAGCGTCTCATGCCTTGGCATCAGAGCGGTAGTTTAGAAACACTGGTGTACGGGTAGTGCTGATTGCTTGGTTCTAATGTTTTCCACCAGGGAAACTTCAAGCACTTTCCAGACACTCCTGATTTCACCTTGAACTTTGCTCCCGTTTTACAACAGCAAAACCTGGACCACCACCCATGACTCTACAAGTCATTTTGGTGCAAAGAAGCTGGACATGGTGAGGAGCTTCCTGGGGGAGCAGGTCTGATGCTGGACGAGCTCTGGATTAGTTTCTCCAGCAGCGCTGCCTGGGAATGGCAAATATTCCTGTCCCTCTGCCAGCTCACCAAGAACATCTTCTGACTTTCCTGAAGGATCTGGTGCCTCCTTTGCTCCTCTGGTGGATTTTCTGAGCTTCCCAGGTACCTTTATGCCAGCAGCACTGTGAGATATCCAGAGTAAAGCAGTAGGAAAATGTAGCCAAGCAGAGGCAGCAGTAGAGTTCTCCCTGGGCAGGCAGATCCTGATGGAGAGGGAACAGCTGTAAGGAGCAGGACTGGGAGGAAAAGGAACAACGCTGAGGGCTGGTGGGAAAAAAATGTAGTCTTGGAGGTGCCAGCCCCCACCTCAGTTTTAATCCTTGGCAGCTGCAAAGATGAAGTTACAAGCTGGGAAGCTGGTGTCTGCGTCCAGACCATCACAGCCAGCAGGGACGGGGGATGCATCAGTCCAAAGCCAAGGCTGGCAGCACCGCAGGAACTCTCCAAGCATCCCAGAGGAAGATTTATAGCTAAATTTTACTGCATAATTCTCACACGTCGATGAAGGTTTCTATAAAATCCAGGCACAATCCTGCTGGCAGGTATTACGGGTGCAGAGTTCAAGGCACATAAAAAGCAGATGTGCGTAGGCAGGGCTGCGGTGGAGAAGGGCTCTCAGCAATACTTGGTAATTTTCCTCTGGTGACAAGAGTTCTCCCAATACATTGAAATGCCTTTATGGTGGGTTTCTGCCCAACATGCAAGGTTGTAAGAGGAAATCACTTCAAGCTGAGAAAACCACAGACAAGCTGAGAAGTCAAGACCAATTTTGTTTGGGAGCAGTGCAACAGAGATTGAAAATGAAATGCTGGTTTAGGGATGGGGGTTTGCTTGAATGCCCGTGTCCCTCTCTGGAAAGCAGACGTCTTCCAGATGCCTCCTCAAGGGGAAGGAAGATGACCCCACCACAAGCGTTACAATGAGGTGACTGTCTTTCAGGGACACCATTCTCAACCATACTGCAATGGTACTGTTCCATCACACGTGGTTTCATAAACAACCACTCACTGCAGGACTTAGGGGAGCAGAATCCCCTTTCTACTTATGGGTCTCTTTGTAGTATCTCAATAAAAAGGTCTTCCCTCCTCGGCAGAGCACACAAACAGGGACCTGCTAAAGTAGCTCTGTGCAACTTAGAGACAAACTCTCCCAACACTGTTCTCATCCAGTCTCTGCCTGAGGCTTTCTGCTCCACTCTTATGGTCACTAACTGCCCCTGGACTTTGGTCCATTGACTTGCTCTGAGGTTCTCAGAAGAAAGTTAAGTGAAACCCAACCACATCCTGGGCTGCATTCCGAGGAGTGGGACCAGAAGGGAGGGATGGGATTTTACCCGTCTGCTCTGCTCTGGTGAGACCAAACCTGGAGCCATGTGTGCAGTCCTGCAGTCCTCAGCACAGGGAGGACATGGAGCTGTTGGAGTGAGGCCAGAGGAGGCCACGGAGATGATCCGAGGGCTGGAGAACCTCCTGTATGAGGACAGGCTGAGAGAGTTGGGGTTGTTCAGCCTGGAGCAGAGAAGGCTGTAGGGAGATCTTAGAGCAGCTTCCAGTGCTGAAAGGGGCTCCAGGAAAGCTGGGGAGGTGCTCTAGATCAGGGAGGGCAGGGACAGGATGAGAGGGCATGCTTTTGAGCTGCAAGAGGGGAGATTGAGATGAGATCTTAGGGAGAAATGTTTTGGTGTGAGGGTGGGGAGTCCCTGGCGCAGGTTGCCCAGAGCAGTGGTGGCTGCCCCATCCCTGGAGGGGTTCAAGGTCAGGTTGGATGGGGCTTGGAGCCCGTGATCCAGTGGGAAGTGTCCCTTCCCGTGGCAGGGGTGGGACTGGATGGGCTTTGAGGTCCTTTCCAACCCAACCCATTCTATGACACAGGCAGAATTTTCTGGATTAAAAGACTATAAGAGGTGTGCCCATCAGCTCAAAAAATGCAGCTCATTTCCTTTTGATTACACTAACTATTTTATTTCAATAAGATGAAGACACTTGATTCAGGAGGAGTGAAGCTTGACAAAACCTGCAAACCAGCTGGGTTAGATGTTACCATATCTGTGTGTTAATGTTGCATGAAGCCATGTGTATGTTGACGCCCGAGCAATAAATATGAAACTTCATAGTTCACTGCAACATAAAACTTCAAGTAAAGTGAGTGGAACAATAAGGTCCAAACAAAATGATTTGATGTTATGTGTTGGAAGCCACGTTTAACAGATCCAGAGTGGGAATGTCAGAAGTCTGGCTTGGATTCTCACCCCCCTCAGTGGATTTCTGCAAGATGTTTTAATTTTCCGTGCCTTCCTTCCTCTCCAGTGGAAAGCTCTTTTGCTGAAAAGCTCTTGGCCAGTTTTTCTGAGGACCAAGGAGCTGCTCAATAAATGCTTTCTCATCCACTGAGCCAATTGTATTTAATTACACAGCAGCTGCAGTGTGTGGCTGTTCCTGCATGTTAAACAGTGAGCGCGTCCCACTGCACCTTCTCATCATAATTTGATGTTTTTCTTTTCTTTTCTTTTCTTTTTTCCTGTGGGTAATATATAAATGCTGTGAAATTACAGAGCATTAATGAGTAAAATAATGAGACTTAACGAGGAGCCAGGGTCTTTGTTGGTCCTCTGCAATGTGTCTGTAGGAGGTCTGGAGCCACCTGCAGAGGTAGGAAGGGATATCCCGAGGACCTGGCACAAGTGGTGTCCTCAGGGGAAGCTTTGGGATGATGCTTTGAGGCTGAGCACCAGCAGTGCCTCCACGATGCACGAGTGCATCACCCTCTAGTGATGCTTGTTTGGTGGGGAAATGGTTAGATCAGAGAACAGCAAGAAAAAGAGATGAGAACAAAACCATAGAACCATAGAATGCTTTGGGATGGAAGGTCATCCAGTCCAACCTCCTGGAGAAGCAAGGACATCTTTAATCAGATCAGGTTGCTCAGAGCCCCATCCCACCTGACCTTGAATATTTCCAGGAATGGGACCTCCTCTGCCTCCCTGAGCATCCCGGGCTGGTGCCTCTCCACCCTCATTATCAAACTATCTTCCTTCTATCTGCTCTGAATCTCCCTTCCCTTAGTTTAATCTCATTCCCCCTTGTCCTGTCACAACAGGCCTTGCTAAAATCTCTGTCCCCAGCTTTCCAGTGGCAAAATGCTCCATAGAAATAGATAAGAGTGTTGGCCTTGGTCTGGTGAGGTGAGTCCTGGGAGATTGAAGCTGTTTATCTCTAATAAGAGAGCTTGGAAAAAGCGTTAAAAACACGGCTTAATTTCCCTGCAGAGTCTGCACTGCTTGTAACTAATGATGGTTAGTTATAGGCTATAATAAGTTTTCCTTATGTAGGCAAAGTCCCATTGGGTTTCCAGGATGTTAATATAATAGAAACTAAATGATTTAGTCTCTTCCAAGCAGAAGATGATATCTCTTTTTCCCCTCTACTTATGAGACCCATCTATCCTTCCTGAAGGCAGGCTGCCTGCCGTGGTGTGGATCCCATTCCTGCTGCTGCTTCCCCCTCCTGCATGCAAGGAACCCACAGCTGGCATCAAACCTCAAGGAAACTTCACACAAGAGAAGGTAAAGAAACTTCTGTTCCCCTTTTCTCCTCCTTGGCCCACTTCGATACGCCAGGATCTCCACCAAGCTCTTCTGCCTTGCAGCAGTTGTAGAATCATGAAATGGTTTGGGCTGGAAGGGACCTCAAAGCCCAATTCAACCCCTGCCATGGGCATGGACACCTCCCACTGCATCAGGGGGATCAAACCCAATCCAATCTGGCCTTGAACCCCTCCAGGGATGGGGCAGCCACCACTGCTCTGGGAAACCTGGGGCAGGGCCTCCCCACCCTCACACCAAATCATTTCAGCCCAAGGTTTCTTCTCAGTTTCCTCTCTTGCAGCTGAAACCATTCCCCCTCATCCTCTCCCTGCCCTCCCTGAACCAGAGTCCCTCCCCAGCTTACCTGCAGCCCCTTTCAGCACTGGAAGCTGCTCTAAGGTCTCCTTGGAGCATTCTCTTCTCCAGGCTGAAGAACCCCAACTCTCTCAGCCCTCCTGAAGACTCTCACACATCACCCACCAGTGGGTCAAACCTGGGCTGTTCCTTTTAGTACAAGATTCTTCTCTGACTGATTTATAGTTTGCAGGAAGTTCATTGATCCCAATTTTAATCTCCCCGTGCCTGGTAAGTAGTCGTACATCATATTAATCGCAGCAGAGGGAAAAAACGAGTTTATCTGACATAACTCAGGCTGCAACACTCCTTTAGTAGAACATTAGGGTCATTACATCAATTAAATCACTGTATGTGTTAAACCAAAGCAGGCCTCATTTTTCCTTGCTGGCTGTACAATGAGCTGTTTTGATCAGAGTCTGTTTTTGAAATGAAAATAAGCAGCTTCAAGTTTCTTTATAGAATCCTAGAATGGTTTGGGTTGAGAGGGACCTCAAAGCCCATCCAGTTCCACCTCTACCATGGGTAGGGACACCTCCCACTGGTTCAGGGGCTCCAAGCCCCATCCAGCCTCACCTTGAACACCTCCACCTCAAACACCATCGCCATTCCCTGGCTGTTCTTGGCAGCTCGTTGTGTTTTACTCATCTCTGTGGATATTTACATACTGTCTATTTATAACCTCCGCCATCTAGAAAAGACAGGAGGGCACTGATGTGCTATTTAGATCAGTATCCTCATAATAAATTCCATTTACTACTTATTCAGGGTGTGTGAGTTCTGTTGGGAAGCCTGGGAAGACTCCCATGCGTGGCAGCTGGGAGAAAAGCTGGAAGAAGCACCTGAATTTCTGAGACACTCTTGAAAAACTCTGCGGTGCTTTTGCAAAGTGGCTCACTGTAGCATTTCCTGAAGGGCATTCCCAAGACTGCTGCCCTGAAATGAACCTGATTCTTACTTGTGAATCTCTCCATCACCTGCAAGCAAGTTGGTCATGCAGCTCAATTCCCTTCCCAAAGCTCTGAGGGCACCGCTGCCTGGGGCTGATGGCAGCCTGCCCGGGAAAAACGACTCAAGGAAGTGTCTGAAGTGGATAGAATGCTGGAAACTAGAAATAGTTCTCCCTCAGTCCTATCCACCGTCTTGTACTGATACGGGTTGATTTTCCTGCTGGCAGCAGGAGCTTTCTGATGCCTGGAGGAAGTGGCAGAGTGAGTTTATAAGCGATGGAGACACGACAAGAGCACAGGAGGGAGCACAGGCACTTGGGTCGGATGAAAGGTCATAGAATCATTGAATGTCCTGAGTTTGAAGGGACCCACAAGCACCATCCAGTCCAACTCCTGTCCCTGCACAGGACACCCCAACATTCCCACCGTGGGACCAGGAATATTAGCCAAAGGCTTCTGGATTATTGTCAGACTCGGTGCCATCACTGTTTACCTGGGAGCTGTTCCAGGGCTCCACCACCCTCTGGGTGAAGAACCTTTTCCCACTATCCATCCTAACCCTCTCCTGGCACATCTTCCTGCCATTCCCTCAGGTCCTATATGAAATCACCTATCAGGTGTCTGATGTTGACTTTTACAGTCAGATATTCATACAGGGGAGCACTTTGGAAGCTACTTATTCCGTTTCCTGCGGTTGCATCCATCTATATGCCTTTGTTTCCCTCTCTGCATCTGCTCCTGGCTTTACTGCTAGTTTAAAATAAAAATATAATCCATTTACAATCCTCCCTTAGGGCCATTAAGTGCTCAGCTGAGGGAGGCTGTTATCTCTGCCTGGCTGGCAGAGGATTCACAGCTGTGTAAGGCTTTAACTCCTCTGTGGCCGTGTGGGTAGGAGTGTCCCACAGCCCAGACTGCTGGGGATGGGGGAAGCTGGCATGTGCCTGGCTTTGCTGCCTTTCCATGCAGCCAAGAGCTGTGAGACCTTGGTATCGTCTCCTGTCCCATCTTCCAGGCTTTGCCCCATTGCTGCCATGAGCTGAGGGGTTATAAATCTGCAACAGCCTCAGGGCAGAGGCCATGAGGGCTGCTTGCCTTCCAGCACCAGAGGTTTGGTCCCTGCATGGCCAAGAAAGCAGGTTTCATTGCACTGGATGTATCTCCTGCTATAAAACTAGGACTGCTACAGGGAGCAGAGAACCCATCCCATGCAGGCTGCAGGTTCCATGATTTCCCTGGCACTGAGGTCAGACTGACAGGCCTGGAGTTCCCTGGATCCTCCCTGCGACCCTTCTTGTAGATGGGCACAACATCAGCCTCCAGTCCAGTGGAACCTCCCCAGTCAGCCAGGACTGTTGGAAGATGATGGAAAGGGGTTTGGCAGCACATCCACCAGCATCTTCAATACCCTTGGGTGGATCCCACTGGGCCCCATAGACTTGTGGGTGTCTAGTTGGGCAAGCAAAGCTCTGACCACCTCCTCTTGGATCATGGGAGCCTCATTTTGCTCCTCTAACTCCTGGGTTTGTACACAGAGGGAACAGGAGTCTCACTCTGAGACAGCAAAGAGCGTGGCAAAGCTCAAGGTTCAGAGCTGCACCTGCTCCGTGTGGCTTGGGCCGATGAGCAGAACGTTGTTGGAGACAGCAATAACGCACACCCTGCGTTCCTGTGCTCAGGGGATGCTCGGGGGCAGGGCTGGTCCCTGGGCTGCTGTGTGTAGAAACGCGTCCCACAAGGTTACTGCTGCAAATTCAATGTTTCTCCTGCATAGGGAAAAAAATATAATATTACTGTTTGCTCCAGATTGGGAAGAAATGACAAAATTTTCCATTCTCCTGCATATAAAAACTTTGCTAAGTACAAATACTACCCAACCAAATGTGACAAGCATTTATTTCACCATTGTGTGCCCAGAAGATATCTCAATTCCTCTGGCTCGGCATCAGCGGCAGGAGGCGCGAGCTACTGGAACATTTTGGACCAGCTCTGAATCCATAGGTAGTGCCAGAGAAAACCAGCTGAGGCTGTGTCTGCCTGCTTGAAAAGCAAAAATCCCCTCCGGCTTTCCTGGAGGGATTTCAGTCTGAAACAGGGATTTTCCCAACCTGCCTCGAGGGACACGGTGTTAAGATTGTTATTGTTTTCTTTGCTGGACAATTCCTGATCGTTATTATTTGGGGCATGCTCACCGGGTGTTAAATTATTCTGTCTTAAGTAGCTGGTGGTATTTGTGACATGTCCTGGTAATTAATTGGTATTTAATTAATTACAGGATAATGGCATTCAATTAAGGGATGCTTGCGGAACACTGTCACTGGGTAATTAATGGCTTCCTGCTGCTCAAGCAAAGCCGAGGCATTTGTGGAAAATAAATAGAGGAGAAGCAGAGTTGTTTATTCCCTTGGCAGGAGGCAGGGTTGTGTCCCAGTCATCTCCAATTCTCCTGCAGCGTCACCAAGGCAGGGTGAGTGCTCACGGCTGCGGGCGAGAAGGAATTCTGTGACCTTGCAGCAGTCAGGCACCCACTGACACGCTTTCAGCTGGGAGCAAACAGTGATGTGTGATCGCTGCCAAGGAGAACTACACCGAGAACCTGATGTTTCCAGCATCACACACACAGCAGGTCAATAGCAGAAACAAGACCTGATTTCCTAACCCTGTGCCCAAGGTTCTGCTCAGGGAGAGTCAGGCTCTGCCTCTGGTGTGAGTAAACTTGAATTTGTTCTTGCTGGTATCAAAGACCAAAGGAACTTTATTCTGGGCTGCATCCCGAGCAGTGGGACCAGCAGGGAGAGAGGGGATTGTGCCCTTCTGCTC
>WAAB01021689.1:106845-117225 GCA_013389865.1 Piaya cayana | reverse complement strand
GGTGGTTGATTCACCTTCCCTGGAGGGGTTTAAGGCACAGATAGAAGAGGTCCTGAGGGACGTGGTTTAGTGTTTGATAGGAATGGTTGGACGCAATGATCCGATGGGTCTCTTCCAGCCTGGTGATTCTATGATTCTATGAAAATGTTTTTACAAATACAGCAGCAGCAAAAAGAGAACCAAGGAGAATCTCCATCCTTTACTGGATGCTGGGGGAACATTGCTACTAAGGATGAGGAGAAGGCTGAAGTGCTTAATGCCTTCTTTGCCTCAGTCTTTAATAGTCAGACCAACTATCCCCAAGGTATTCAGCCTCCTGAGCTGGAGGGCAGGGATGGAGAGTTTGGTAGTCCCCCTGTAATCCAGGAGGAAGCAGTCATCGAGCTGCTATGCCGCTTGGACACTCACAAGTCTACGACACCGGATGGGGTCCACCCAAGGGTACTGAGGGAGCGGCAGAGGAGCTTGCCATGCCAAACTCCTTCATTTATCTGCAGTCGTGGTCAACAGGGGACATTCTAGATAACTGGAGGCTTGCTAATGTGGTGCCTATCTACAAGAAGGGCTGGAAAAAGGATCCAGTGAAATCCAGGCCTGGCAGCCTGAATTTGATACCAGGAAAGATTATGGAGTGGTTCATCTTGAATGCGCTCACCACACAGGTACAGATCAGTCAGGGGATCAGGCCCAGCCAGCACGGGATCACAAGGGAAGGTCCTGCCTGACAAAATTCGTGTCTTCCTATGTCAAGATCACCCACCAAGGTGACCAAGGGAAGCCACTTGATGTAATCGCTCTGCATTTCAGAGAACAGAATCATAGAATAGTTTGGGATGGAAGGGACCTTAAAGATTATCCAGTTCCAACCCCCCTGCCACGGGCAGGGGCCACCTCCCACTAGATCAGGCTGTCCAAGGCCCATCCAACCTGTCTTTGAATGCCTCCACAACTTCCCTGGGCAACCTGTTCCAGGGCCTCACCACTCATGGTGAAGAAATTCCTTCTCATGCCTAGTCTAAATCTGCCCCTCTTCAGCTTACAGCCATTGCCCCTTGTCCTATCACAGGCCTTTGGGAACAGTCCCTCCCCAGCTGCCTTCAGGTACTGGAAGGTTGCTGTAAGGTCTCCTCAAAGCTTTATCTTCTCCAGGCTGAACAAGCCCAACTCTCTCAGCCTGTCTTCACATGGGAGATGCTCCAGCCCTCTGATCATCCTTATAAACAACTCTGGACTCATTCCAACAGCTCCATCTCCTTACGCTGATGATTCCTGAACGGGACACGATACTCCATCACCTGGTAGATAACCCTTTGGAAGGGCTGTAGATGTTGTGTCTGCCTCAGCTTCAGTAAAGTCTTTCACTCCGTTTCCCACAGCGTTCTCCTAGACACGNTCTCTGTAAAATCTTCCCACACGTTCTCCTAGACACACTGGCAGCTCACGGCTTGGACAGGAGTGCTCTTTACTAGGTAAAAAACTGGCTGGATGGCCAGGTCCAGAGAGCTGTGAATGGAGCTAAATCCAGTTGGTGGCCGGTTGCAAGCGTTGTCCCCAGGGATCAGCACTGGGGCTGGTTCTGTTTAATATCTTTATCAGTGATCCAAAGGAGGGGATCAAGTGCTTTGCCTTTCCTGGGGAAAATGAGCACTGACCTCTGGTTTCTTGGAAAAATAGCTGAGTTGGGCAGGTTTTACAATTGTAATTATGACAGTGCAGGGAGGATGTGCATGACAGGTCAGTTAAAGACTGCTGTCCTGTGCCAGGCTCAGCTTACCCTATAATATCTTTCCTATCTTCAGATGACCTCATACCTCCCTCGGATCTTCTTGAGTTGATTGTTTCCTGGATCTTTGAAGACCCTCGCTTGATCCTTATTACCTTCCTAAACACTCCTATCGCAGCCAACCTGCCAATAGGGTTTTTAGAGCTCACCCCACTGACCGGACTGATCCGTTGGTGTGTGAAGGCCCCCTTGGCTTATAAAAGGAAGAAGAAAGCTTCTCTCTCAAATGGACACCCTCCCAGCAAAATTGCCAAGGACTCAACTTCAGGAGAAGACAAAGATTGCCACCAGCTGTATTCAAAACTGCATCTCAGTGTCCTGCAAGTTCTTATGATGCTTCAGGGGCATTTAACGGAGAAGAACCTTTATGGGCGCCTCGGGCTCATACCCTTTGACCACGTGGTTCCGCTCGTTGAGGAAATTAACAGACTGTCTGACGAACTGAATCCTCTCAACGCATCCAAAGAGATTGAACTGGCTCTAGACAGACTGGCCCAGGCTTTGCAAGTGGCCATGGCATCAGGAGCGCTCCTGTGCACTAGAGGTAAGTTGTTGGGGCTGGCACGGACCCTGGCATGGGATTCTTTTCCTCCGATGTGTAGATGCTGTGCAAGGGAGGTTTGAGGAGTTAAATATGAACTTGTTCACAGCAGAAGTGGTAGTTTACCTCTCTTAGGAAGCAATAGTGCAGGAAGTAGTTCAGGAAAAATGACTGGATGGGAAGTGAGAAAGTAGAGATCTGGCAGCTGGTGCATCGCTTCGCAGGCCTGGAGACCTGATGTTCCACCGTGCAGTGGGTGCAGCAGGGTTAGCTGGGTGTCTGGCACAGGGACAGATTTGATCCCCCTTGGAATTGCTTGTAGCTGTTTTAAAAGCACTGTTTAATTGTATTTCGGTTTGACTTCAAGTTTGCCTGCTGGAGGAGAGACCATGGAACAGATAAACCACGGGGGTGGGTGTGCTAGACAAGGAATTTGAAAAGCAAGCAAAAACTGTTTGTCTGGAAATTCTGGGGCTTTCAGCACTCCTGTAATGAATGTCTCCAGTACAGCGTGTATGATGTTAGTTAAGCTTAGTAAGGAAACCTCCTCTGATGCGGTTTTCATCTATCCTTCCTGTCTCCAAACGCAGCTCTTTCCAAAAGATCTGCAGAGAAGAAAGTGGGATATGCCCCAACACGGCACAGGGTCAGCCAGACAGTTTGCTGGATACACTCCCTTGAAAACAGACGATTTTTGGTGCAGCCAGAAGGCTCAAAGCTGCCCAAAGCCTGGGCAGTTAGGGCAGGCCCTGGCTGCAGAGCGCAGCTGAGGCTTTTCCCCTGGCTGAGCCAGTGCTGCTGGTCAAATATCAAGTTCTTCTTTCTCATATTTCATAAAGTAGCTCTGCCTGTAAGGACAACAAGCAGAAAAGTGGAGTTTTTTGAGTTGATGACTTATTTGGTTGTGTCTTTTCCTAGCTGTTCATTCTGCGCGCTTGCTGTTACCGTAGGAGTGGAAGGTGATTCAGTCTAAGTAGCTGCTAAAATACCAGCTTTTTCAGTGCTTGGGGTGGGGCGTTTATCAGTACAAAGGCAGAGGCTTGTTCTCAAGCTGTTCCAAAAGGACTCCAGCACTAGGGTATGGTGTCAAATACCTTGGTTTTCGCTATTCTGCTGTAGCAGAAGTTTGGACGTGGTAAAAAAGGTTGATAGACCTAATTGATAGACCTCAGCAGCAAACCCCAGCCCTTTCTCACACTCTAGAAACAGCCAACAATACAAACCGGGTATTGGGTAAGCTTTGCCTTGCTTTGGGCTGGTGCCTTCCTCATCATAAATGCCACATTCAGGGGGCAAAGCCACACTTTGTATTTCCTCTGCCTTAGTTCCTTCTTGCTTGTATCCGAGTATTGGCCTGCCTGGCAGTGGAGCTGCATTTCCCATATGGCAGTGAGGGTTAAACATCAGGCGTACAACACAGCGTCTGGTGTGGAAAGCCAAGGCAGCGACTGGTGAGATGGAGAAACACTTTATCTCTTGTAGAAGTGCTTGGCCCCAGCATGGAATTCTGGATCTGTTGATGACTGAGGCTTTTTTTGGTAATCTGACCTTCGTAGAAAGGAGAGTGAAGAGGAAAATGGCTCTGATTTCTGCTTTACCCTTATTGTTGTCTTGTGTCCTCTTTCAGACGACCTGAGAACTGTGTGTTCCCGGCTACCGCATAACAAGTAAGAGACCTGTCTACAGCTATTTTGGTGTTGATGCATTTTCTCAGACGTACCTGAGGGCAGCTGAGGCAAAGTCTCCTCTAAAAATTCCTGTTTCTTTTCTGGAAGGTGCCCTTTATTCACGCACAGCTTAGCACAACAGTAGAGGTGACAGTGCTGGCTCCTTCTTCCCTTGCGAAGGAGACTTGACTTCCCTCTTGACTGAAGTACATTTCAGCAACTCCCACCACACAGATGATTCTGCCCAGCCTGTGCTAGAGCAAACGCACAGAAAGGGAAAATGAATTCAGGTGTAGAACCTGCCTCAGAGTTGTCCCATCCCCAGCTCCCTGCTTGTTTTACCTGACCCCAAGCTCAAGGGCATTTTGCTTCTTGCCTCTTTGCAATGAGCAACCAAGTTTAGAAAAAAAAAAAGTAAGGAAAAAGAAAAAAAGGGTCTGCTGGAGGCTGTAAAGAGCTTAGTTGACTCACTGATGGTGCTTTTGCCTCTCCACAGCTTTGAGTGTTGGTTATGAGGTGTCCTTATATCTAGACCCTTAAGGGCTGGGGAGGGCCGTGACCAAAGCTGCCTCTTGTTAACCCTCGTGCCTGTCTGACTTTTCTCTCCACAGCCTGCTGCAGCTGGTGATTTCGGGGCCGGTGCAGCAACCCACCCACAGCGCTCTGCCCCCAGGATTTTATCCTCACATCCATACTCCTCCTCTGGGCTACCCAGCGCACGCCACGCACCCAGCGATACCAGCTCACCCGGCTCTCCCAGCTCACCCCGTACAAACATTTATACCAGGAGTGACATTCCCATATCGACCTATTCGCTAAAATGCTAGGACTGTAGAGTGTTCCCAGTTTCCTTTAGTTTGAGGAAGCCTTGCAGATGAAGCTAAACATCTCGGGAACTGCATTTTCCTCTGGTGTAAAGCTGGGCAAGGCCCATCTGCGGGATCACCCCTTGGGCAGTAGAGAAGACACGGGCAGGCGGGCTGCAGGCAGTTGGATGCGGACACTAAGGCAGATCATAGGCATGAAAGGAGGGGATGGGACGAGGCAACAAAACTCCAAACCTCTGCGATGTGGGGGAATTTTTGATCCGCATTTTTTCCTACAGTCATCAAGAGCGTATTCTTCCTCAGTCGTGTTCTTTTCCGTAGCCCTCATGGCTTCCAGCACAGTGAGCCCAACTCATCCTGCTCTAGGAGGGCCAGAAGGAAAGGCCTGAGTTTTTTTTTCACGCTAGCCCACTTCAGCCTGCTTGTCCCTTTGTAAATGTTTGTATCTATAACTACAGAGTACCTGTACACTGTATATTTTTGGAACACAAATGTTTGTTTCAGAAGCACAAGGTAGAGCAAAGCAGCACTTCCTAGTAAAGGAAACGATGTAAGAAGTATAAAATAATTCTGCTGCTTTATCTTCAGGGAATGGTTTGGATTGGAAGGGACCTCAAAGCCCAGCCAGTTCCATCCCCCTGCCATGGGCAGGGACACCTCCCATGGGATCAGGGGCTCCAAGCCCCATCCAAGCTGGCCTTGAACCCCTCCAGGGATGGGGCAGCCACCACTGCTCTGGGCAACTCAGGCCAGGGCCTCCCCACCCTCCCCACAAACATTTCTCCCCAAGATCTCATGTCAGTGTCACCTCTTTCAGCTGAAAACTATTCCCCATTGTCCTATCCTTGCGCACCCTGATCAAGAGCCCCTCCCCAGCTTTCCTGTAGGCCCCAAGTAGCAATTAGAACGTGCAGCTCATTAGGCCTGTGCCAGGGAGGGAACAGAACCTGATGTGGCTGCAGTGACCACCATCCTGGCTCAGCAAATCCCCTCCATGCACAGCTCCATCGGTCACTTGGAGACCTTTGGGTGCAGTCTGCTGGGCTGTAACTGGTGCTGCAAGGTGCTGGGCAGCTCTTATCAAGGTGGGAGCATCCCAGAAAGGGCAGCAGACCGCTGAAAACTGTTGTCATGCTCTGAACCCCCTCCACTGGGTGAAAAATCAAGGAAGAAGGGTCCTTTTTACACATTAGTTACTGGAAAGACTCCCAGTGCTATTGTCCTCCTCGGAGAGGATGGGGTGGTTGTGGTTACCTGGTGGCATGCTGGCTGCAAAAATGGGACAGAGAGGAAAGCGGTGAAAATCTGGTTTGAATCAAATGGCTAAGAAGGAAAATGTTTGCCCTTCTCTGGAAAGGGCGAGGAAAAGAATAATGCTATAATAATGTGCTGTAACTGTTGGTCAGCCTGAAGTGGTAAGGCAGTTGGGCTAGACAGTTGTAGGTCCTTTCCAATGCTAACACCCTCTCCCTCTTCCTTCTCCCTTTTTCTTTTTTTCTTTCATTCTTTTTCTTTCTTATTTCTTTTCCCTCTTTTTTCCCCTTCCTTTATTTCCTTCCCTCTTTCTTCCTTTCCCTCATTTCTTTCTAGCCCTCCTCATCTTTCCTTCCTCTTCTTTACAATCTTTCCTCTTTCTCGTCTTTCCTCTTTCCCCTCTCTTTTCTTTCCCCTTTCTCTTTCCTCTTCTTTCTTCTTTCATCTTCTTTTCTCTTTTCTCCTCCTTCCTCATCCTCCTTCTCCTTCCTCCTCTTTTCCTCTCTCATCCTTNTCCTCCTTCTCCTTCCTCCTCTTTCTCATCCTTTCCTCTTTCTTGTCTTTCCTCTTTCTCGTCTTTCTCTTCTTTCCTCTTTCCTACCTTTTTCTTCTTTCTTCCTTTCTCTCTCCACTTTGTAGAGCTTCAGGAACAACAAAAAAATCCCCTTCTAAATCTCATTTCGAGCTTAAATCCCTTTCAGCAGCCCCAACACTTCCCATCCGTGCTCTCCTCCAACCGTGTGGCCCCAGGGCAGACCTCTCCTCCCTCTGCGCATGCGCAAAGCCTTCCGGTCACGTGCCAACTACCAGCCAATGGGAATGTTTCTTTCACCACTTCCGCTTCGAGCGCTCCCGGAAGTCGCCGCCATCGCCACTTCCGCGTTCGCCTCCGCCGCCGCGGGATGCGCTGAGACCCCCTCTCCGCCCGCGGCGACACCGCCGCCACCACGAGGTGAGCGGGGAGAAACAGCGGGGGAACACGGGGTCGCAGGAGACCGGGACGAGCCGTACGACCCGTCCCGGTTTCCTGCGGCCCCGTTCCCCCAGCTTATCAACACGGTTAAACCTCCAGGGTAGAGGAGAGGAGCATCTTCAATGCTAGGCCGGGCTGGGAGAGGCGGGGGTGTCCAGCCTGGAGAAGAGGAGGCTCTGGGGAGACCCTATAGCAGCCTGGAAGAGGCTCCAAGAAAGCTGGCGAGGGTCTCTTGATCAGGGGCTGCAAGGAGTGGGGTGAGGGGATCCCTGGAAGTGTTCAGGACCAGGTTGGATGGGGCTCTGAGCAACCTGATCCTGTGGGACGTATCCCTGCCCCTGCCTGCGAGGTGGAACTGGATGGACTTTGAGGTCCCTTCCAACCTTCTATGAAAATAGCATTTCCATTTCAAGATTCCTGCTTCCTTCTCTGTCCTGGCAGAGGACCAGGGCTGGTATCCCTTTGCATGGACATTGCTGTGTCCAGCCTGTGCCATTTGCTTTTGATCAAAGGCACCTAATTATTATAATCTCCTGTTTATAGCTGTTTAAATGCTAACCATACTTATGTTTAGATTGGCAAGTCTGAAATTTGTTACTTGCTCGGTGTTTGTTGTGTTGTATCAAACCGTAGAATTATCAGGGTTGGAAAAGACATCAAAGACCATCAAGTCCAGCGTAGTTTATCTTGGTTTTATTGTGCTCCAGCACTTCCTGCTATCAACCAGCCCATGCTGAGCTCCTCTGAACCTTGGCTGTGTGTTCCGGCTCTTCTCTCTGCTTGTATGAATTTTGTGAACCATTTGTTGACACATATAGAGCCATTAAATATCTCTAATGTGAGGAGGAGCATGCCAGCTTGGACCAAAGGCTTAGTGCTGTCTCTTTCTGTGTCCTGGCAGAATGACCAGGCTGGCATCCATGCCACTAGCATTGGTGGATTTTTGATAGGAATGGTTGGACTTGATGATCCGATGGGTCTTTTCTAACCTGGTGATTCTATGATTGCTTTGTCCAGCCTTTTGCTCTTGATGATAGGCATCAAATTGTTCTTATCTCCTGCAGGATGCTGTTTAAATGCTTAATTATGTTTAGACTGGCAAGCTTGAACTTTGTTAGTCTGCTTGGTGTCTGTTTTGTTGGAGTTCATCCTGGTTTTGTTATGCCCCAGCACCTCCCAGTATCAGCCAGTCTCTGCTGAGCACCTCTGAAGCTTGGCCGTGAGTTCCACCTCTTCCCTCTTCTCATGAGAAACATACGAGAGATGTACATACATGAGAAACAAGCTGACTGTCTGACCTTTTATTACAAATATATTAAATACCTGTAATGTAAGCACACCAGCTCGGATAGAAGGCCACCTAAGTGCGTGTTTTCCCCTCCCGGTTGGTTTTGATGATGCCCAATATTCTATCCTGAGCATCAGAGTAATGTTCTCAGAGAACTCACTGCAGAGGAGGCCACAGATGTGGTTAAGGGTTTAGAGGGAAAGCTATGTGAGGAGCGGCTGAAGTCACTTGGTCTGTTCAGCTGGGAGAAAAGGAGACTGAGGGGAGACCTCATTGCGCTCTGCAGCTTCCTCACAAGGGGAGGAGGAGCAGCGCTGAGCTCTTCTCTCTGGTGACCCAAGGGAATAGCAGGGAGATTCCGGGGGAGGGTTAGGTTGGATATCAAGAAGTTCTCCCCACAGAGGGTGGTGGAGCACTGGAACAGCTCCCCAGGGAAGCAGTGACAGCACTAAGCCTGCTAATCATAGAATCATTAGGTTGGAAAAGACCCATTGGATCATTGAGTCCAACCGTTCCCATCAATCACTAAACCATGTCCCTCAGCACCTCGTCCACCCGACCCTTAAACACCTCAAGAGAAGGTAACTCAACCACCTCCCTGAGAAGCACTTGGGAAAGGTCCTGAGACACATGATGTGAGTGTTGGGATTGTCCTGGGTAGTGACAGGAGCTGGTCTTGATGACTTTGTGGGTCTCTTCTAACTCAGGACATTGTGTGATTTTACCACCCTTGCAGAGGTTAACACAAATTGGAAATGTTTGCCTGTCTCCAGCCTGCATTCTGTGTTTATCTGCCAACTCACAGGCTTTATCTGCCAATTTATTTGTCTTTTGGCATTGTGCAACCTTTCTACAGCTGTGAGCAGCTTTAGATTTTGCTGTCCTGGAAATTTGTGTCCTAGCCCAAGAATCACTGATTATTATTGTGTATCTGTTCACCTCTTTTCCCATAGGTTTTGTGAACCTGTGGAATGGATTATAGCTGGAATCTGTTTTCACCAGGGATTCATCTTCAGTTTCCTTCCTTTCTTTTAATCTGTCATAGACTGTTCTTACTACAGCCGAGTTTCCTCAAACACTTTTACAGGGGATGCTTCTGATAGCTTTCTGGGAGTGCTAATGCATGGTGGTTTTGTTAAAGAAATCAGTTAACTGTGTCAATAAATTCTAGTGGATTTCTTCATAGAATTGTGGAACAGTTTGGGTTGGAAGGGACTTCAAAACCCATCCAGTTCTACCCCCTGTTGTGGGCAGGGACACCTCCCACTGGATCAGGGGCTCCAAGCGCCATCCAACCTGGCCTTGAACCCCTCCAGGGATGGGGCAGCCACCCCTGCTCTGGGTGACTTGGTCCAGTGCGTCACTGTCTTAGAAGTGGGTTTCTTGTAAAACAAGCTGGTGGCTCACTCCTCCCCCATGTTGTAATTAAGAGTGTTAAATCTTCATTTACAAGGTAATATCAGAGCCACCTCACCCCTCCCTCTCAGCAGCAGTGACACCAGGAACTGCCCGGCACCAGGCTTTTAAAGTAGCTGGTTTTAATCTTGCAGCAGTTCTGTATGTCTTGTAAGCTGGTACTTTAATTAGTTTTTACATAATTGAACAGACGGCAGTGTGTAAAGCTCTGTACTAGGACATGGCTTTGGTCTTTGGAGTGGCTGCTCTTGGCTGGTTCCTTGGTGAATTGACTTAACATTTTTGAGTAACTGGTAAGTGGCTGTCCTGGGAATGCCCTCTCCAAACCTTATTGTTTCTTTTGAGATTTGAGCTGGCCTCTTGTGTCAGAAAGTCTTGTGAGAACCACTAGTGGATTCAGGAAAATGGTCTTATGTAGTTGGGAGCTTAGAGAGCCTTTAACATAGATTATCAGAGTATTTTTGTTAGCGAAGTGTGGTGCTTCTTTGCTCTCTGTGGAGCCAGCAGTGGCCCAGGTGGCCAAGAAGGCCAGTGGCATCTTGGCTTGGATCAGAAATGGTGTGACCAGCAGGTCCAGGGAGGTTCTTCTCCCTCTGGACTCAGCACTGGTGAGACCGCTCCTCGAATCCTG
>WAAB01021689.1:79956-92104 GCA_013389865.1 Piaya cayana | reverse complement strand
GCTCCAGAGCTTCAACATCCTTCTTGTGGTGAGGGGAATATCAGAGCTTGGAAACCAGGAGAGACAATGCAGTGCGGCAGAGGGGTGAAGGAGAGATGGTCTGGGAAAAGACCACTGTGTTGGCGTGAGGAAAACAGCATAGGCGAGTGGGCTAAAAAGATCAGGGACAATGCAGAGAGTGCCTGACTTCTAAAAGGGCATCAGTGTTATGATTAAAGAATAATCTTAACATAGGAGCCGAGAGCATGGAGTGGTGTGGGTGGCACTTGGGCTGTCTGGCTTCACCTCAAAGCCAGTCATAGAATGAAACTTGATCTTCAGCTCTAACAAAAGGCTCTTGTTCCAGCTAACCTGAAAGCCAGGGGCTCATCCAGACTGAGCCTGTAGGACATGCTCCTTGCCCTCTGCAGCAGTGCAGAGCTCTCCAGCTGACGCAAAGCTCAGACTGAGCATGCAGGAAACAAAGACCGTTGGGGGACTGATCTAGACAGTGATGTGTAACTCCGCAGGTGGCACTTTGAATCTTTCCTGGTAAAGGATGAGAATGTGTTCTGTCCCTAAGCCCACAGATAATGTATATAGTGAGGAAACATCATGATTTGTGTTCTCTGTCTAGGAAATGGAATGAAAGTAGGAATAACCCCTAAGGGACCATGCTTGGGTTTTTTAACTCCACACCACCTTTCCAGAAGCTTCCGNTTCTCTGGACTTGCTCCAGAGCAGCATGATACTTTCAGCACGATACTTTTCTGAGAGAAGCCTGTTGGGGACTAGTAGCAGCAGTTGGGAAGGNACTAAGGCTGTTCAGTGAGAAGTTTCCTGCTATAGCCTTGTTTTGACATGTTCCAGTATGGGATTCTTCCTTTCTCCTGTGCCTTCCCAGGTATCCTCTAAATAACTTGTCCTGTCTCTACTCAGGATGGAGACATCCTAGCTTCCAATTTTCCTGTGGACACTCAAGTTGCTTACATCCTAAGCCTTGGCGTGGTGAAGGAGTTCAGAAAACATGGAATAGGTAAGATGCTGCAAAGTGACAACTCTGTTGTTGTCACTTGCCACGTGTGGTTGGTGGCCATGGCCAGAGGAGTNTCATATCCCCTTCTTGGCGTTAATCCAGGTGCACTGAGACGTTTTTCTGGGTGTAGGCACAACACAACGTACGTGTTTCCAAAAGCACGGGGCTTTGTCAGGCTCATTCCCAGGCAGCAGCAGAGCACACCAAGAACTCGCTCTCCAGCTGCTGAGGCTGACAGAAGCCCTAGGACTTCACCCTGCAGCAGGGTTTGAAGCGATTTTCTTTCATGGGTATCAGAAGCCCAGTCCCTGAGGCAGAAAATACAGCTGCTTTTAACCTTTCAGCTTCAACAGATAGAACAAACACTTAGAAAAAGACAAAGGGAACTGGAAAAAGTGTAACTTGGACCTGATTATATCTGTCAGTTGCGTCTAAGAGTCAGCTCTGAATCAGAGTCAGTCTGCGTGCTGCAGCACAGAGCAGTTTTGCAGCCATTTGACAATCCTGCAGTCAGAGGAGCTTAACTCCATTTACAGCAGGATGCGTTTTGTCACCATATCAGTGCCCCTGGTGCAGTTTGAAGCACTAAGAGTATCTTTGATATGCAAAAGGAAACAAGGAAGGTTTGGCTGCATCACCCAGTGTTCCAAATGTGGGGTCTCTTCAGTGGATACAGGTATAACTCATCTTCCAGGAGTCCTCCTTTCTTCCCCAGACGTGTTTGGAAGGACACACACTGTTTGGATACATAAAGAAATGACCAGAAGAGTCTTCAGGGAGAGCACTGTGTTTAAAAATTCAATTGAAGCGCTGCTGCAAATAAATGCTCTGTACAGAGCAGAAAATACTTGCATAAAGAAAGTGGTAGAGAGATCTTGTGTTCTGTAAAATTGTGGAGTCTCCTTTCAGTTTTTCAAGTCCTAATTTTTTTTACCAGCTCCATCTCACTGGAATTTTCTCCTTTCAGAGTCAGTATTCCCTGTGTCCGTTACGTGTACACAGCACGTTGCTTTGCTCTCAAAAACCTTGGACTTGTACCTGTAGCAGAACAACCTAGAAAAACTTCTGCCTTTTCTAAGACCTTTCTCTTGAGAGTTTTTCTACTTGTGTTTGAAGCTGAATTCTTTCATGCCGGAGGTTTTTCACCCCAGGCATATTTTTAAGCGCTAAAGCTCTGATTTTTCTCTGGCAGACATTAAAAGGCTTCGGTTTCTTGTTCTCTTTTATTCTTACACCAGAGAGCAGTTGGATTCTGTGAGAAAGAAAAGCAGAATATCCACAACAAAATTAAACCGCTCTCCTGTTGATGTCTCTCAGGTCTTTTTGTGCTTGGCTGATCTAAATTCCCACTCAGTGTCGAGGCAGCATGAAGTCGGCGCTGCTGAATTTGCTGTGAGATCCTGCGGGTCCTGCTGAAAGTCTCACATGCCCTGCAGATCGTGAAACAGCAGCATCAGCTTCATCTGTGTGTTCATATGAGCTACTTCTTTAGCCTGGTGTTACCACACCTGGTGGGAACCTGCAGGTTCTGCTGGGTCCTTCATGAGGTGGTTTGGATGGACCTCCAGGTCTCGTCTCTCAGGGCCGGAGGATCCGCTCTGCCCGGCTCTGGTTTCTTCTGCTGACTAGAGGCTGCACCTCAGCTCCCTTCCCTTAGTAGGGGTCTTAAAACACTGCCTGTTCCTGGATTTTGAGTTCAGCAGACACAATGCAAGAGTCTGGTTTTGGAGTCCTGTTTTGACACTCTGCTGTTTTAAATGGCTGCAAAATAAATCGGTGTGATGGAACCGATAGCACTGAAAATTACTCACAGACCTTCCCCAAAGCTGAGGGCTGCGTGGATGGGGAGGGGCGTGACTGGCAGCTCCCTTGGCTGCCTCGTCTTTCTGGTTGTTGAATCAGAAGTTTGTGTCTACGTAGGTGAGATGAGGTTTGTATTAAAACCATGTTGCCTGGTCCTGTTAAATTCCTCCTCACTAGGATCTGTGGGAGCTGGGTGGGATCTGGAGCCATCGAGTGATTGCTTAAGACGCTGAGTGGAGTAGATCTCGTGTGGGACCTACGAACTGTTGTGCTGCCCCTGAGGAGGCAGCTGCACTGTGTGATTCTGCTGCTCTTCCCTTCAACAGGTTCGCTCTTGCTTGAAAGTTTAAAAGACCATATATCAACGACCGCCCAGGATCACTGCAAAGCCATCTACCTGCACGTCCTCACCACTAACAACACAGCAATAAACTTCTATGAAAACAGAGACTTTAAACAGCACCACTATCTTCCCTATTATTATTCCATCCGAGGGGTCCTCAAAGATGGTTTTACCTACGTCCTGTACATCAACGGCGGACACCCACCCTGGACAATCTTATATCCTTTACCTCCAGCCTAATTAGCAGCAGGGCGCGCTAAGCAGACACCTAACAATGTTTTGGGTTAAAAATAGCAATCCAGCAAAGTGTGACCCGGCTGGGGACCGATCCCTGCTCAGATACAAGTTTAATCCGGAGCAGGAAGGAAGGCAACGTTAGAGGGATTTGACAGGGACCCGTTTAATGCCCACACTCCCCCAACTCCTCTGGGAGCGGTTCAGGAAGGCAGTGCAGGATGATACATGAAATTCTAAGTAGGGGCAAGTTTGATGGCAGTGACAGCAAATGCTGGTGTTAAGCGAGAGCGCTAGGTGTGCTCTGGCTTGTGTGCTGCAGAGAAGCCCTGGAGCTTGTTTGCTGTGGCCCAGGATCCCCTGTAGCCCTGCCCACCCTGGACCTTAGCAGGCTGCTCACAGACTTGGGAATTTTCATATGATTGTGGAGAAGAAACTTGATCTTTCCCAGGTGTAGTTAGTTGGTCCAAACCTCTCCAGGCAGGTGGGATTGCAGTCCCCACAGGAACCTGCTGTGGGGCGCAAAGGACACGCAGCTGCTTAGAAGAAGCATTTCCCACACAAGCTGGAGGCTCCCCAAATGGCCTTTATGGGGCAGAGCAGACCTGCTTTGGATAGAAAGGCACAGGCAGTTAATACAAGCTCTGTCTTGAGTTACAGTGCGAGTGTCACTGTCCTTAACTGATGGCCACTGACTACCTACAGCACATTGGATCGACACTCGCCAGCCTGAGCCCGTGTTCCATTCCCCAGAGGATCTACCGACAAGCCCAGAGCCTTCTCTGCAGCCTCCTGCCCTGGTCTGGCATTTCTGCCAAGAGCGGCATCGAATACAGCCGGACGATGTGACCGGAGCGGAAGATGCACAAAAACAAAGGCAGGTACTGGGAGGAAAGCTCCTCGCTCTGCCCGAGGCTGCGGCTCCTTGCTCTGCGCGAGGCTGGCTGTGATGTGGGGGCGATGCCCCACGGCCGCTGTCCTGGAGCAGCTCCTGCCTAAGGTGCCCAGGGCATCGCTGTGCTCCCATCTCCCAGCTCCTATTGGTTTTGTCTGAAGGGAATTTGAACTGTGATCTTGAAAACTAAAGGCCAGAGCCCGACAGCAGATTGAACCTGTTCCTGTCCTTTTCTCAGCTGTCAGACCAGCTTCACTGAGCCCTCACGCTTTCCCCAGCTCGTTGTCCCGTTACAGCAGCTGGTAACCTGGTTGCTGCCGGCTGCGTTGCAGGTCTCTGGGTCATAGAATCATTGAATCGCCAGGTTGGAAAAGACCCACCAGATCGAGTCCAACGATTCCTATCAAATGAAGGGCCTAAAGAGACCCATAACACCTGGTCCCTAAGCCAGCCGCCTCTTCTCTTTCCACAGGATTGTTCTTCCATCTCCTGAACCATCCGGCTCTGCACCGATTCCAGCCCTTGGTCAGTGACCCAGTGACTCCCTGTTCCACAGGTTGGGACTTGGCAAGACTCTGCACTTGCTGGGCTGCAGCCCTAACCCTGCAGCCTGGAGCCGGCGAGCCTGGGGGGGCCCGGCTGCCCCTGCGAGGTGTCTGGCTGGGCCGTAACTGAGGTCTGTGTGCATGTTGCACTGTCCCCACCACTTCCCTTGCCTCCAGTTTGCTCCTATTCCTACGTGTGATGCTGGGAGGTTCCATGGCTGCTCCCACACCTGCGTGAACGAGGTTAATGAATCCGTGCTGACCACGTTAACGAGTCGCAAGCACCTTGGCAGGATATCCAGTCCTGCCCTTGCTGCCCGGGAAGGGCAAGGTGGGCGAGGGGAAGCAGGGAGCGAGGATCGTGGTGGGGTCCTGCCAAGTCAGCTGCTGCTGCTGGTGTGGGAACTTCCAGGGAGGGAAACTGCCTCGCATGAGAAACCACCCAGCCCTCTGGAGTGATGTAAAAAGCAGCATTTAATTCAGAATGCATCAAGTAGAAGGCAGGGAATGAAATTGCTATTTCATAGTGAAATATATAAATATTCTACTGTATAGATCTCTGCCTTTGTCCCGATTGGAATGCAGCTGGGGAGGGGAGGAGGGGTTGCAGAGCCCAGGCCAGAGCCCTTCTCCCCTGCACGCACCCTCCCTCGGTGCTGGATTGTGGGATCGTTAGGGATGAGCTCTGTGCACATATTGCAGCAGCTTTTTCTTGCAGAAGGGAAGCTGCCCTGCAGCTCATCAGCTACATGCTGCAGGCAGCACCATGGGGCTGAGCTGGTGGGCAGCCAGGAGCCCTCTGGCCAGCCAGGGGCTGCGTCCCAGCTCGCCACCAGGAAACGTCAGCCCTGGTGAGCCCATGTGCTCTTCCTGCACCTCGGAGCAGGCTGGGTGAGCACTTTGGTGTCAGGGTGGGAGGCTGCAGCTCAGCCAGCCTGGGCTCGTGGTGGAAGGGCAGGTGTCCCTGCCAGGGTCTCACTGTGAATCTCACTTCCCCAGCTGAGGCTCTTTCCGTGCTCTGCACCTCATTCCCGCCTCATTTTGAAACCTGGGATTTGAGCAAAAGNAGAAACCACCCAGCCCTCTGGAGTGATGTAAAAAGCAGCATTTAATTCAGAATGCATCAAGTAGAAGGCAGGGAATGAAATTGCTATTTCATAGTGAAATATATAAATATTCTACTGTATAGATCTCTGCCTTTGTCCAAGTTGGAATGCAGCTGGGGAGGAAGGGTTGCAGAGCCCAGGCCAGAGCCCTTCTCCCCTGCACGCACCCTCCCTCAGTGCTGGATTGTGGGATCGTTAGGGATGAGCTCTGTGCACATACTGCAGCAGCTTTTTATTGCAGAAGGGAAGCTGTGCTGGTGGGCAGCCAGGAGCCTCCTGGCCAGCCAGGGGCTCCGTCCCAACTTGCCACCAGGAAACGTCAGCCCCGGTGAGCCCGTGTGCGCTTCCTGCACCTCAGAGCAGGCTGGGTGAGCGCTTTGGTGTCAGGGTGGGAGGCTGCAGCTCAGCCAGCCTGGGCTCGTGGTGGAAGGGCAGGTGTCCCTGCCAGGGTCTCACTGTGAATCTCACTTCCCCAGCTGAGGCTCTTTCCGTGCTCTGCACCTCATTCCTCATTCCCGCCTCATTTTGAAACCTGGGATTTGAGCAAAAGAGGTTGAAGCCGCAGCCTGTGCCTGGCCTGGTTGTGCCTGGGGACACGACACAGGTTGGGCTTGGACTTAGAATGCTGAGAAAGCTGTTTCAGTGCCTGTGAGCTCCAGAGGTGGGTGTTAATGAATAAAAAGGGTGCAGCAGATGAGCGTGCTGTGCGTGGCACCGGCTGCTTCCCGAGAAGGGTGCTTGGGACCAGTGCCCCATCACCGTGCGTCCCTCTCCTGTGCCATGGAGCTGGCTGGCTCCTTCACCCAGGCTCCAGCTGCTGCCACGGCACCAGGCTGGCTGCGCTTCCCTGCCAGGCTCACAGCCCAGCAGCCCCCAGGTGCTGCTGTAGCTTCACCCGGCACTTGGGGAGGCTCTGGTGCTCCCTGCTGTCCCCCCAGCTGTGGGAACAGGAGGGGCTGCTGCCCCCTTCCCGCCCCAGCACCTTCCCAGCACAGAGCCAGCACACCCTTCCAGCCCTGTCAGCACTCTGTTAGCTGGAGTATTTTTTTTGCTTATCCACTTTTTACTTAAACCCCTCTCTACCAGTTCATGAGTACCTCAGCCCCTGCTTTTTCTCGGCAGTTCCCTTCTCTGGACCAGACTCTCTCGTGGTTGCCTGAGACCAATGTTCCCCTATTCCCTCTGCCCAGCTGTAGCGCTGCAGCCCCTGAGGGGAGCTGTGCCAGGTCCGTGTGTCCTGCCACCCCATCCTCCTCGGTGTCAGCCACATCCCTGCCTCCCCCGCTCCTTATTTACGAAAGAACATTGTGCTGCCACCCTCAGCCTCCAATCATCTCCCATTAAACCAAACCTCTTTTCTGAGTCCCTGATCACTCTGCGCAGGAGTTTGCTGCTAACCGGCTGCTTCAACACCCTCACTTAACCTTGCGCTCTGCCGCGATGCAATGCCCCAGGCCAGGGATCAGCTCCGAGCGGAGCAGCTCCTCCAGCGCAGAGAAGCCCCATGGGGCTGTGGCTGGGAGGAGGATGGAACTAAGGCTCAGTTCAAACACAGCGCGGCCTCACACAACGGCTGCGCTGCGGGCAGGACAAAGGCCCCACGCGCACAGCCCGCACCCGGCTGCTCCCACACGTGCAGCGGAGCAGCCGGCTTCTCCCAGGCCCCGGCTTAATTCCTCAGACACAGGAGCCATTTTAGGGTAACCCAGCAGCCAAAGCTTAACCCATCGTTGTGTTGCTGCAGCCCACGCCCCGCCAGGCCCCTCTGCCCCCCGGCCTCCAGCCTGCGAGGAACAAGGCCGAGGGAACCGCGGGCACTGACCCCCACGGCCCTGCAGGCTCCGCACCAAGAACAATCCCAACTACCACGCATTCAGCAAAGCCATTTATTCCACCTTCCTGCTCCCCCAGATCTCCAGGTAGAAACCCACACACACACGCCCCAGAGGGAATTCACAGCACGCCGGGAGCGCGGCCGCACCGGCACAGGTGACATGGTGACGCTGGCAGAGGCGCTTGGCCCCGTCCCTCAGCTGCACCCACTGCACACTCAGCCACAACCAACACAGGGCATTTAAAAATAAAGACAATTTGTTCCTTAAAAATGAAAAGGGGACCTGATGGCCACAGTGTCCCTGAAATCAAAGCATGATTGTGGGGCTTCGGCGCCCTCACGTAAGCACATGAACTCTCTGCAGGGGCTGTGCAGGCTGATCTGGGAAGCTCGCTAGTTTAATGACCATAAAAATACATAGCTGTCCCCTGCTTCGGACAAACCCCAACCCTCCCAGCCGGCCATCGGAATCACGTGGGCAGTGACACGGCCAGCGACAGGTTGGAAAGTTAAAGTCTCTAATCTCGCCCACTTTTAATTGAGCACAAAGGTGGCGGCGTCACTCCATCCCCTCGGCCACCGCCTGCTCCACCACCGCGTCTGCCCCCAGCCCCATCGGCTGCTCGGCCTCAGCCACCGGCATGGCTGCCAGCTGCTCCCCCACGGCCCCGCTATCCAGCCCTGCCAGCGCCTGCTCTGCCGCCTCGGCCGCCGCCTGCGCAGCCGCCTGCTGCTCTGCCCTGTCTGCAAATTCGTTGCCTGATTTAGCGGCCACCGCCAGCTCGTTTGCTGACCTAACGGCAGATGCGTTGCCCATCGCCCCCGCACCGTGGTCGATGGCCGGCTTCTTCGGCCTCTGCGTGGCGGCCACCGCCTCGGCCAGCTTCTCCTCGGGCACCATGTTGAGGATCTTCAGGGCAAAGAGCAGCTGGAATTTGGCGGTTCCCACAAAGGAGTTGGCCAGGAAGTTGGGCAGCCCGCCCATGCGGTCCTTCTGGGTGTAGAGGGGGACACGGACCATGCCCATCACCTGCAACAGGACAGAGCGCAGATCAGCAGAGGCCAAGGCAGCACCGGCCCCCCCGCACCACCCTCTGCCCCTCCCACCCCCCACATCCTCTCCCCGTCCCCATCCTTCACCCCTCCCCCCCTCCCTCCTCCCCCACCCTCGCCCGGGCCCCCCAGCCCACGGCCCAGGCTCCTCCCCAGCCACCCTTCCCTCCCCACCTCACTCCACCCCTGCCCGCAGCCCTTCCCCGGCCCCTCGTGCTGCCCGGCCCCGAGCCCCTGCGCTCCCTGCCCGGCCCAGCCCCGGCTCCGTCGCCCCTCCTGCCCCGTCGGGGGGATCCCGCTGCCTCAGGCCGCTACAGGGAGCCCCTTCCCCCTCTGTACCCTGCCCTGCCTGGGGACGCCACGGCTCACCCCCACGTCTCCCTCAACCACACCCCAGGGCCAACTGCCTCCACTCACGCAGCTGCCGAAACCTGCGGAGCGCCTCGGGAGCGCCTCGGGGAGACCCTAGCTCTCGCCTCTACCCCGGGGGCGTCAGCCGGACCCAGCTATCCGGGAGGAAGGCTGCCTCCCGCGCTGCCTCCGTGCAAGCCGGGGAGAACTGGGGTTAGAGCGAGACGTCACCGCACCGAGGGTCGCCATTCCGGTCCAGGTTACTCAGCCCAGGCTGGGGCGGGGGGGGGGGAGATGCCCACCAGATGCCAGATGGACCTCACCCGCGCCCTGGGCCCGAGCGGCCCAGCAGGGCTCTTCCCTAGGCGGGCGTTCACCGGGAGAGGCCGGAGCCGGAGCTCGCTACGCTCCGGAGCCCCGAGACGCAACCCCGGCCATCGGCCAGACCTCCTAACGCCGGCGCCGCGGGGCGCTGCGCCCCGGCGGCTCGGCCTGCGGTGCATTCCCCCGCCGGGCTGCGAGGGCAGCCGGGCAGAGGCGGGAGGGCGGCTTCGCCTTCCCCGGGGGCTACGGGTGGGAGCGCGGCGCGGCCCCTCTCTGGATGTCCCACCTCCAAGCCGTGGTCTCGGGAATGCACCGCGCTGATCTCGATGGTGTGCAGCTCCTCCAGGGTCAGCTGCCTGGCATACAAATGTGCCACCACGCGATGCGGCCCCTCTGTCAGGTGCGAGCACAGATAATCTGCTTCCGTCAGGCGCACGCAGCCCAAACCCAAGCCCAGCACCCGATTCAGACCGTCCTCCAGGGACCAGTAACGGCGATCCACGAACCCCCCGGGAAAGCCCAGCAGTCCGTCAAACCGCATCTGCATCTGCAATAGAGGCGCACGGCGTTAATGGGGCCGGCGCGGGGCGCGGAGGGGCGGGAACGCCCTACCGAGAGCTCCAGCGCAGCCGGTACCGCCGCGAGGCGCCTCGGCCGAGCCTGACGTTACCGACCGGTTCCGGCCCCCGGGCACTACACGAGGCCCCCAAGCCCAGCCCAGCTCCCCGAGACCCTACAAGGATCCCCTCGGGCCCAGCCCCGGTGCCCACAGGCCCAGCCCGGTGCCCCTAGGCCCAGCCCTGCGCCCCCAGGCCCGAACCCTGCGCCCCTAGGCCCAGCCCCGGTGCCCCCAGGCCCGAACCCTGTGCCTCTAGGCCCAGCCCCCGTGCCTCTAGGCCTAGTCCCGGTGCCTCTAGGCCCAGCCCGGTGTCCCAAGGCCCAGCCCCGATGCCCTCAGGCCCGGCCCCCCCGGCCCCGCGCTCACCAGCACGGCGTAGCGCAGCGGGATGCGTCCGAAGAGCATGCCCGGGTTGGGCGCGTAGAGCATGGCGTGGCACGAGTGGCTCCATCCCGGCCCCAGCCTCATGGCCTCGTACCGCGTCAGCGGTTTCAGCTCGGGGACGCCCGGTACCCCCAGCGTCGGCAGCGGCGGCAGCGCCCCCGCGGGCAGCGCTCCCATGGCCGCCATCGCGCCCATGGTCGCCATTGCTTCACCGCCCGCCCCCGCTCTGCGCATGCGCCGAGGCACGAGGGGAGGGGGCGGTGCCAAGGGGGAGGTGCCGGTCAATCGCGGCGCGACGCGCGACGCGCAGCCAATGGGAGCGCGGCCCCGCCCGCCCAGGGGAGGTGCGCGGCCAACGGGAGCGCGCGCAGCTGCCCGCCTCGCGCTCCATATACGGAAAGGGCCGGCGCCGATGAGCAAAGCGAGAGGGAGGGGGGGATAAAGAATAGGAAAGGAAATCGGCGAAAGGCACGCCGGGAAGAGGGCGCCGCGGGCCCGCCTAGCACGCCTTGGCCACGCCCCCAAAGCGATTATCACGCCCCCCTCAGCCAATCAGCGCTTTCCCCCTCACTCATTGGCCCCGCCCCCCGTGCGTCTCTGGTTCAATCCTTCTCTCCCTGATCCAGGATCAAGGGCTCCCTCGGGGAGGTCGCAGATGAGATAAACTGTGCATGAGGGTTGATCTGTTTGAGGGCTTGAAGGCTCTGCAGAGGGGCCTGGACAGACTGGATATGGGCCAAGGGGATGGTTTAAAAAAGGACCCAGCACTTGGGACACAACAACCCCGTGCAGCTCCAGGCTTGGGGAAGAACAGCTGGAAAGACCCTGGGGGTGTTGGGTGGCAGTGGTTAAACATAAACCAGCAGTGGCCCAGGTGGACAAGAAGGCCACCAGCATCCTGGCTCGGATCACCCATGGAGTGGCAAGCAGGAGCAGGGCAGGGATCAGCCCCCTGCACTTGGTGCTGATGGCACCTCGAATACCTCACTCCAGGAACAAACTTGAGGGCCTGGAGAAGCGAACAGAGCTGGGGAAGGGGCTGGAGAACAGGGCAGCTGAGGGACCTGGGGTTGTTCAGGCTGGAGAAGAGGCTGAGGGGAGACCTCATTGCTCTCAGCAGCTCCTGGAAAGGAGGTTGGAGCAAAGGGGGTTTTGGTCTCTTCTCCCAGGGAACAAGAGATGGGATGAGAGGGAATGACCTCAAGTTATGCCAAGGGAAGTTTACTTTGCACGTTACGAAAGATTTCTTCACTGCCAGAGCGGTGAAGCCCTGCCAGAAGCTGCCCAGGGAAGTGGTGCAGCCTCCACCCTTGGAGAGGTTCAAGAAAACACGTAGACATGGCACTTGGGACATAGTTTAGCAAACACTGGATGAGCTTCGAAAGTCTCAATGATTCTGTTCTCAGCCCCCAGGCCCCAGATCCACCCCCAGCTGCCTCAAGCACAGGCTCGCGTGGCTGCTCCACGGGTTTATTACTACAAACATAGAGAGGGAGGAGGGGGCTCGCCCCGGGACCCGCCACAGAAGCGGAACAAGGCACACGGCGTGGGCAGCGCCGGGCTCCGCAGGTGGTGGGGGACGCGGGGGTCAGCCCCGAACCACCCCGAATGGGGTGGTTCGGGGCTGACCCCCACGTCCCCC